>OX438762.1:12823823-13423823 GCA_949316455.1 Acleris holmiana | reverse complement strand
CCTGGAATAACTAGTACTCGGAATGTAATTCGTTTCTAAAATATATGTTACATTTTATTCAATCACTAATTACAATGTAGTAATTAAGTATTAGATATGGTTTTCATTTCAAATAATAAACTGTTGATTTATTATTATACTTTTGGAAAAAAATACATCTTCGAAAAAACCATCCCACTTTACCCTATTTATTACCTTTACCAAAACGACATGTAATAAAAAAATCATAACAAAGATTTTTTTGTACCATTCTACAAATATGGCTCGCGAAAATCGGAACTATTAATTATACTTTCAATTATAGTGTTGAGCAGTGAAAACGGGTCCCTTAGGTATTACAGAACTCCCACGGACAGACCCAGCACCCGTTTTCATTGTTCCTGAGCGTATTATCACTTTCACCATTATGAATTATGACTAACACTAATTATGATGAAGAATTTTATGACTGTAAATAACGTACCTTTAACTTTAAGGCAGACAATACTCGTAAATGACAAATGATGATTATTTATGTGATAAAGAACAGTCGCCAAAAAAGCAAGTGATTTAATAATAGTATAAAGTTAAGGGTTAAAAAAATGTGGTTCACGTCTAAAAGTGCGTATAATGTTAACGTAGATAGTTATTTGCCATTTTGTATTATGACTTTTCCAGCAATTGCACGGATAGCGTTTTGGATACTACTCAAAATATTTATAAAACGTCACCAAGTCGCTGGCACTCCCGGGAAAATAAGAATAATGTGTAATCATCGAAGTTTAAATTTAATTTCTGTAGAGGAAATTTCCAGAAAGTCTAATCGGAATTTTAAATCATGATTATCACACTAAAGGCTTTTATTGTATGTTTTTGCCTTAATTCCTAATAAATTATCACATAAGTTGAGCTAGTCCCAACTCATATACTATATAGATTTAATACTATACAAAATACTAGCGTTTACCCGGAATAGAACCCGGCACCGCTAGCTTTGTAGGCTCGCTCGTAACTAACTGGGTTACGAGCGTCGTAGCAGCACTCCAGCCGTAGCGTGTTTCCACGGAGCACAATAGGGGCTTTCTACGAAACTTTCCACATGTTGAGTGCCCATCAGCGGGTTGATTTTTAAGAATCGAACGCTCGAAAGATTCCTACGAAAATAGGAATGAAACGGTAAATCGTTATTAGGGTTCCGTAGTCAAACTAAGAACCCTTCTAGTTTCGCCATCTCCATCCGTCCGCAGCCTAGCTCACGCCACGTAACGCCAACAAAGAGGTAAAATAAAATAATGAAAAAAAAAATTTAGTATGCCTCCCCTACACATAACGTGGGGATGTATATTTTTTCTTGTCTACCTTATAGTGTCGGGTGTCGTTGGATAGGTTTATTAAAAATATAGCGGATTTGTTGAATCTATTTGTAGATTAAGGGATCCTTAAAAGAGCTTTTAAGGGAGCTTTAAAGCGCAAATTTTTGATAGACTCAAGTGTCGTCCCCCCCCCTCCCCAAACTACAATTACTAAAAATCTGAAAAAAAACTTTAATGAAAGCGCATATATAACGACTTTAAAAGGAAAACTATCCCGACTAAGTAGACATCATTGGTTCTTGAGATAGAGGCGATTAAATTGTTATTACCTACTAAAATCATGTAAGATGGCACCAAATTTCTTTACATAGACAATAAATAATTACTTGTTGTTTTTTAAGTTTCTACTTAACGGTTTGGGAACTCTACACTGAGCATGGTTCGACATGCTTTTGCCCGGTTTTTTCATAGTTCAAATGACCTACCCAAGATGCAAACGCTCTAACGTTCCTGTTTTCTAACCACTCAAAATGTATGGAGTTGACAGAAACGGTCGGATCGCCAGCTTACGTCAATCTTATAACTTTTTCAATTTTCGAAAATCGCTTACTTAGCTTCACTTAGCCCTTGACGATTGACGAATTGTACGGAAATTTCCAAAAGATATACTTACTCATTATTTAATTTATAAAATGTATAGTGCTCGGAGGTGGTTCAGAAAGCCTTTTTCTTAAAATGGATTTCCTACAAGTAGCTAGCACTACACATAGGTACACTGTATCCACCGCACCACCGGTGGGCCGCAGTGCACGTTGGCGGATTTTTTTGTATGACACTCGCAGATGATACAACTATGCTTGCTTGGTAATTGTAGTCGTCCAAGAAACCACTATACTAAATGAATGTCGACAGCATTTGTAAGTTTTAACTCTGAAGTCCAATCATGCAGTCGAAATTCCACAGCGACGCACGCGACGGATATGTACTTAAACCAGCGTGGATTAATATATTGTTCTAGGCGTGTGTTACTGATGCCATTTTGTGCGTGTGCCGAAGGAGGAGATTGTACAAACATTTTTATACGAAGCAAATTTATAACCACGTGCGCCGCTGTGAACTTTACTTTGAACTATACGGGCTAGGTAATAACCGGGGCGTTGTTTCAGGCCGCGCGCTGGCGTGCTAGGCGCCCTGCAGAGGGTTGCTCGGCCTATCCTGTGACTAACGAGGACTCTTGCTCAAGGCACGGGCGGCAAATTGTAAGTAATGTCCGCCGATTTATTAATAACACTCACCGCATTCAACTTAAAATATAACATACACACATCAAAAATGTCTAAGGATCATAAATATTCACCAACCACCTCCTCCACCAAATGGTGCAAATAGTGCTTTCCGACAGCAAATACACGACCATCAAGGACCGAAATCGCTACAGGTTTGCTAATACTTGGGGAGCTCCCTCGGTTTCTCAAGGATCTCATCATTAGATCCAATTAATGAGAATTGATTACAATGGGACCTCCTGGGAAGTGTACTCTAATGGTGCTCCCACAGTAGCTTTTATAAATATTATAAACGTTATAAAACACGATAACATCGGCTAACTCTTCATAACACTTGATTACAACTTGTTAGGTGTTTCAAACGCTCCCACACTGGTAATATGTTGTATAACATATAAAAAGTTATATAATTTAACATAACATGATAATTTTTTTTATACGAGTGAAGGTCCACAAGTTTTGATAATCGATATAAAAACCGAAGATAAGTAAATCGTTATACTTTTATTGGAATCTGTACAGTTTCTGTGTTTGCAAAAGCTTAATAACGCTATTAATTTGTTTTGTATCCCTTTAGAAATATTTTTACTTTTGGAGGTCTAATTTTGTACCTTAACTAAGTCATCATCAGCTCTTGATTTTTAAATAGCTGTTTTTAAACATTACTTACCTAATGAGAAGCAGGAGTACAAAGTAAGGCAACATAACAGGGGAAGCGGTTAATAAATCTGAAATTTGGTAGAAGACCACCACCCTTGTCAATTAGAAGACGCTGAAGCACAATTCCTGCCGCAAATTCGTATTTTTTTTCTTTAGCTTTTTTAATATATTTACACTTTGAAAGAATAATGTTAAATAACTCTCATAGATTACTTAAGCTCCATTAGTAACAGCTAATGTCACAGTTATTATTTGTAGGCCTCAATAATCCTGAAAAAGGCCGAAAAACCTACCCTAAATTTTGGTGACAGAGCTGGAGATAAAAAAACTACTACAAAGTTAACTTATTTATCCTTCATCATTAAGATAAACCAAGGTTTCATTTTCAGTAACAACATTTTTTAATAATGCACCAGGTCCTCCACACCGCTCGAAATAATTACAAAACTCACTCTTATTTTGCCGACTTGTAAAATTGTTCATTGAATACGTACGAGTATTTTTTTTTGTTTAGCTATCACAGAAAAACAAGTGAATAATGTGTATGTATTTTTTCTTTAATTTAGGCTGATTAGTGCCATGGTAAAAGAATATCATTATGGGGATGGTCATACCAATTATCAAAAGTTATGGATCACCCTTCGTAATTAATGATAAGATGTTATAATACAAAGTTTTATAACGTTATAAAACATTTGTAACAGCTAGTGTGGGAGCACCATAATACACATTTTCTATATCGTTTTTAATAATCGGACGACATACAAAAAATCAATAACGATTTCGACGACCTGAGAACCTATTTCTTTTTTTGAAGTCTGTTTTGTTTTGCCAATATTGATTTCCTTTTTGTTTCAGACTATATTAGGTCTCATTTTGTTGTAACTATGGTAATTAGTCAAATTTAACGCGTTCATAGTCATTTTTCCCGTAACACATGTAGGTAGTAATAATGGTCAAATACAGAAAAGATTCAAACATTTCCCGGAGGCATTTTTAATGAAATACTATGTATTGTCATAAACACTTCAACACATACAACATGAAAAAACCGGGCAAGAGCATGTCGTACCATGCTCAGTGTTGGGTTCAACAAGTAAATACTAATTTTCTATTTAGTCATTTATTTGGTGCCGTCTTAGATGATTTTGGTAGGTATAAACACTTTAATCGCCTGTATCTCAAGAACCACTGACGTCTACTTAGTCGTGATAATTTTTCTTTTAAATTCGTCATATGCGCTTTCAATTACGTTTTTTTCATTTTTTTAGTATTTATAGAGCGGGGGGGGGGGGCACTTGACTCTAACACAAATTAGCCCTTTAAAGCTTAATATTTCATAAACGGATACCCGCATTGAAAGACCTATCCAACGACACCTCACACTATAGGATAGACGAGAACAAAAATACATCCCCAAGTTAGGTACGTGTAGGGGTAAACTAAAAAAAAAATACCGCTTTGTTGGTGTGACTAATAATGTACATTCATGCTAAATTACAACTATCTAGTACTAAGAGTCTCTGAGCTAGGTTGCGGATGGACGGACGGAGATGGGGAAACTATAACGGTTCCTACTTTGTCTACGGAACCATAAAAAACCAAATAACCTAATTAAGTGGAAAGAACACCCTTTTATTGTAAGATTTCCATGAGTTTATATATTTTTGCATGATTACATTGATCACAGATTGAAATCATAATTCAATGCTACCTGTCTCAGGTTATATACAACGTCATCACGCTCAATGCAGAAACTTAAAACGTTTCAAATAAGCTTTAAATCATCCGGCCCGGTGCGCGTACCAGGAAATCGGAGCTGGCGCAATTAGTGCTGCCCGCTCAGCAGGATATATCTACGTACTGTGTGCTCACGGCTTGCAATATCAGGTGCAGCTAACTTACGTGAGGGTTGTGATCGTTAGAGGTAGCGTTAATATACAACACAATCATTATTCAGAATAAACGACTTTTAAATTTTAATGAATAGGCATAATATAAATATGTACTCGTATGTATAACAATGGTAATTTAGGGGCTGCTAAATTTCAGTGTCACACAAGTTACCTAGAGAGAATCTCCTTTTTGTATTATATTTGTTTTACATCGGTTGAAAAATACATAAGCATTTGTTGTATAGGTATGACCACCTTTGGGCATACAGAAATGCTAGAAGGTTTAAGCCCTATTGGAAAACAAAGCAGTCAAAATTAGATATTGGTCCGTCAGGGCCTCTATTCAGGTGCGTTAAAACGATATCGTGTTTGACACGTTTAAGAATCGTTTATGTCACAGTCGCCATTATTGTAAATGACATAAGAGTTATCAAAACGTTGACAATACGGAAACAGGTCAAAAACGATATCGTTATAACGCAGTTGAATAGAGGCCCAGTAAGCTTACCGCCGTAATCAGTGACATTTTAGCATAGACATTTAGGTATATAACGTCGTACCGGCTTGCCTCTAGAAAAATAAATATGGGACCCTATTTTTCTGGTTAAAACCATATTTTTCGACCTGTTCTCGTATTGTTTATAACTCGGTCGCCATTACTGACAAGTAAATAAGAGCTATCGTTACGTTGACAATACGTTAACAGATCAAAGGCAATAAACTTACTCTGTACCTAGAATATAGGCCCAGGGCCAACTTAATTGAGTCAAAACCATAGCTGTGACTTATCTCAGTCTCGCAACTCTCGCACCGACTACGAACCCGCGAGGTAGTCATTTATTTAAAATTCGAAATGGCGGATTGTATTATTAAAGCAGTCCGTGGGGGTTTCTTCTTTACAAAAGGAGCATAGATTTTTCTTGATACTTATTGTTAAACAATGAGGTTCTAATAAAAATCCAAGTTTTCGACCTTGAAGGGAGAGGAGTGAGCCGCCATCTTTTATTGAAGGTGCCAAAGTTGGTTCGTTTTAAAATAATACCTCAACAAATAACTTTATGATAAAAAAGTATATTATAAGTATAAAACTAGATAGAATTGCGCGCCGTTTGTGTATACATTTTTTTTGTTTGTCGACCTTGATAAAAAGCTACCCTGGGGCGGAAAAATATACTTTTACAACAAAAAAATACAACTCAGTCGTCATTCCAACGCTGCGAAGAAAGAAAACAGCAGCATCATGAATTTGATGCTGTGACGTCACGCCTACAGGCTTTGGGTCACATCTCGCAAGTCAACTTTGAACCAGTTACAGTTATTGGAATGGGCTAGTATTTGGAATGCATACGTAAACCTGAAGTCGGTAGGTGGCAACAGGACCTTGAGGACCTCCGCTGTATTTGACGTTGTACACCGACCGACTTTGGATTCGTTTGTTTCGTGTTTGGTTTAAATCAGCATCAAAATCGTGAGATCAACTTATTTAAAAATATGACTAAATGAAACTTGACCTGTACTCAAATATCTTTAATAATGTTCCTTAATGTAAGTCACTTGAATAGCCTTTAATATATTTAGGAAAGGGAAAGCCCCTTTTGAAATTTCGCGACGGGGTATTGGCAACTTCAGAGCAAACAATTTCGTTTTCATGTATTCATTATTGGAGTTGTTTTGTTTGGGAGTCGAGGAGCTATAAATAATGGAAAGTGGCTATTTCTCTATTTAAAATAATTTAGTGCTAGTCCTACTTAGTTAGTTACGTACTCCTCGTGATAGGTTTCTGTTTAAATTCGTAATATAATAATGAATCTACTTTCATTTAAAATATTTCCCTGACCTTAATTATTTGTAGTTCTGCTGAAGGGACATACTAAAACCTTACGACCTACCAAACGTACTAAAATAGTTGGGAATTAAATAAAGACCCTAGTGAATTTAGGTTGTATTCAAGATTAACGCAGTCTAAATAAATAAATATCACTGGATACTGTCACACAAATTAAACTAGTCCCATACTAAGCTCTAGGCTTGTGCTATGGGTACTGGGCAACGATAAACTTACTTATATCACTTACTCATGCTCATCACACAAATATCTGCCCTTACCGGGATTTGAAGGATCACTACCGAAAAGGCCAATGTGTCGTTTCTTTCTAGCGGGGCATCTTAACAGGTTCACTCACCTGAAAGGAAGTCCCACCCACTAAATTATATTTGATTTTTAACCCTTAATTTGGCATTGTGCACCACAGATACACATGCCATAATGTTCATTTTAGTATTTTTTTAATTGATATTTTTTTATGCTGGTTTGAAATCAAATAGGGTTCGAATTCACGACTATTTTATGTTTTGTCAATTTAAGGGGTAATAAGGAAATAAACAATTATTTCATGTTTTCATTTTTATTTTAAAACTTTATATCATTTGGGACCTAGCATCTGAGTCTGGGTCCCTAATGGTTTTCAGTGTAAAAGTAAAGGTAGGTTTCCTTTCGGTTCTTATCGGTTCATGACCTCATTCTTCTTGTATTTTTATGTTCTTTGTTGCTGTTTGTCACGAATAAATATATTTATTTTTTCCTTTCTTTTAAGCCTGAAATTATCATTTTTATCAAATGAAAATTCAAAAATATGCATTCTTATTGGTGTTTGGTTCCTATAAACAGTTTAAGAGTTTTCCATAATTATATTATGCGTATAATATCACCTTAGTTCTAGTCTTCTTATTAATTATTATACAATCAGTCAATCAATAAGTAGCTTAGGAGCTGATATCTCTTAAACGGCCCAAAAAAATTCATGAAATCTTGCTAAGAACCATCCTGATAATGTAGTAGCTTTATTAAAAAAAACCCTGCGTCCAAATCCGTTCATCCGTTTGGGAGCTACAATGCCACAAACAGACACTCAGATGGAGAAGTTTAAAAAGCATGAAATAAATAATTAAAAGAGAAATTTAAAAACCCCCGACTCAAAACAGTCTGTAAAAAACCTCAAAAAGGTAAAAAATAATAAGAAGCCGCCCTATAAGTTTAATTATAAGTAGGTATTAATATTTGGATCCAAGCGTTTTTTATTTAAATTAACATGTCAAAATAATACTCCAGGTATAACGTCAAATACGTAAAGAAATAATAAATAAATATATATATAGGGTGGAAAGATCGAATGCCACATGGATGGCGATTACCTTAAATATTGGAAATACTAGTGGCAATTCGTGAAGTGCCGAAATTGCGATCTCTAACTGTCTCAGTTTTGATAAGAATTCCCGCTATATGTTGACGAAGGAAATTATAAATTAATATTCTCCTTATTCAAGAAAAAACTTATCTTAAAATAAGGACAAATACTTGTTAACTCTTTTCAAAAGCCACTTTTTTTAACTCAAGGTTTAGCATTTATTTGGGTAATTATCTCAACCACATTTTTTGAGCGGCGAACGTGATAATTGGGGTGTAAAGTACATGTATTGGAAAACTATTTATTTTATAAATAATCTCACTCAAAGTACCATATTGAGCCAAAGTTAAAATTATTATTAACTTATTATATTTATCGTAAAAAAATATTTTCAATCCAAAATCAATTTTGGTGTCGTGTCCTGTACTTCCCGCATATACTGATATGTCGTGGTACAAACTTATTAAGCCTCAACTAGACTTATATTTTAGTTATCTGTATTCCTTATTAGTTGAGGTATTTTAAAATGTATCAATTATTGCATTTGCAAGTAAAAGGAAACTGGGAGCAGTGTAAATAAAACTGTCCAAGCGAAATAGTTAATTTTGGTGGTGAATATTGAAATTGATTTTATGATCGAACGAAACGTGATTAAACAAACAAATATAGCGCCAGTTGTTCGTTCAGTTTCACTCCAGCAATAGACGGTGAAAGATTTGTACCATCTTTCTGCGTCTTCCCGCTAAGCATATAAGTATCTAATTTTGGTGGTATGGAATACACTTTATTAATCGTGATAACTTAGATAAGTCATTATTTCGCAAAAATTTTTGTTGTGTGATAGTTTTTTCAAGTATGTTTATGGTGTCTTTTTAACTGTAACGAGTTAAGTTTTTGTTAAACTAAAAAAATTGTTTTTAATTTAAAAAAATGTTAAGTTTTATAATTTTGGTGGTACAATTTTGGTGGCTTTTGCGAAACACCAAAATTATCAAAATTTCTGGTCTCCACCAAAATTATTTAAACAACAAATAATCATTATTTATTATATTAGAAACTTACGTTTTGGATTTTCAAAAATAACAAGGAAGATTCCCTAACGATTATATTTTAATTAGCCTGATATGTTATTATTGATCGTGAGTTTTTCTAAGAAAAGTAATTTTGGTGGATAATAACAATTTTGGTGGTACATAATTAGTAAAATCGTTATATCTTAAAAAACACTTAGTATAATAAAAGGCCATTTTAACACTGTTTTTATAATGACTAATGACGTCACTTAAACGTTTAATTGTAAACCCTACTAAGAAAATAAAAAATACCACCAAAATTAGGATAATTTGACGCTTGTTGAAATTCACCCATTTAATAAAATCTAAGAAAACGACAAAACCTTCACTGTTTTATGCACGGCCACTGCCTGTCTAGGTCTCTACGTGTTTATCATACCCATAAATAGCGAGCACCCGACTTTTTTAGGGTGACTAAAATTAATAATTGTATTGGGTTGGTAGAAATTATGAATTACTTAATTTTTTACAATTATCATACTGAGTGAAAGGGATGCAATGATAATATGTAACAAATGACAGCTTAGCTAAAACAAGCATGTGGATAGTAGCATTTGCTACCCATTAAAATCCGCAACATCAGAGGAATTACAGAATTATTCATAGCCTTAAGGAAAGCTAAGTTAAGTAGGTTAACCTAGATCTTGGAGTTAGAGTGCATCTCATAAATACGAGTAAATACTACGAGTTTATTCTGTACCCGTAGTCCTAAACTGTTTCTTTGATTATCCTTCTCGTAACAATTCAGTTGATTCATCACTGTCGCCGTCTTTATATAATTGCAACATTCTACAATTTCGTAAAGATCCTATCCGAATGTTTTTGTCAAGTGTTGAAGCAATTTGGTGTGTTTCAGAGGCGTGGGGCGCAGCACGTGGCGGCGGCGCGGGCGCGGCGGGCGGCACGATGACGCGGCGTCCGCCACCATGACGCTGCCGCCGCCCGCGCGCCCCGCGCTCGATGCGCAGCCCGCACACCCCTCTGCGCACCGCGCCATGCGCTACTACCGCATCTGGATCTATGCGTGCAACGGCGCCCTTCTCCTGGGCTCACTCGCGTTCTGCGCGGCAGCGGGCCGCACGCTCTCTGACTACCGTCGCGGCCTGATCCCCGGCCTTGAAGCCGCCCAGCCTGGGTTCCTGTACGGGTATGCGGCGCTGCCCATCCAGGCGGGGCTGCTCCAGATGCTTGGCTGCGTTGCGGCGCTACGTATGTCCGAGCGGCTGCTGAACGCATATTGGTTCGCCCTATTGATCCTGCTCATCGGCGACGCTGGCATTGGAGTCTACTGGGCGTTCAAGTTCGAACAAGTCTGCCGAGATCTACGTCCCCAGTTAAAAATTCGCCTTATAAGGGACTACGAAACAGATATGGAATTTACAGCAGCGTGGGACCGCCTGCAAAGGGAGCAACGCTGCTGCGGCGTGTACGGGCCAGCTGACTTCGCAGCGTTCAACCGCACCTCCTTGCCAGCCAGTTGTTGCCGCGAGCCGGCGACCTCGCCGGCCACAACTCCAGCGCTCTTCACTTTACCCTCGGCCACCACGCTGGCCACCTCCGGGCCCGCGCACTGCACACCGCACACTGCACCGTGCGGTGACCGATTGTATAATTGGACAAAAAAAAGGGCGGATGCATTATTTGTGTTAGGTTTTTGCGTGATTGCGTTCTTTAAGTTATGCTTTCTAGGAATTTTGCGGTACGAGATAAAAGAGATGATTCAAAAAATTAGAATACTACGGAGCGAGAACGGAGCCGGTGAGATGATGGACGGGAGCCCAATGCACGGCGGGCCTCTGTCGCAGACGGTGATCGTAAACTCCATGAACGTGAATGGCGGCGTGCGCGCGCACGGCGGCAGCCCCGAGTGCGCGGGCGAGCGTGACGCGCTGCTGGGCCGCGTGTCGGACTCTAGCTCGCGGCGCGGCGCGCACGAGGAGCCGGCTGCGCTGAAGACTGTCAACGGGAACAACAACTGCGAGATGCGTGAGCTGGCGCGCGGCGACTACCGCCCACTGGCGGCTGACAGCGCGGCGACTCGGATCTGACTAAGATGTTACCTGGAGCGGCTGTTCGGGCGGCGCTGGCGCTCGTTCCCAGCGTCAGGCTGCGAGGCGGAGCTGCTGGGCGCGCGCGCGCCGCTGTCGGGCCGCCGCGCCGCCGCGCGCGTGCGCCTCGACCGCCGCCGCCACACCCGCTCCGAGTTCGAGCTGTAATCGCACCGCGATGCCATCGCGCTTAACATCTGCGCCTGCATTGCTCCCACTCTACGGGGAAATCTACTTCTAGTCGCTCTGCTGTCAATTTATTGTGAAGTGCTGATTCTTTCAGAGTGACTTATGCATGAAATAGTGGTAGTAAAACCCAGACTGATCTGATCGACGAAGTGTTCTCATATTTTATGCGGGCGTTGTGGACTAAGGAATATAAAGACGAGCGTGAAACGATTTTAGCGGACTTTGATATAAATTGGCGACTTTGAATCCACGAGCAAAGCTTGTGTTTAGTTCCTATGCTTAGCAGTTGTTTAGAATTTTGTTTAATTAAAATTGAACATTTTACGTTTTTATATACAGCAAAACTTATTTAATATTAATATTATGAATTATGTAGCTATGGAAAAAGATACTGTATGATAACCACTAATTTGAGGGCGTGCAGAAGTACGAAAGCGATATATGTATAATGTCTACCTATCAAGGGACTACATTCCGGGTCGAAACCAGCTTATTTACTTACTTAAGAAAGAATTGTGTTTAGTCATAAGTTAAATGTTGCGTAGATATACAATTATTTCAATCATCTAATATTTTGTCACATTATTTGCTTATTCTACGTACCTACGTAAATATCATGGTATTTTAATTAATAATGTAAAGGTATAGGATATTTGCATGGTTTAGATTCAATACTTTGATATTTCAGCTTTAAATCCTATTCCTGAACGAAATTCTACAAAGTGATGTCCAATGTTCACGAACCAAAACGAAACCGCTTACAATTTTTTACTGCGTAGACAATAATGTTGATAGACCTTAGCCCACTGTTAGCAGATGCACAGTACCCGTACAGTCAGCGGCCGCGTGGCCTAGACGCAGCGGGCGCGCACGCTTGTAGGACCCCGTCGCCGGCGCCGGCGCAGCCGCCGTGAGCAGGACTGACCCGAGCTTACTGGCCAGGGAGCGTCCCGCTCTCTGCTACGTCTTTCATTGTGATGAACCAATCATAATTTGTACGTGCGTAGAATGCGGCTAGTTGTGCATGGACAGGTTGACAAAATAGTACTGATATGAGCTTAAACTACGTAGTGCCTACGATTATGCTTGTGAACAATGTAAAAGGATATTTTTTTTTATGACAGAGGAATTAAGACGTATCGTACGATATTTATCAAACGTCGTACTTACAAATTTTTGAAGGGGCTAAACCCCCACGTACATAATATGTCTATATTTCTAAAAAACTGCTTTCAGGGATACAATGTCATGCGAAACGGGAGTACGATACGAGTACGTTATTAAAGGCTGTGTCAGAAATTAAATATGTAACTTAATGTGGTTAAAAATTCTGTACCATATTTGGAATTAAGTGTTACGTTTTTAAAAGGAACGCAATGTAGGTACGCAGGCGGGTCTCGCCGCGGCGCGCGCCGCTGCGCGGGCGCGGGCGCCGCTCTTCGTGCCGCGGGCGCGGCGGATAACACAACTCTTTGAATACCATATTTGTATCTACTTATTATGGAGTAACTTTATAGATATACATTATATTGTACCTAATTAAAACTACGAAATTATGTATTATGTTTGCTTAGAGTATAGTATTTTGAAAATTTGAGCAAAAACATAGTTTTTTAAATATTGGTGTCACTTGTATGTACTAACCAATCTTATAACAAATTGTATATTCGGAAAGTTGAATAATTTATAGCTAGGATCCAATCTAAATCCTAAATTTCTTCCAAAAAACGGTAAATAATATGTGCCTTGGCTTATAGGATCGTATAATCGAGGTTATGTTGTAACCTACGTATGTTTTACACTTTTAGACGAAGGACCCGTCTCGTCTGCGGGAGCAGCCCGCTCCTCCCGCTCCTCCTGCGACACTTACACGTTCTTGTTTCACGGATCTATGTCACCACGTTCACCTTGTTACACCACGTTTGCGATATACCTACAGACATTTATCACAGGCAATAGCTATGTAGCAAACCTATTTTACAATAGAATTTGCTGGTAATCCCTACTTGTATAAAAACCCATCACGTTAGAATAATTAGAAAAAGTAGCAGACACGTGAAACCTGTGTGTTGGATCAACCTTTCAGCTGGCACGGACGAGAGCTTCAGTGATTGGGCAATTGTACACCCTGTAAATATAATAAAAAATAATTTCGAGTCCAATATTTACTATGAAGGTTCGATATTGTACATTGAAAATAAATGTTCACTCATTAGGTAGGTGTTTCGCGTTACATGAATTAACAGTGAGTACCTACGAGAACGAGTTTTGACCAGAGCATGTTTGACCACCGCTTTTATTAACAAGCAGAGCGTTTTTGCTATTTTATAAATATTGCTATTTTTTAATAGACTAATATTTAACCTCGAGCTTTCTTGGTGTTGTTAAGATGCAGAAGTTTTGTAACTATTATACCCTGAAAATGACCAGACCGACAAGTATTCAAGACATATTGACAACAGATTGAGCCACCGCGGGTTTGAACTACAGCCTCGTACTTACTCCTATTTATGATTTGTACAATCACTGGAGCGCTTGTTTTGTTTTTTGTATGTTTAATGCATTTCAACTGTTAGTGTATATTTTACGTAATGCTTAAGTACTACGATTTTGTTGAAGTATATTTGTATTTATTTAGGATATCCTGTTATTAAGTTGTAGTGTTTACTCGCTATAGCGAGAGCTTGTTATAAATATATTTCTACGGTAGGGTTGTTCTAACTTTCCGAAGGTACGCGCTAGGCGACTGAGAGCTAATACTATCATATTAAATGCATTCAATAAAGAGTTTGTTAAAAACCTTGTTTTATTTTGAGACGCAAATTTGTTTCCTGGAAAGTTTATTCCCCGATAAAAAGAAGGATTTTAGATCGTTACTAAGCAACATGGCTATCGTCTTACAAAGCAGTAAGTTAATGATTATGTACTATGGGTACAGTTGTAGTGGACAAAGAGATGTATCCAATTTTTCACCTTATTGCGTTGTAATAAGGGTCAAAAGTGGATACATTTCATTGTACTCAACTGTACTAACTAGCGTGACTAATACAATATGAAACCAGGGTCCCGGGCTCTATTCTACTACGTTGTAACGATATCGCGTTTGACGTGTTTTAGAATCGTTTATGACTCGGCCGCCATTATGTCAATGATATAAGAAATATCAAAACGTTGACAATACGGAAACACTTCAAAGACGATATCATTTTTACCGTACTCAGCCCCACATTTGCGAGTCGAAGCTAAAGTAAAGTATCAATGGATTTGGCTGAGTCCATCTGATTTAAGTAACTTGTACAAGAATAATAAACATAGGGAAAAGGAATTTGGCAAGATAATTATCAATTCCTATTTGTTGCCTGCGACCCCAGCCTGTACAAGTCGTTTATTGCTATAATTTTTTCGGGATTAAACAGTCCCTCTAAAAAGTAAAAAATAATATATATTGGCCCTATAAGTTAAATTATAAGTAGGTAGGTATTAATGTTTTGATCCAAGCGTCGTTGCGTAGGAGTAAGGGCTGACTGTTTGATAAGTAGGTCGTTAGCTGAACACTGATACTGAACTGACACGTCGGGGACCGCTAAGCGCTAAGTAGCTGGGGTATTTTATATTATTTCATTTGCTTAGCGGTCCCGTCTATAGAATATATATATTTTTACTTTTCAGAGGTTTTTTTACAGACTGTTTTGAGTCGGGTTTTTTTTTAAAATTTATAATTTATTTTATAATTTCACGCTTTCTAAACTTCTCCATTTCAGTGTTTGTTTGTGGCAACGTAGCTCCCAAACGGATGAACAGATTTGGACGCAGGTTTTTTAAAAATAAAGCTACATTTTCCGGATGGTTCTTAGGGGCTCTTCCCCACACCCGCACATTTTTGCTGGCTTATTACAAGTTCAAAGTGGCAACAATAAAACACCGGGTGTGGACAACTGGGCATAACCCTTTCTTAGCAAGATTTCATGAAAATTTGTTACGCCGTTTAAGAGATATCAGCTCTGAAAGTAGATTTCGCCGTTATTTTCGGGCTTTTAAACCAATAAAAGCTCAATATTTAAAAAATAACTGAACTGATTTTGATAAAACATGTCTAAGAACCACCGCTACATGCTTTCAAATAAAAAAAAAACGCATCGAAGTCGGTTCATCAGTTTAAGAGCTACGGTGCCACAGACAGACAGACACACACACACAGACACTTACACATCAAACTTATAACACCCCTCTTTTTGCGTCGGGGGTTAAAAAGAATCCTCTCCTTCCTCAGGGTTCAAGCTATCTTGAAACCAAATTTCATTGAAATCGGTTCAGAGGTTTGGCCGTGATAGCGTAAAAAACAGGCAAAGCTTCTTTCAAATTTTGTAGTTTTGTGCAAAATAATAGCAGTATATTATGTATTTGAGGGAGTACTTTCTAAAATAAGACAAGTGCTCAAAAGAGGGCTCAAATTTAAAAACTATTCATCCAGGGGTTATTAAAATTGGCTAGCATCTTTTATTTATATTCCATATAAATAGCAGTCATGAAAATGACCTCATTACATCGTTTTCTCCGACGCGGACGGTACAGTTATTATTTATTCATAGTACAATGGAGAATTGGTCGCGGTGTAAAAGTAATTAAAGCTAGGAAAAATAACAACTATGGGAAGAGGAAGGCAATGTTCCAGATAAATGAGAATTTTGATTCAAGAAGGAAAACATAATTATAAAGATGTTCAAGACATTTTATAATGTTCAGCTAAGATGATCAGTAATAATCTGAAGTGGAATAAATACAAAATTGTATAGCTGTCTGTAAGTAAATATCAGTAGTGTTTTTTACAACTGTGGACTTTTTTTAGTGAAAATTTGACTTATAAATAAAACAAGCCCAAAAAAAAATAGTTACTTGTGACGACTTGAAGAAAATACGTATAAGGGTTTTCTTTTTAGTATAAGTAATGCTACAGAAGCCTAAGAAGAGAATTATAAATACGTGAAGAAAATTGATTAATTAGAAATTAAAAAAAACCCCCGATTAAATAAATAGTCTGTAAAAAAACCTCTAAAAAGTAAAAAATAATAAGTAGTGGCCCTAAGGACTGATTGTTTGATAAGTAGATAATTAACTGAACACTGACACTAACTAAACTGACACGTCGGGGACCGCTAAGTAGCTGGGGTATTTTATGTTATTTCATTTACTTAGCGGTCCCCCGCCGTTTCAGTTTAGTTAGTGTCAGTGTTCAGTTAACTATCTACTTATCAAACAATCAGCCCCTAGGAGCACTACTTATTATTTTTTATTTTTTAGTGGTCATCATCATCATCATCATCATATCAGCCGAAAGACGTCCACTGCTGGACATAGGCCTCCCCCAAGGCTCTCCACTTAGACCGGTCTTGTGCCTTCCGCATCCATCGCGATCCCGCCATCCTTACGATGTCGTCGCTCCATCTTGTTGGAGGCCTACCAACAGCTCGTCTCCCGGTCCGTGGACGCCATTCGAGAACTTTCTGGCCCCATCGGCCATCAGTCCTGCGAGCAATGTGCCCCGCCCACTGCCACTTAAGTTTCGCTATTCTTCGGGCTATGTCGGTAACCTTAGTTCTACTGCGGATATCATCATTTCTGATTCTATCCCGCAGAGAAACCCCGAGCATAGCTCTCTCCATAGCCCTCTGAGTGACTCTGAGCTTTCTTATGAGGCCCATCGTTAGCGCCCACGTCTCAGATCCGTAAGTCATCACCGGCAACACACACTGGTCAAAGACTTTTGACTTCAAACATTGCGGTAATTTGGACGAAAAGACACTGCGAAGCTTCCCGAACGCTGCCCAGCCGAGTCGGATTCGACGAGTGACCTCTTTCTCGAAGTTGGACCTACCTAACTGGACCGTTTGTCCCAGGTATACATAGTCGTCAACAACTTCGAATGCAGAGCCTCCGACAATCACGGGAGTTGGCACAACATGGACATTAGACATGACTTTCGTCTTGTCCATGTTCATTTTCAGGCCAACTTGGTCGGAAACTCTGCTGAGGTCAGCGAGCATAGCACTGAGGTCCTCCATGGTTTCAGCCATGACTACGATATCGTCGGCAAATCGAAGGTGAGTGATGTACTCGCCATTAATGTTGATGCCTCGTCCTTTCCAGTCCAGAACCTTAAAAGCATCCTCCAATGCAGCGGTGAACAGCTTCGGAGATATCACATCCCCTTGTCTGACTCCTCGCTGCAGAGGAATAGGCTTTGTGCTCTGGTCCTGTAGTCGGACGGACATAGTGGCGTTTTCGTACAGACACTTCAACACTTCGATATATCGGTAGTCAACTTGGCACCGCTGGAGAGACTGCAGCACAGCCCAGGTCTCGATCGAATCGAAGGCTTTCTCGTAGTCCACAAATGCAAGGCAAAGAGGGAGGTTATACTCTTCAGTCTTCTGTATAACCTGCCGCAACGCATGTATGTGGTCTACGGTACTATAGCCTTTTCGGAAGCCGGCTTGTTCGGGAGGCTGGAAGTCGTCAAACCTGCGCGCGAGACGATTCGTGATGACTCTCGAAAACAGCTTGTAAACATGGCTCAGAAGTGAGATGGGTCTGTAATTCTTCAGCAAGGTGTTATCACCTTTTTTGAAGAAGAGCACCACCACACTTCTGTTCCATGCTTTTGGCGTTCTCCCTTCGTGGAGGACGGAACTAAACAGCGTCTGAAGGCCTTTAAGAACTGGTTTACCACCCGCCTTCAGGAGTTCGGCTGTAATTCCATCGTCACCTGGGGCCTTGCCATTCTTAAGCTGTTTGAGAGCCATACTAATCTCGTACAGGCTGACGTCCGGAATATCATCGGTATAGTGCCGGGTTAGTCTAGCCCTCGGGTCTTTGGCTAGATTTTCAACGGGTGTTCGGGTTGTCGTGTAGAGTTGCCCATAAAACCTCTCGATTTCCCCCAGTACCTCAGGCCTGGATGAAACGATCCTGCCGTCGTCGGTCTTCAGCTTCATCAATTGGCTTTGGCCAACAGACAAATCTCTGGTAAAAACCTTAGAGCCCCTGTTACGCTCAATAGCCTCTTCAATACTTTTAGTATTAAATCGGCGTATATCGCGCTTCAGAGACTTTGATATCTGTCTGTTGAGCTGCCGATAGCGACAAGCATCACCAGAGGACTGCAAAACCATCTCGCGCCTAACCTCCATGAGCCTAAGGGTGGAGTCCGAGAGCTTCTTGGTTCTGGCACGGCGGATCTTAAAGTACTTAGACCCAACCGCATGGACAGCTTCCACGAACCCGTCGTTGAAATCGTCCACGTCACTTCCTAGGCATTCGAAACGGTTTTGGAGTTCGAGCTGGAAGCTCTCGGGGTTTTGGAGCTGGGCGGGTGCCGGGCGGAGCGTAGACTTCATCAGTCGAGACCTTTCAAGCTTGAACTGGATATTCAATGAGCCTCGTACCATACGGTGATCACTCCCGGTTTTAACCGCACTGATCACGGAGACATCATTGAATATGTGCTTCTTCGTCGACATGATAAAGTCTATCTCGTTCCTCGTTACACCATCAGGGCTCATCCAGGTCCACTTCCTATGCTCACGTTTTCTGAAGAAGGAGTTCATCATATAGAGTCCCTCCTTCTCCATAAAACTGGCCAGTAGGTGACCCCGGTGATTCCTACGCCCCACTCCAAATTTCCCCACTCTCAGCTCTTCACCGTCTCGTTTGCCCAGCTTTGCGTTGAAGTCCCCCATAACAACCGTGAAGTGAGTTCTGGAGCTGTGCATGGCTCTGGAAACATCCTCATACACAGCCTCCACCTCATCGTCGGAGTGCCTCGAGGTCGGAGCGTATACCTGTATGACCTTCAACGAATAACGTTGAGTCATTCTTAGTACAAGGCACGCTACCCTGCTCGACACACTCTCGATCTTCACCACGTTGTTTACGAGGGACTTGTGGACGATAAACCCGACACCTCCCTGGGACTGTTGGTCGCCCTCCCGGAAATAGAGCAGGTTCCCGGACTTCAGGGTTATCATGTCCTCGCCCTCTCTACGGACTTCTGATAACCCTATGATTCCCCATCGCAACCTGCTCAATTCTTCCTCCAGTTCCAGTAATCTTTCGTCGGTCCGCAGTGTTCGGCAGTTGTATGTTGCCAGGGCCAAAGGTCGTCGTTTTTGGTAGCCGGGTCTCTGCCGGTGATTCACTGAAGCACCCCCTGCCCCACCGTTACCATGGCCGCTACCGGAGCCAGGAATAGCAGGGCCGCCGGGGACTAGGGGTCTGGGCCGATATTGTGGATTCATTTTTTATTTTTTTTTAATTTGGGGGGAAAATGCCATAGTCGCCACGCTTGGCAGGCGGGTTGGCGACCGCAGTAATACCTGGTAGTTCGCGGAGGACGCTGCTGCCCATCCCCCGGTTTATCCCTTAGTCGCCTCTTACGACACCCACGGGAAGAGATGGGGTGGTGCTATTCTCGACCGACACCACACGGCTTTTAGTGGTGTTTACAGACTATTTATTTAGTCGGCGATTTTTAAATTTCTAATAAAAAAAGTATTTTACGCTTTTAAAGCTTCTCCATCTGAGTGTCTGTTTGTGGCATCGTAGCTCCCAAACGAATGAATGGATTTGGACGCAAGTTTTTTTTTTAAATAATGCTATATTAACCCATATACGCCCTCTATGTACACACTTGGATATGCAAAAGGTTTATTTTACCTTAGCAAGTAAGTTAGTAAGGTACATTTTGTACCTTATTAGCTGTACCCAAGCGAGGACAGCGGGCGTTAATAAGTTAATCAGGATGGTTCTTAGCATAGCAGATTTCATGAAAATTGGTTGAGCCGTTTAAGAGATATCAGCTCTGAAAGTAGGTGTCACCGTTATTTTGGGGGCTTTTTACCCTCTAAAAGCTCAATATCTAAATAAATAAATAAAATTAATATTAGGGGACAATCTCACACAAATTGACCTAGTCCCAAACTAAGCTCTAGGCTTGTACTATGGGTACTAGACAACGATAAACGTACTTATATAGAAAAATAAATACTTAAATACATAGAAAACATCCTAGACTCAGTAACAAATATTCGGGCTCATCACACAAATATCTGCCCTTACCGGGAATTGAACCCAGGACCGCTGGCTTCGGAGGCAGGGTCACTCCCAACTAGGCCACCGTGTCGTCAAACAGCTAAAGCGATTTTGATAAAACATGTCTAAGAACCACCGCTAAAAAACCTGCTTTCATTAAAAAAAAACGCATTCAAATCGGTTCACCCATTTAAGAGCTACGGTGCCAGAGACAGACACACACACTTACACGTCAAACTTATAACACCCCTCTTTTTGCGTCGGGGGTTAAAAATCGAAACTAAATTAAAAATCGTGAATGCTTTGTCCAAACATTGTCTTAATTATTAACTAGAACTCTCGATATTAGGGGAGAGCGGGGCTGAAAGTGCCGGGGGTAAGTTGTTCCGATGATAATAGAAATGCAAGTAAAAAACGGTGCAATTTGTATGACGTTTGACGCGAAACGTTATGAAATTATGCCGTTGCAGGAGCCGTTTAAGTTGCTTCCATTATGGTATAATAGTGCTTATGGAAAAAAATACTAAATCAACGGAACAACGAACCCCACTAAATAATACCTTTTTGCCTTAGATTTTTTGTTAACTGAGTTGATAGTGCACATAAAATAAACAAATATTTAGACGGACTACAAAATACTCCTTTAGCGTGTGAGAACTGAGATTTATTTGTTTAAGGATAAGTTTGTATTTCAAAAGGATGGAACAACCAGCCCCATAGTGGGGTTAGTTGTTCCGTTCCGATCAATCTCATAATAAATGATTTTATTTGAAAACTGTTTAACGATGCACAAAGCAATATCACTATTCAGAAACTCCAACCATTCTTTAAATGTGTGTGTAAGCCACACAACATAGACACTATTTTCATAGCTCAATTTTGTGTTTTATGAAAATCGGCACTTTCAGCCCCGCTCTCCCCTACTCATTAAAACAATGTTTTCATACAACAACGTGACAAAGTTAGTTTCAACTACATCGCTTTCGTACCGTCAAACTATGATCGCGTGCTTTTTGTCTAGATTGCTCCAGTCATGGGAGGGATATGGCTAGTCTTTTCTTTGCTGTCACCATGATCATGGAGTGAAATTAGTTACAATAAATTTTAAAACAATATTTTGCCACTTTATAACAGTTTGTAGATTGGATTTTAGAAATGACATTAAGCTAATAAACGGATTATATTGATATTTTTAATCACGTTAAGTATTAGACGGCCGCCGAATAGATTTTAAAGAAATGCATACCTATTATTGACCTAAATCGATAATTTCCAAGTCCTTTCACTTTGATCGAGAGATCCTGAAACTGGAATTGTTCAATTTCTTACTAAAGGTAATTAATTATACAAAGTTTCAAGTGACCAGCTCAATCCGCTATGACCCCTTTCCCCCCGCCCTCCCTAAATGATCTTATGTTATTTTTTTAGGTCAATGTTTATTAAACGTTTTAGCAAAGAATCGCATTAACATTGGTTCAGTGGGTTTTTAATTAATGTGACGAGTGCGAGATATATGTACAGGGTGGAATGGGACGAGGGGGTTGTACAGTTTGTGTTCGCACATCTATTAGTTGATAGTTGATAATGATAACACTGCAGCTTTCCGTAATAATTGTTTAATGTTAAAATGATACAAATGTAAGTTGATCACGAATGCACTCCGCGGCGGTCGGATATGCACTAACTTAACATAAAGAAATTAAAGCTACGTGGCGTAAAGTGCTGACGGCAGTATGATCGGTTTGTACGGACCGTACATGCTCCCGCTAGCGAGATGAGAGATGGTCTTACAAAATTAAATTACAAAAATGATATTCTTATGTATTAACACTACTTATTAATTACTTCGCGGTAAAGCGGCTGTTGACTATAGGTGACGATGCCTTGTCGAGTACACGCGCACTTGATAACTGATAACTTTCCGTGTTCAAGATTGAGCGGGCACTGTCTTGTGTTTTCTCCTCCTTTGTCTTGCGTTTCGGAATAGTTTGCGATCTTTTAAGTGATTCTCGGGGGTTTTCATTTCTAGAAAAGTATTGAATGCTGGTACCCGAAGACGGTTCGCTGGGGGGCGCAGGAGGTATCAGCGCCGAGCAGCGGAGACGGTAACGACGCCATGCATATAGTATGCTCGCTAGTATTGCCGCGCCGAGTAATATGTATAAGATCACATATTGATGTATGTCATGCGATGATATTCTTCCTTCTACGAGTCCTCCAGGGACACTCGCTTTCATGTCTCCAATCTGCCTTCCGATATCCAAAATGCGTTTTTGGATATCGCTGGCATTATTCGAATGCGGCGATTCTTGATGTATTGGTATTGATAGGTTGATTATGTTATTGATAGGCGGTACTTCAAGTTTAAGTAAATCTGGCTGCAAGTTAAGGTCATTTGTGTGACGCTTGTGTGCGAATATTGTAAATGATTCGCCCTTGATGACGCAGCCGTCGCCTACAGTGATGATGCCGGCTCCGGTAACTTGTTCGGCGGTAATTTGAGATTCACATATGACTTTTATTGTTCGACGGTCGCAACAGAAAAATAGGTAAGTGTTTTGTTTGTTTAGCTTTTCCCACCTATCTATAAAAACAGTCTTGATAGATTTGCATTGAACTGTATTTTTGTCTTTGATGCACAGGTTGTCGTTGCATGGTGGGTAGTCCAAGAAGAACGTTGATATGCGAACTGAATATTAATTTGGTGTTGTTGTACCTGTGTTGCAGAATTTCCCAAGAAACTTGATAATTATCAGAACTGATTTTTAAATGTTGGATAAGTTTTTCAGCCTCGCCTCTCACTTTAGACTTGAGAAACTGCATTTTCTGCGCGTTTGATATAGTATTATTTTTATGTATTGTCTCGGTGAACAAATCTTTAAATGAAGTCCATTGGTGATAATTTCCGTTGAAGATGGGTATTTCAATAGCCGGGGTTGATTTTTCCCTATGCGATGAAGCCCACATTTTGGTGTTAATAGATTTTTTAATTTCATCGTACTTCTGTTCACATTTATTGTATGTTTGTTCATACTCCGGTTTTTCATTGATCTGCTCACTATCGATCTCCCAATGTAAGGAGTCGACTACAGACCATCGAGCCTGCACAGTCTTCAGAGCATCTTCGAACTCCCACTTGTCAGTTAGTAACTCCAATTTGATGTTGTTGATAGCACGTTGAAAGGGTTTAAAATTACTTTGTTGCTTTCGGTACATTTCTTCCAATTTACTTGAAGTACCGCTTTCTGTCAATTGATGTGTATCAACTGCCGACGGCTGTGCTATTGTTGGTTCTTCGGGCTGATTCCAGTCCATATTCAGGTTGAATTGAGAAGTAGCAGGTTTTATAAGGGGTTTGTCTTCTCGGTGCACTGGTAAGCACTGTTGTAAAGCTTTGCGAGCTTCGATGTAAATGTTTGATACACGTTGATAGTGATTTTCTGCAAAGTAGGCGACCTCTTGGTGTTCATACTCATAAAGAAGAATATGATTTTTTTGGAACTTCGTCCAATATTGTTCCAGAGTTTCCAAGCGCCTTTTGATATATTGTAAAGTTTTTCGTTCTGGACCATCTTTATTAAAATTGATAAGTATCTTTTCAATGGCTTGTGCAAGTTGGCTTTGAGTGTTGAATAAGTCTTCCATGGTTTATACGAGTATATCCGTATGATATAAAAAATGTTAAATCTTCAAAGCGCGGTGGATGTTGCCGGCGCTGATGATATAAGTACCTCGTGTTAAAGCGATCCTTTGCACGGTATATACGATTCTCAATCAGACAGTGAGACCCGCTTGTGGGAGGCCGTCCAGACCGATTCGCTACCGCACGTTGAATCACTAAAGCACGAAAACTCTGATATGATAATTGATAATCCTGTTGATATGCTTCGTGTCTTAATTTGACAACTATTTGATTTTGTTAGTCACTGATACTGTATGCCAAAACGGTGGAGTCGCAAGTCCTTGATATATGATCACGTTCCGTCGTAAAGTCACGTAGCCTTGTTCCTTATACCGCGCACTATTTCAAAAATGATTCGAAGGACCATAAAGATGTACAGTTTGTGTTCGCACATCTATTAGTTGATAGTTGATAATGATAACACTGCAGCTTTCCGTAATAATTGTTTAATGTTAAAATGATACAAATGTAAGTTGATCACGAATGCACTCCGCGGCGGTCGGATATGCACTAACTTAACATAAAGAAATTAAAGCTACGTGGCGTAAAGTGCTGACGGCAGTATGATCGGTTTGTACGGACCGTACACCATTCCCGAAAATATAGTATAACATAAGTGATGTACATTTAATGTACAATGGTTAGAAACAATTATTATAAAGAAAACAAAAAAGCTAAAATGACTCGTGTTTAATATCGGTGACAAACCTATGTTCCTAACTACATTCCAACATTTTGTAAGGAAAAATAAACTTGTTTTATCTTAGGGATCTACAACCGATGTTCAAATATTCTACCACGTCTAATAATACAGGCAGCAGCTCGTGCCCGAGTATGGAGATTGGCAATGCACCTTCGATAATGTATTTTCTTTACGATTTTATGTACGATTCGATTTATATTCGAAGGCAGCAATTAATCTTTCTTTCATTTCCTCGGCAGTATCACATATATTCTGTCCTGTACACTTTGTCTTTAGTCGTGCCCCACAGAAACAAGTCCAGTGCCGTGAGGTCCAGACTCCTTGGTGGCCAGCGGTAAGTATTTGTCTGTTAACTAACAGACAAATTAACAAAATTGAAACGTGTCCTCCTGCCCATTCTGAGGCCCCTTTAGTATTTTTGAGTTCATATCTCTAATGTACAGATTTTTTCCTTCTACGATTTTATTATATGTGTCAGATTGATTCCTTGTAGAGCCGGCAACCTAAATGAATAATGAATAAGATGACTAAAACTTTCCAATATCATGAATTTTGCTACGTGATGAGGTATTTTTTACATTTTAAGCCACCCTAAAGTTAGAACGCTGATCGAGAGTACCATAGGATTGGGCGAGGCAACCCTCCTGTAAATTTGTCGGCTTTCTTTATGGTAGGTAGGTAAGTGCCTACTACCGAATGTACCTACTTGTTACTCGATGAGTTATTTAACACCCAAAGATATGCTGTAATAATGATATTTTTGCTCACAGTACGAAGCGCTACAGGTAGGCCATGCCTTTTTTATATGCAACATCTTATAATGGTTGCATCTTGTTACTTAACGAGGGACGGTTGCATACTGCTCACTCTTAGTCTACTAGATAGTAATTCGCCATGTGCAGGGCCTTTGTTACCGCGCGAGCAATAAAAATTACTATGTACCCATAGGTACGAGTTAAACGAAAATGTCTTACTACGTAAGTAGTGAATGGTTGTTTTTTTTTACAGAAGAAATTACGTTTGTCTATTAGGTAAACCGCACCCTAAACGAGTGTAGTTGTGCAAATCGTTATCTTATATACCGTTGACGGCACCTTACACAAAAATAACTACTTATAAGTCAAAACAATGGACACTGATCGATTGTAACATCGATCGACTTCATTGAATATATTATAGATCAGGTATTTATTGTAAAAACTTGGCATTCCTTTTGAAGATTAATTAATACCTTACAAAATGAAAATCTTGAATATCTCAGAAAAGGAATTCAGGGGAAATTCATGAAAACTTCCGGTTGAAATGAGAAAGTATTTCTGTAAAACTTTTTATTTCATAGTTGGATACTTGTTATCATTGCATAATATATAAGCACAGTCAAGCTTTGAAAGCAAGGTTTGAAATGTATAAAATTTTAACAAATATTCAAAATTACGTATACTTTTTTGAACCATATGAATACGGCATTAAGTTGATGTAGGTATGTCTAAATACTTTTGCGAATTGCATGTCGTGGTTGGAAATGTGTGTTTGGAGGGACTCACCTGAACGTGTGGTTCGGTGAGCCTATAGGTTCGGTCGACGTTGGCGCCTCCTATTACAAGCACGGGCTCGTTCCCGAGAGCACGGGCCGCCGTGTGCAGCCCCCGAGTGCCAGCCCGCCCCCCACCCTTCACCAATCCAATATTACCCCCCAAATCGCCGACATTCTTCAGTTTGTTAAACTCCACGGCAATATCGGCGCCGACTTTAGCGTTGTGCTTTATTAGGGCGATGTCTGCGAGTCGTTAAGGAAAGAGATTGTGGAAATTAGCCTCACTAGGTACTATTATTTTAATGCCGTTGGCGTTTCTAAACTCACTCTCGTTTAATTTACGGCTAAATTACGATGGTATAAGCAGCCTAAAATCTAATAAAGCTTTTCAAATTAATCTTTAATTATGTAAAGCGTATTTCTTTGTTAGAATTGGGGCCAATATTGTTAGATAAATCCATTTAAAAAATCCATAGAAATATTGCTTAAATGACCGCAAGGGCGTTTCTCTATAGCGTTAGTTCTGGTAACAATATTTTAGCCATTAGATGTGGCTGTAGTACCGTAAAACGGGGTGAATAGTCAATAAGGGGTGAATAGAGACACAACCCAAAATGAAGCATGTGTTACTTATTATAAGACTGAAATGATTTCCAATAGAACGTGACGTTCTTTTCATTTAACCTTTTCAACGCCATTGACTGATTTGATCTTTGACTGTAATCGAATTGGCTATTACACCTTCAGTGCCAGGCTAAATGATTCCAATAGAAAATGGAGCTGATAGTTTTACGATAACTGCACTTTTGTTTGCCGCAGGATTTCGTCTCTCTTTCCACTTTTCCCAAAAATTGCTATACGTAAAATGTACAGCTGCCTTTAAACGTAGCGGAACAAATCTTAGTACAGGTGTTCAAAGGATACTGGTAGCCAGCGACGCGCCGCCGGTCGCCTGTGTAACGGCCGCCAATATAAAAGGCGTCACTTCCTTGCCGTGGACTCCCTTCGCTTTAGCCACTTGCAAAGCGGAAGAAATTGCCTTTTCTATAACTGCCTCTGTAAAAAGTAGAACATGATGCTCGCATGAGTATCAAAAAAATTTATTCCAATGTAGTCAATAAAGTCATTATTACAATAATCCGTTTGCCTCAAACTACATTTCATTTAAAACTGAGAGCTTTGCGCAGAAACAATATAATACAATGCCTTTATACAAACAAATATATTAACTAGCTCTGGATACCTTAAAAAGTTCGAGGTGAACTTTTCATTTAACTTGCTTTTGTCAATGCCTATAAGTGCTAAGTTCACCAAACCAGCAGCTTATAAAACAGCACCTTAAAAATCATTACCTAAATTGGTTCAGCAGTTCTGGGGTCCAGTTTAGCGGTTTTTTGCTGTACAAATATATACACAATATATATGACATAACTTTACAACAATTGAACTATGAGTGAGCAACTTTACGGAAAAAAAGGGCCACCTTTTTCCGTTAAGTTGACTACACGGAGGTTATGAAACTGTGTCGCGTATGCTATACATTGTGTATTCGTTTGTACAACAGAAAACCGCTTTTAGATTTCGAGATAATACTTTAGTGTAAGTATTAGAAAACACAATAAAAGTAATAAGGGCACCACAGGCAGCTCGGCGCCATGTTAATGTAAATTGACGAGAGCAACTAGGTGTAGTCCAAACTAGATTATTATACCTGTTCTGTAACTTTATGCCAGTCGAGTTAAAGAAGATAAATAATTGTAATAAGAACAGAAAGGAAAATCCATAGTAATATTGTTATATCGTACTTAACGCGTCAATTTATGCGGAGCGTCGCCTGTGAAAATTCTGTTTACTTAAAGCTCTGCTATGTATGGCCTTATTTGAAACAAACCCCTTTCAAGCACAGCGTGGCACGTTTCCGGAGCTTCCAAGCAATCAGAGCTTGTGTGTCCTCTCTATTAAATATACAATGTCCAGATACATTTTAACATATAAATACCCAGGGTGGTTACTGCCTTTTTCTCGGAAAAATTCAAATTAATTTATAATGGTCGACAAAGACGAATAAATTAACTGTAAATCCAAAGGACAGCAAACAAATTCACGTTTTAAAGTGTTTAGTCTAGCTATCCGCCCGCGACTTCATCTGCGGAGATTCAAACTTCAGTTAAAAGTAAAGTTATAGTTTACATCACCTTCAAAGGGCTCTATTTTCCATAAAGGCCAAGAAAATGTTTTTTTAAGTAAGCGGTCCACATTATACTCGTACCACTTTCATTCAACCTTTATCAAACAGCAAAATTGCCATACGATATATATTTACTACCCTTCTTTTACGAAAACGTTTTTTTTTGACCCTAAATTAGCTTACAAAATTTCTATAGAAACATCCACCTTTGAATTAACCAACTTAGGAGAAGATTTTCGAAAACACCAAATATGATTAGTATTCTATAATATCCTCTCTTATATCATCTATATATCTTCTATCTACTTATACATATAAAATGCTTTGTCCAGGATGACTGACTGACTAAAGGATCAACGCAAACAAAATTGTTAGTGTACCTCACCTACACGTAACCTGGGGATTTTTTTTTTCTCGTCAACCCCGTAGTGTGGGGTGTCATTGGATAGGTCTTTCTAAAATACTGCAAGTTTGTAAAAAAAATCGATTAATTGATCCGTTTATGAAATATTAAACTTTAAAGCGCTTTTTTTGTTTGGGTAAGTGCCCCTCCTCCCCCTCACAGCCAAAACTAGAAATACTAAAAATCTGAAAAAAAATACTGCGCATTTAACGAATTTAAAAGGAAAACTATCATGACTAAAAAGACAACATTGGTTCTTGAGATACCTACATGTGATTAAAGTGTTTATTCCTACTAAAATCATCTGAGACGGCACCAACTAGCTTCAAATAGAAAATTAGTTATTACTTGTTGTTTATTGAGATAGTTTTCAGTGTTTGTAGTACTTAACGGCTTCGGAATCCTACACTGAGCATGGTCCGACATGCTCTTGCCCGATGTTTTTATAAGTTAAAGTATACATGCTAACACTCATGCAAGTAACTAGAGAAAAAAGACTCACACACACGCTTTAAATATAATAATTAAACATTCACCTTGCTTTTAAATAAATAAAAATAATCACACAGGACAATGTCACACAAATTGACCTAGTCCCAAACTAAGCTCTAGGCTTGTACTATGGGTACTAGACAACGATAAACTTACTTATATAGAGAAATATATACTTAAATACATAGAGAACATCCAAGACTCAGGAACAAATACTCGTGCTCAACACAACAACTGTTAGGGACTAATTTTAGATAAGTGTTTCTTTGTTTGTAATGGTTTTGATACAGAGTTTCATTTATTCATCTAATTAAAAATAATGAGGGGTAACTTTTACTACATTGCGGAACGTCATATTTTTTATTTATGAACAATTTTCATTTTAATATTCATTTCAATTTTCATCAGCATTTCCACATTATTCCCTTAAACAATTACCAAATTTTCATATGAACCGCTTCCGCCTCTTTTACCCCCTTAGGGATAGTTTTTCTTTTAGTGTAGTATTTTACCAGATTTTAGTGAAAGAGTTTTATCTTTACTAGCAAGCAAAACCTTTGCAATAAGGTTAGAACAAATTAGCAGTTGTGCCGAAATTGAAAGGAGAAAAAGATATTTTTTGACGGGATTATTGAAATTTTGCTTTCGAATGATGGTATGTTTTGGGGAGGGTCTGAAGGAATTGGAAAGAGCAGAAGCAGTCTAGAAATGTATTGGGTACTATAATTTCGTGTTTACACGCGCTTGGTCTGTGAATCGTATTTCAAGAGAAGACAACGATTGCCATGTCACTCACCGGCATTAAACTAAAGCCCTTGTGGATCGAAAAAAAGTTCAAGTACGGTTTGTAAAAATGGTTTAGGTATGAATGAAACTTTATAAATTAATGACTTTTCGAGTGAGTGTTCTCGAGTTAGTTATTCTATCGATAGTATATCACTTTCAGCGCAAGCGATCCGCTAGGCGAGTTCTCTGTTCCTTGGCAGGTATTCGCAGTAAGGCACAGAAATGCAGGGTTAAGATACAAGCGGGGCGCGTACGGCTGTGATGTGGTGAAAGACAACTAGTATTGTAATTTTGTGTCTAGGATCTAATTACAGCTTTCCTGATACGATTATATTATTTCAACATAACTTATCTTACTTTCTTGCGGTGTTGTTTTTTTTTTACTATTTAGGTACTTTTGACTGTATTATTTTGATCTTTATATAATTATGTCACTAACCAATTTATCCACATCTCTTTGTTTAAGCTTGGTTCGTCTACAGGTCTTACGCATAACTGAGTCTATTCTTGAGGTATGGGAGGGGTGATAAACTGATAAGTCACGTGACGTGACGTGTCCTAACTATCTCGCTATACACGACAAATTATAATGAAGATATCTCAAACGATACGAGTATGCTTATGGTATTTACGAGCGTGTCCCTAAGTCAAATTGATGACAATTTTGGCGTGTGACAATAAAAATAAACCGGACAACTGCGAGTCGGACTCGTGCACCGTGGGTTCCACACTAATTTGTAGGTACATATTATAAATAGTTTCGGAATCGAGTCTCGTAGTTTTTCCCGAGCTTATTGATTAATAAATAAACAAATAGAAAATAAATAATGAACGCGTGGTTTTGTGAATATTGATTTTTCAACTGAAATTTTAAATTAAATAAATCTGAATCTCTTATTTCTTGGCTTTCTTATGGAAATATCAGAACCAATTCGAGTATTATGAGGTGTTTCCATCCACGAGATGCCATCCCAATACCTTATTTTCCATTCATAGATGCAACCGCGGATTGAAAACACCATATTACAGAGCCAGAACCAAAAACCAAGGGACCGTTAGAAATATGCAGATACAATAACAAATAAAATAACAAAAAGGTAGCAAATAATATCATATATTTCTTGTGAGAGGATATATTGAATTCAGTGGGAGCAAAAGATTCTAACGTACTAGCAGAATCCCGAATCCCAAGCTCAGCAAGAAATCCGAGCGGCATCGTGCGAACGGAAATCATTTTCACGTAGAAATACTATACAGTTTTTTAAACTGTTTTCACGCTTTATATATATAAGGAAATTTATAGAGGTATAGTATCAAGCTATTGAACTGTTCCTATTTAAAATAATGAGTTTTTCTCACTTGTGTGTTTCAATTTAAATTACTCGTAGTAGTACAATGTTAGGAAACACCATCAGATACTTTGCAATCTTATTACACTGGATATTTTGGCGTTAAAATCTTTTAGCACAGGTAGGCCTCATACAACAAATCATATTGTAGAAAAGGAGAAAACAATGAAAATCCTTGATAATGTCGAGGGAATTCAAGGCGCTGCGCTCCATTATCCGCTTCCTGAAAGGGGTTGAAGAGGCCATTTACGAAGTGTTATAAGGAGAGATATTATTTGCACAAATTTGCAATACCACGAAGCACACAGGTAGCAGAGCGAGAGCTGTATTCTTAAATAAATATGTTAAGGTGTGTCGCAATAGGCAAGGCGGTTAAAACTGTCTACACATTTGCTGATTATTTCAAGCTAAATGGGCAACTACCGTGTGAAGGTAAGGGGGATGATAAATATACTATGCTGCAATGGCATGGCCCTTGAGGGGTACCTAAACCCTAAAAATCTGTCTATCTGAATATTTTTGTTTGAATATTGATAATTACGTGTCCTGGATGTACACTGGATGTCCAAAGATCGGAATAATGACTATTCGGGATTTGAAATAAGAATATTTGGAAATCCAATTATTCCGGTTTTTCGTCTTGTCGGAGATATGTATGGCTCATATAGAAATGGTAAGCAATCGAAGTCGTTGTTTAAGTTAATTAAAACACGTAGCTTTTAAGCGATAAAAATATAATATTTATTTGTTTAACAGCATTTATAAAAAATATATACATTTATTAGTGTTTCATCATCTTCTGGTCAAGGCTTTTTTCTACTTTCTTAGCCTGTTGATTCCACGTAGAACGCAGAGAATTTATATCCTGTGCTGTTTTCCCAGTTTTATGCAAGTTACCAGGACAGTTTGGAGGGTTCATTGATCGGGGTATTATAAAATAGACATTATTTGAAACAATCCACTCCAAAGCCGTGGCAGCTAGCCAGATCAGCCCAACATTTTACTGGGCCCTTGTGCTTTTTTTAATGAATGGCAAAAGGCTTTTTTGTAAGCACTCCTTCACGTAAACCTCGGATGTCATCGTTGATGAAGTAATAAACCTATCAGTGTTAAGGCCGCAACTGCAAATCCTTTGCCATATCATAATATGTATCTTGGCAATTTTTTCAAGTTTTACAAACTTATATTTTTCATCAACATTCCCCCTTGCTTTGTCCATGTAAAACTTGGTACCTGGTAGTTGATTAAAATCTAGCTTGTCATACCTATATTTTATCATCTAATAAGAGGCAGCCTTTGAATTTTGTCAGAATGCGGTCGTATTTTTGCCGTATACCCGGCTCGGAGCCGAATACATCTTAGAGTACTGCGGCTCTTTCTGAATTTGCGGGATAGATCATAAGCCGGACATACATGGATTCTGTTTTATTGCCCTAAGCACTTTATTCTTCAAGTTCTTGTCCTTAGTGCCAGATCCCCGGTTGGTTTGGGGCTTTTAATCGAAAGACAAGGAATCCTTGTATTTTTCTAAGACCCGACACACCGTGGTATTTGGTAAGTTTAACGACTTTGTCCCGGACCAAGAGGGAATTTCTAAGTATTTGACCACTATAAATTTTCGTCTTTCAACGTCCATATTCAAAACGCACGTAGACTTATCCGAGGCGGACTTTTACCAATAAGACTTCAAAATATGGACGATAAATTGCGATCGTCTTTTTTTATTTGTGACGTCTACTTATATTTTATTTTGTGAAAACCGCGTGCCAGTCCTATATAAACTATGCTTTACATCATGCCTGGATAAATTTGACACCTCTACTTGGCCATAATTTTGATAGATAGTTTTTACCCGACTGCCGAAGGAGGGTAATATTTTTGAACTGTGTTTATACGAGGGTGGATCAAATAGTACCCGTGTTTGATGTCAGGTGGCGTTACTTAGGAAAGTTGGCATTACCGTCATATAGTATTGACCTTATTAAATAAAAAAAATGAAAACTGACAATTGTCTCAGCAGCTCCCAACTAATTTCTAGAGTCAACTTTGTGAATCTTCCCCCAGTTTTTTTCGACGGTTTTCTGATACCTTACTCTCTCCAGGTTAAGAATCTGGGTGTCATCATGGACCGCACTTTGTCATGGGCACCTCAAGTTAGTGAGACTAGCAGGAAGATGTTTGCAGCTGTAGGTTCTCTCAGACGGCTTCAGAACTTTCTGCCTCTTGCCACAAAAATTGCGCTTGCTCAAAGTTTACTGCTTCCTATTCTAGATTATGCTGACGTGTGCTATTTGGATCTCACCGAAGAGCAACTAGATAAGCTTGAGCGTATTCAGAATTTATGACCACGTCTCCGTTTTTTGCAACCAGCTCAAGTGGCTCACAATCCGTGCTCCTCGTAACTTTCACATTTTAAATCTCCTCTTCAGCATTCTTTTCAACCCTGCAACCCCGCGCTACCTAAAGGAGCGGTTCAATTATTTTAAATCTATTAGAGCGTCCCAAAACCTTCTCCTGTCAGTTCCTTTTTCTTCCTCTAAATTTTACACAAATTCTTTTACCATCAAGGCGATAAGGTTATGGAATGCTTTGCCTGTGGAGGTACGACGTGCTAAGTCTGTTGCCATTTTTAAAAGCAAGCTAAAGGATCATTTTCTGTCACTTCCGTAGTTTTTCTATTATCTCCCTTACTTTTTTCTTTGTTCTATCTCATGCTTCGTCTGTTGTCATTGTTTGGCTGTTTTGGAGGATGTATGTATGTATATATTATATAGATGTATAATTATATGTATTTAGTATGTATTTATTCATCATTATTTACTTTATGTATTTATATTTAGTATATTTATAAATAGTTCTAATTTCAAAATTGAAATAATTTAATTGTTTCTTGTAGTTATTTAGTTTGAGTTCTAAACGAATTAGTTTACACCCCCTGCCATGAATTTGTGTCCTCAGTTATTTCTCTTACAAGGTTGTCTGGAAGAGATCGCTATTTAGCGGTAAGACCGCCTGTTGTATACCTATGATTTAAATGTACTGTTCCATGTTCTGTTTTAATTTTTTTAAATTTTTGGTGTTCAATAAAGAGTATTTGTATTGTATTGTATTGTATTGTCTATGGCTCAGTTTTTTTCTGGCGGCAAAATTTGTAAGACTTGTTTTGTTTTTCGTACAAAATGGAAAAAGAGCAATATCGTTCCGTAATTCGCTTCTTATTTTTGGATGGAAAAACATGCGAACAAATAAAAGTTAAGTTAGATGCTGTCTACGGAGGTGTTTCGCCGTCTATGACTACCGTGAGATATTGGTTGAATGAATTTAAACGAGGTCGTACATCTGTTTTCGACGAGGACCGCCCAGGACGCCCGGCAGACGTGGTTACCGAAGAAGTCGTGCAAAAGGTAAAAAAAATATTGGTTACCGATCGACGTACCAAAGTGCGGGAATTAGCATAGGCTGTAGGGGTGTCGTACGGAACAGCAATTAATATAATACACGATAAATTAAATATGAAAAAAGTGTCCGCCCGATGGGTGCCGCGATTACTCACTGATGAAAATAAGCGGTTACGGCTGTCTATGTCGAAGGAGTGTTTGGGCTTGTTTGAGCGAAATCCGCAGGAGTTTTTCCGTCGTGTCGTTACTGTTGATGAAACCTGGATTCATTATTATACACCTGAGACCAAGCGGCAGTCTAAGCAATGGATTTTTTCTAATGAATCTGCCCCAAAGAAGGCAAAAACAGTCCCATCAGCCGGAAAAGTCATGGCCACCCATTGCCCATTTGGCAAAGAAGAAATTGTTGTTCCATCATGACAACGCACCAGCACATTCATCCAAAATTGACACTGCCAAACTAACCCAACTACGTTACGAATTGCTGCCACACCCGCCTTACTCGCCGGATCTGGCTCCCTGTGACTTTTTTCTGTTCCCCAATATGAAAACATGGCTCGGGGGAAAGAAATTCAGGTCAAACGAAGAGGTTATAGCGGAAACAGAAGCGTATTTTGAAGAGTTTGACAAATCCTACTTTTTGGAGGGGTTAAAGAAGTGGCCGAAACGCTGGGAAAAGTGTAAGGATCTAGAAGGAGATTATGTTGAAAAATAAAATAAAACTTTTAAAAAATATACGCGTCTTCATTTCTAACACGGGTACTTTTTGATCCACCCTCGTATATACATGTATGTATGTAGGTATGAATTTATTTATATATGGATCTTTGTTTCCAACTGGATGGATGGGCCGATTTCACCAAGCGAGGTGTCGTTAGATTCGCCTTGATGTCACGAGTGTAACTGGTTACTTAAATTAAAACAAAAAACACTACTTATAACCTAATAAAAATGCAGAAATCATTGATTTCAAAAGGATGAATGCGCACCGTTGAACAAAATATCACATAAACCATCTTCATACAAGGAATAATTAGCGCCATCTGTCACAACTCATCTCACTCACGAACGTCTCTGCAGTAATGTACTATGTTATTATACTCTACAGACCCTTTTTACACATTTTCGTACTGAAATACAGAATTACTTAAATAATTTATTTTATTATGTAAAATATGATTAAAACAAACCCTCCCTCCTAAGGCTCCCTTGCAAGGTTTTGCCGTGCGTCGCCTGTCGCTACAGTGAGCCGTCATAAACACCATGTTGGACTTGATACCACCATTGTGGTTATTTATACTATTTATTTAATTGTTTGACATGCTATATAATTACTGTAAGGTTACTTACCAACTATACGATTTTCCATCGGTTTTTGAACTTTCGTATCATAATTCTTACACCTTTTAACCACACAAAACTAGGCATTTTTATGACGAGCGCACAAAATGGTAGGTTACTAACATATTATATAATAGACGACATAATCCAAACATGAAGTCGGGTTTTTAAAACTTGCTTTTTGTTAGACTTTTTCCATTGATTGTAAATATAATAGTTATTTATGTGGCTGGTGCATAATGAGAGGCATTAAAGCACGAGTGTGGTTTTATGAAACGAGCCGAAGGCGAGTTTCATAATAAGATCACACGAGTGTTTTAATGCCTAATTATGCGTACAGTCGCATACATAACTTTATCTACATACATATCGTAAATTTTCTACAATATGTACAATCCGGCAAACATTTTCAAGTAACTTTATTTTCTGGTCTACGCACTATTCGAGAGTTCGAAACAAATGAGTGCGGTGCGGTGCAGGTGGGGGGCGGGCGCGCGGGTGCTGCAGGTTTGCTGGATTGTTCTAAGAAGATGTTCGAAATTTGAACGTGATTAAAGTTTCGGCTACCTGCACTTTAATTTAAACATTATGATGCAACCACAGATACATGTTTAGTAATGTATGTCATTTGCTTATCGTTTCTGAACATATTATAGGGAAGTTATACCATGGATGTAGATAAATAAATATATAAATCACAGGAATATGATAATCGAAATAGTATTTAGAATTAAATAATTCGGAAGTGAAACAATCATGATTGAAATGCTTTGTGAAACTGAAATTCGGAGTAACAAATGAATCAGAAATTCAAAATCAGAATTTTTAAATTTGTTTCATTAAGTTCGGAATATAAAATATATCGAGATTATTTAGTGAGCCCCCTTACAGAACAAGCACAGCGCTCGTGCCGAGGCCTGCTGCTCATCGGGCGCCCACCGCGCCGAGTAGAACGAACCGGCAGGGCTAGACAAGATACATTCGACATTCGTTAGCGATTAGGTATGTTTCGATTGAAAAACATATGGAATTGACGTAAGCCACCGAGATAGTACCACGTTACCATCTCGATGGCTTACGTCAATTCCGTACATTTGTTTTTTGAAACATAATCGCTATCGATTGTCGAACGCATCTTGTCTAACCCCACCGCTCTGAGTTGTAGGTAATAAGTACATAGTCAGTTGTGATGCAGTGCGTTTGTTAAAGAAATCCTGTGAGTTTGAGTTTGTAATAAAGTACAGTTGTGAACATTTACCGGCCATAGCGTGTTCCTCGGGGACGGGAACAGCGACGAGCGTGCCTGAGGCGAGCCGCAGCGCGCGCGCAGCCGCCAGCAGTCGCGCGGCGTGCGGCGCGTCCGGCGCGCGGTGCGATGCGCGGTGCCCCGACCGCGTCGTGTAGAACGCTGGGAACTCGTCCGAGTCACCGAAAGCGCATACGCATACACCTTGAGTTTCCTGTCATATTATTAATATAGTTAGCCCGATACTCGTAAGCGCACTGATGCCGGGTAAAAACCTCCATGTAATAATACGGCATGACCAAGACTGGCTCCTAAGTTTGATCCAAACGAATGCCTTGGTTTATCTGTAACTAGTGACCCGCCCTCGCTTCGCTCCGGGTAAAAGTATTATACATTATAAACCTTTCACTTGAATCACTATCTATTTAAAAAAAACTCCATAAAAATCAGTTGCGTAATTTAAAAACCGAGCGTTGGGTATAAAACTAATTTTACCGAAAATTACAACTTGAGATTTCGATTTTTAAGCCCGACATATTTGCAAATTTCATCGACATCGTTACACCCGTTTTCGTGAACGTGATTACCAAATATACTAGTGTATACATATATATATATACCCTATACTAGTCAATGAGCAATATTTGTATATAAACTAATGTTGCTCATTTAATACTCGTAGTTTAAAATATGATAGGATAGGATATTTACAACTACCAAGTTTTAAAACTTGTCGGCACTACGAGTAGTAGGTGTTTATAGGAGAAAATAAATATGTCATGCACAGATCACTTATTTATTTATCTTCTATATATTAACGGATTATACGAGTGCCTACTAGAAATTTGCCGTTTGAAGTTTTTGATCTTGGTAGCTGGTACGGAAGTGGGTACCTAGGTGGTCAATTTTTTTGTAATTATAAATTACTATTATCATTATTATCAATCATGTACTCGTGGCACTTCAAGGCAAGGAATACCTGTGGTATGTACTACACTTACTTACCAGGTATTCTAGAGTCTTTTCGATATCTAGAATGGACTTGACCCCGCTGCAGACCACGAGGGTGCTGCTGCGACCCAGCTCCGTGAGGTCAGCCGACACGTCTAGGGTGTTCTCCCCTTCGCGGTGCACGCCTCCTGCCACACAATATCTGGTTCTATTTCGATTTGTTTAAGTCCATCTTGCTTGAATATTGTAATCATATACATATTTTATGTCTTGCGGCCCTATTATGGTCGCGTGTACAAATATGGATAAACGTAAATAAAACATCTGTCACTTTCTCATCAGTATGTAAGTGCGAGAGTGCGACGAATGCTTAATCCACCGTGATAAATGCGACCATAATACTAGCCCTGCCCTGGAGATGGAAAACTAGCACACAGTCCACCTAAAAGATACATGCAATCTCACGATGAAAATCTGAACACTGTAAATAAGTGGCCCACCCTGAAGACCTAGATGGAATTCCTTTATGCGAGTCATTTCACCGGATGGAAATACTGCTGTTTAGCGGAAGGTTAAACGGTAAGACAATATGGTGGTTAAAAGTGGACAATAACAAGGTTCTTCCACCACAAAATTATTATAGTAGCTCTTACTGTGGAGAGTCAAAGATCTATATTGACGTAAATGATAGATCATGAGTTCATGACTTTAACAATATGAATACGATATATCAGAAAGGTGGGCTAATAGTAGGGGAAGGTTGCGGTTGCGATCACTGGACTACCTGTATGGCCTTAAATGCCTTTAAGTTTCAATAATAAAATAGAACAAAATTATTATTTATAATTCTTACCTTATTATTCATAACTTACACACAAGTCAATCAAAGCAATAGACTTCGAAATGATCGCGTAAACTATTTCTTTAGCAGTTGCCTTATTTGCAACATGGTTACCTTGATTGAACCACAGAGATTTCCCTTAAATGGACTTTGATAATTGTAATATGTAATACCAGTGTTGCAGTGTAATAAATAATCTATACGTAGAAATATAAAATTAATTCTCTTAAATAATAATTTATTTTTTATTTAATAAACTAAGTGTAAATGTTATACTAATTAAGTTTGCCACCACCAAAAGTATAAATATATGTATATGTATATATATATATATATATACACACATATACATATATATACTCGTATACTAACAGAATCTTACTTTTTTACAGACGATTGTGTTTTAAAATGTGGAAAATACCTATAACTTTAATAAATAAATATTTAATGCTGAATATGTTTTTCGTTAACTGCAACATTTTTAGGGCTGCGTAAATAAACTAGGAATCCTCATAGTTAGGACACGATGACCGTCCGTCAGTGCGTCCGCAGCCTAGCTCAGAGACTCTTAGTACTAGAAAGCTGTAATTTGGCATGAATATTATAATTAGTCACGCTAACAAAGTGGTAAAATAAAATGCACCGTACACCATTTGCAAACTGCTCTTCCGCGTAATCCTATGGTAGGAGCTTGATAATTTTATCACTGTTGCCAACAAAAACGAGTACGAAATTAGAATTATACAAAAGTAACTCTGCTTATATCCTACTAACTGACTAAGTCATCTGATATTCTAAAATCTTTTCAAATATAAGCATGGAAAGGCAATCCGATAAACATACAACCCTGTAAGTAGTTCTAAGATTTTGCATAAGGTATTTCACTTCTCGGACTTAAAAGAGAAGGAAATGTTAAACCCGTTGATATTGCGATGTAGACTCGGCGAATATTCCAGTTTTATGCAGTTATTTTTGCGTCTTTCGCTCGTCAAGCACTCTTCTCTTGGAGTGAATACGTGACTTGACAGAATAGTCTCAAAATGGTTACAGCACTTATATAATGTCGTATCATATTTTTAGAAGTGGCTGTAGTACAATGTGGAAAGGGTGTCGCGCGTTAGATTCAAAAATACATTTCTATTCTCGTAACTTCGTAAGGCGAGCTATCATTTGAAATAAGTAATAACTACGACTACGTGGTCAAAGTGTGAAGAGCAAACGCTTATCATTAAAATAAAAGTACGAATATTAAAATTTTAAGATATGACGGTATGACTATTTAATATTCTAGCCCAGGCTTTATTTATTCGACCCGAAAACACAGTCTGAAACATTTTGCAATATACATATGCAGGCAATGGTAATATCTTAAACCAACTTGAATAAGATTTACATTGGAACCATCGTGATACGCATTGGGCCATGAATATGAAATATTACAGGCGACGAGGCACAGCTGCTGCGTAGGTAGGTAATAATTCTGCTTGGTTCTACAGGTATGCTTTAAAATTAATGAGAGAATAACTGGTTAAAAATATATGATCGTCGGCATACTTACAATAAAACAAATAACAAATAGTACATTAAACTACGAACTTACTACGAGTTTGTTTTTTTCCTTTTAAGTTCGTTTAATTTAATTAATTACATAGAATAAATACTAGCTTGTGCCGCCATGCCGTCCGTGTAGAAAATAAAATATAGCCTATGAATTTTCAAAATCGGTCTGGTAGTTGTTGAGTTATAAAAAAAACAATAATTTGTCATTATTACATTATTAATGTTGATGCTAGGCTGGGCAAATTATATGCTTTGCTATAATTGAAATACAAATTACAAAATACTGTTTCGCAATTATTAAAAAAAACTTAAAACGGTTTTTTTTTTAGTAAGAAATAATGTCTTTTAAAATGATAGCTAATAGGTCAGTCCAACTGAATTCGGGTTTTGGTTAAAAATATAGTGGAACGCCGAATTCAATTGGACTGACCTATGAGCTATAATTTTAAAAGAAGCTATTTCTTGCTTCTTGAAGACGGTTTCAGGGTTCGGTAGTCAAACTAGGAACCCTTATAGTTTCGCCATGTCCGTCCGTCCGCAGCCTAGCTTAAAGACTCTTAGTACTAGAAAGCTGTATTTTGGCATGAAGATACATTATTAGTCATGACAGCAAAGTGGTAAAATGAAATCTTGAAAAAAACATTTTTTTATTGTACCTCCTCTACACGTCGCTTGGGTAAGTATTTTTTTTTTCGTTTACCCTATAGTATATAGTGTCGTCGGATAGTTCTTTTAAAAATATTATAGGTTTGTAAAACATTTTATGATTAAGGGATCCGTTTATAAAATATTAAGCTTTAATTTAGGTGTTGTTAATAAAGAACTTGTAATAAATATTCAATTTCATGAGTATGTCGTACAACAGATGAGTGTAAGGCCAAATGTGTATTAGATACATCCTGTACAATAATCCTTCCGATTCGTATAATAAAATAGCGAGAGTTATGTAAGTAATTAAAGTAAAAATATTTTAGTTACCTTCGACATACTAGTTAGGTTATGTTATGTAGTTCAACTACTTTTATGATGCACCCCAAGGGTAACCAAGAAATATTTTTCCTTCAAATATCCATTCTCTGGGCAGAGCGGAATCGTATACAAAGCAATACCGGGACTGCATGCTCAGAACGGAAGCCTTTCAAATTATGTATAGACTTTTATTGGAACTTGGCCCCAGTATGCTTCGTTACGGTATTAATTTTGCATGGACCGAGGATGAAAACAGTGTCAGTGCGCTGCGCGGGGTTCCCGCGGACCGCCCGGGAATGTGTTAATTACGGGTCCATTCTCCAAGCTAGCTTCTCTAATTGAATGCGACGCGACGAGCGAATTCACGCCGAATTTCATTCACATACAGTTACTGTTAGCCGGGGCAGTGCAGACATAATCATATTAGACGACTGTGATTACATTTGCATAATTGGCATAAAGGGTTTAGAATTTAGGTCATAATAAATTTAATTTGTGACCATCGGGGCATAGTTAGCTCTACGAGAATAAGGCCTGACTATGACGCTAGGCCCCGGAGCGCAGGGCGGCGAGCCAAAAAACTAATGTATAGAAATAGCTTCATCCGCCTCGCTTCGCGGTACGTTCCATTTCTATGCATTAGCTTTTGTCGCCCAGCACTTCCGCTGCCATCCTAAGTCGTGGTCAGGCCTTACAGAAGACTAGCTATGCTATAAAAATGTATGAAAAATACACCTATATACTCGTATGCTAATCCGATACCTACTTAGATAAACGAGGAAAAGCTGAGGTAAAGGAGAACTGTAGTTACGTACTTAGTATCTTGTTTTCCCCTACATACCTACTTCCGAGTCCGTTTTAAGAGAAATTGCGAGCACTGCCTTCCCTACTCACTTTATGGTAGATGATTAAAGATACTCGTATGCACATCTATAATCACCCGACGCACGTCAAGTTATGATTATGATAGTTCAGTGATCATACATAAGCAAATGATATAGTGACACCGTGGGCCGTAGAACACGTATTAAACTGACCGAGACGAATCAGGGATTATAGTTACCTATGTTTAACTTAACATATACATACATAAATAACATCACGCCTTCATTCCCAGAGTGGGGTAGGCAGAGCTACAGAAATACCAACATCTCTAAAGACTTACTGATATTTCTGTAACCACATTTTGCACTAACAGGCTAAGAGATTTACTAGTGTATTAGTGACAGGTTGCAAGTCCATCGCCTAACAGTACTACAAGCCCTTATTCCCTTAGTCGCCTCTTACGACATCTACGGGAAGACATGGAGTGACACTATTCTAACCCGGCAACTATAAGACTACTATTTTTTTTAATTTATTTATTTATTGTGACGTGACTTGAAACGGGCATCTCACTCAAGATGAGTTTATTAATTCGGTCCTCTGAAATTCTTACCAATGCCTCCGGTCACAAATATAGGTATTTCCGCGAGCTCGGCGGCGATGATGGTGCCGGCGACGGTGGTGGCACCATCCAGCCCAGCCGCCGCTAGCGGCGCCAGGTCTCTCCTCGAAGCCTTCACCACGCCCTTGGCCTTTGCGAGGTACCGGATCTGCTCCTTAGACAGGCCAATCGTCAATTGACCCTTTAAAATGGCCACGGTCGCTGGAACTGCACCCTAAAAAAGTAATCATTAGTAAGGTTTTTGCTGAGCTATCACTTTATAATCTTACTATTGGTTTCGATTTTACCCTTAAACACACACACACGAAACCAAATAAGGTTCAACGCAGTTGCACAACACAGCTCAGTTTCATGATAAAACCGGCCAAGTGCGAGGTGGGCTCGGACAGTGGAGTCTTAGTAATAGGGTCCCGCTTTTACTCTTTCGCTACGGAACCCTTAAAAGGAATAAACCAATCAAAAGTTACCTATCAGTTCTGTTACAAAAAAGGGCCATTTCTTAAGAGAACTATTTAAATAAATTCATATTTCGACGGTTCTGTGACTCAACCTCGTATGTTGAATTATGTCCAGAATAAACTGACACGCACTAAGTATGAACTCGCGTACTTAGGGCGTGTCAGTTTATACTGGACCTTATTCAATATACGAGGTTGAGTCACAGATCCGTCGATTTGTGCAGTAGCGTCACAATTTATTTCTGTTATTAATAACTAAGACCAATACTAGAATAAAATTTCGTGTCCGTTTTAGTAGATTGTTTAACAAGGGGCTTACTTTAGTAAGCCATTACGATCCAAGATTTTATTCACACGAGCAAAGCGGCGGCTTGGTACTTGGAACATTTAATGTTCCTTTATACTTATGGAAGTTGCCGCGATCGAAAGACGTCAGGAGGTATTTTAGGTGTATCTTAAATATGATTAGCGTAAAATATTTCATTCTTTATCAGTATTATTCATTTTTTAACAATTACGTTAACACTATGTAACTTAAGTCTCCTCTTGGGAAGTACTGGTAGATTTTTAAGTGTAAAAGTGCCCGTGCACCCTACTTAATAATGAAATAAAAAACCGGGCAAGAACATGTCGGACCATGCTCAGTGTAGGGTTCCAAAGCCGTTAAGTATTACAAAAAAAATCAACAAGTAATAACTAATTTTCTATTTAAAATTAATTGGTGCCGTCTTAGATGATTTTAGTAGGTATAAACACTTTAATCGCCTGTATTTTAATAACCAATGATGTCTACTTAGTCGTGATAGTTTTCCTTTAAAATTCGTTATATGTAGTTTAATTTGAGTATATTCTGATTTTTAGCATTTGTAGTTTTGGCTGTAGTGGGGGAGGGACACTTAACTCTAACAACAATTTGCACTTTAAAGCTTAATATTTCATAAACGAATCCTTTAACCGAAATATTGACTGCACAAACCCACAATATTTTTAAAAGACCTAAAGACATACCACACTATGGTGTAGACAGGAGAAAATAAATGCATCCCCACGTTATCCGTAGCGGAGGTACCTACCCTAAAAATATATTTATTTCAAGATTTTATTTTATTACTTTGTTTACGTGTCTAACATGTATATTTATGCCAAATTACAGCTTTCTAGTACTAAGAGTCTCTGAGCTAGGCTGCAGACGGACGGACGGACGGACATGGCGAAACTATAATGGTTCCTAGTTTGACTACGGAACCCTAAAAATATTTATTCAGTTAGTAGGGTGCGCGGGCGCATTTACACGCAAAAACAATAATTCGATGTTTTAAATAAAACATGTTTGTTCACTAAGTTAACTAATGCACTAATGTGCATCGAACATATAATTATTATTTTTGCAGTTACTAAGTATTTCCACTTATAACTCAAAGACATAGCTTACTCTTTCTCTGATAATATTTTCAACAGCTAGCGCGGTCTCGAGATTTTGTGGGTAGGGCATGCCGTGTGTGATGATGGTAGATTCCAGCGCCACAATGGGTTGTCCGGTTTTCTTGGCCTGGAGTACTTCCTCGGAGTACGCCAACGCCCTGCAGAGCTGCCTCGCGCCGAGCCCCGCCGGTCGAACCACCATAGATATAACGCTGCGTACGAGTAAATACGCCATTGTAGGTTACTGCAAAGACGTATTGCACTTATTGAGTAGGTCAGTAATTAAACTTTATACTGTAAACAATCTCATGCAGTCGGAGGCATAGTCATAAGAAGATGACACCGACTGCACGAAATTGTTTACAGTATTAAGTTCAATAGTCAACTTCTTAAAATATAATTGTCTGTTCTTTACTGCTTTAATTGGCAAGGAGGCGACTAAGAATGGTACTTTGCAGAATAAGTTTAGGAATCACCAGCAATAGGCACGGATCTCGGTTTAGGGTGAACCTATTGAGCGTCGGATTGCAGAAAGAAATAGGTCATCGTGTTTCCATCTTTTTTTTAAAATACATCGTTATTTTCTTTAGCAGTTTGCAATTTTTTGTTGGCATTATAAGGCGGTTAATTTCGCAATCCGGTTATTTCATAGGGGAGAGGAATTATACTATCGTGGGGATTGTTATGTAGTTTGCGGTGGTCGTAACCCGGCTCAGGTCTTGACCTTTCGCAAAAATGCGTGAACTTAAATCAACCACTGCTCGATCCAAGGTAGTATACCTTGTAACTTACGTACAGTAACACCCAAGCACAATATGAATGACAACATTTTGTGCTCTATTTGGCCCTGTCTACGAAGTGCGGCCATTTAAAACTATCTTTCAAAATTGTAATAAGCTGGGAACGTTATTCGATTTTAAGAATTAAACTGAATTATTGAATAATAACTATCTTTTGCCCGCGGCTTCGCACGCGTTACATTTGAGGAAACATAGATCTATTTTTACGATCCTAAGTATAGTAATTAGGCAGGTCTGGGTAAATTCTATGGGCATCCAAATAACCCTAATTGTAACCAACATTGCATGCTGTTCCATGCTGTGTGTTTTCATCCCTAGAGGGGTTACATTTTAGTATTTAATCGCTGAAATACGTGTCTCATTATTTGCACTCAAGAGCATTTCTACAAAGTTTCAAGTAAATTTGACAATAACCCTTTTCTTGGCAAAATAAAAAGAAGTCGTGACTTTAAACCTCTTCAGAAGTATTAAGCAGCATAAAAATTCGTTAACAAAAAATATTAAAAAGTGAATTTTATGCTATGTTATGTATCATATAAAATACATCGCCAGGAAATGATACAAAAATATTTTCTTTGCAAGACAAACTTTGCAACCCCCTTTCGTCCCCCAAGGGGATGAATGTTAGTAATCGCTGAAATACGTGTTTCATTATTTGCACTGAAGAGCATTTCTACCAAGTTTCAAATAAATATGAAGAAAAAAATATTTACCCCACATTTTATTTTTTAATCGCCGAAAGTCATATTTTTTCATTTAAATTGTACTTTAAATACCAATTTCAACAGTTATAACTACAGAAATGACGGTTTTCCCGTATATACAAACTTGAATAATCCAAAATTCAAAATTTTACCCCCTTGTGGAAGTTTTTCCGAAAGTGATAAAATTCATATTTTTTATTTGTAAATAGTAGCCTAAAAACAAAATTGCATGCTCCTAGCTTCAAAAATGATGGACTTCCATACAAACTTACACCCTCTTTTTCACCCCCTTAACGATTGAATTTCGAAAACTCCTTTCTTATTCCTCGCCTACGTCTAAATAACAATACTTGTGAAGAAGTACAGCTTTCTAGCTCCAAGGGTTTAGGCGCTGGGCGTTTATGTGTCAGTGAGTCAGGACTTTGAATTTTATAATATATTATATGGATAGATAGATTTCTAAATGTCCAGGATCTACATATATTAACTGATACTTATTAAAATTCAGGTACTGTCTTTTTGTGCATCGTACGGTACCCTAAATTAATGTGTGCTAAGTTTTTTAGATGGGTAACCCTACAAAACTTATTGAAATATAAAAATATTCGTTATTGAATTAAAGCGATTGCATATTCATTCCAGAGCAGACCTAGACCCACGCTTATTAGTTGCCTCGCCGTAACTCTTAAAGGAAAAATGCGTCGATATCCGGGCGTATGCAAGCTAAACGGCGCCGGCGGCGCCATGTGCGGGCTCGGCCTCGGCGGGGACGCCTTGCGGAACCAGTCTAATGAATCCTGGGGCTTTTCTCTCAACTGCATTGAGAGAAAAGCCCCAGGATTCATTAGAATTATTTCATGATGAAACCGTGTTGTACCGCTGAATGTGAATTATTTTGTGGGTGTAAATTTAAATCTACATAAGAGTATATAAAAGAAGAAACTGACTGACTCACATATCAAAGCACAGTCCAAACCGCTGCTGGGTCTATAGATTCCAAATTTGGCGCGTAGGATTCTTATGAGATCAAGGGGTGCACTGAGAACGGATTATATATTGGACATTCATCCCCTAAAAATCTAAAACGGGGATCAAATGTTTGTATGGGGAGACCAGATTAGTTAGACTATTTTATTTGAAACTTCACAGGAGTACCGACTCCTGTCGATAAATAAAATGGGTAAAACGCACAGCATAGGTACCTGAAACTGGGAATGAATATCCCTTGGATATCCTAGGGGTGAAATTCATCCCTAAGGGATGAAAATAGGTAGCGGGAAACTAATTTCACGCGTACTAAGTCGCGGGCGACCTTAATCGGAAGGATGATTATTTTCCTTCAGTTCAGACAAGTATGAGATTAAACGTAGTTAAGATCCTCAGGATATTCAAAATTAGAATATTGCTGTTATTTTGAAATATATACAGTCGAATTGCATGAAACATTGTCTTAATCACATACCTTGAAAACACAACGATGATTTTAAAGCAAGGCCAATAGTTGCATTACTGGCTGCCCGCTGGAGTATTTATATCTTTCGAATGAGTTACGTACGCATCTCAAATCGCTTCGTTTGGTAAGAAAATACGACCCTATCCATCAAATACGATGTAGTTTAATTATTCACTCTAAGACTAGTCCTAATTTGTACTACGAACAGTCGTAGAAATGTGACTGAATAAAGGAAAAGCCAATTTTCACATCAGCACTTAACGTATTGAATGCGGCGGCACGTGTCTTTTACAACTCTGCTAGTCGCGTGCAGTACGGAAAACTAGTTAAACCTCTTCACTTTACATAAAAAAATGAAAAAAATAAAATAATTTACGTGATATTTATTTTTGTACATGATAAGGGCCGCGATATCTCTTTTTACTTTTCTGGTTAGGTAATTATGTATGTTTCTTCGCAGTTGTGCGCATTTTGCTATTTTATTATGTTAATTGGCCATTTTTAATTAAAAGGTAATCGAACTGTCAATTAACTTAGAATATACGTAAAAGGCAAACGAGCAGACGGACTACCTGATGGTAAGCAGTTACTAGACCTGAGGGGCTTATTGTCTAACGCACTTGCAATCACGATCATTTTCATTTTGAAAATCGAACGCTCGTCTGCATACAATATGAAAACAATTGCTCCACTTTGAAGCCGGTTGCGATTGCGAGTGCGTTAGACAATAGCCCCTCAGGTCCTGGCTACAGTCCTATTGGCTTTTTTTCCGGAATGTCTAGTAGGTGTCCTATAACATAGTAAGTATTCACTTGGGTAGACATTCGCCACCCCATCTGGTACATTTTTCGATTATGATGTCTAGAGTTGGGATGTTTGGTGGCAATTTTGAACAGAGTGCAGTGGAGTCGTTATTTATTATAGATACTTTTATGAATTAATTAATGAATGAATGATTTATAACAATTAAACAAAAAAGTACTTTGTTTAAATTGTCATGTAATTTGAAATTTATGGTAATAGTCGAGGATATTAAATATAAAAAAAACATAACAATGTGTTTTTTGAAACCTTTAAAAAAACATGGTTTTCTTACAATTCAAACTATGCCTGAAGCCAAAAAATACGCTACCTAAAGTTATTTTCATTAAATAATACATTTTTAAAACTCATTAAAATATTAATAGCTACCTAACCTACCACTTATCTTACAAAAAAAAAACAAGTAACATTACTTTTTATAAACAAAGACATTGATTACCTAAAGTGAGGTAAGGAGGAGTAAAGGAGGATTAGCACAGAATAGATAATAGTACAAGTAGTAAACCACAACTATCTATTTATGATGTTGAACAATTAGCAATTGGAATAAAAGTTTCAAAATCTTGCATGTTATCTTCATGTGATGTTAAACGGTTGTCAAGATTATAAAACGCATATACTGTGGCAATCCGTTCCATATTTTCTGGAGTAAAGCGATTTCTTAACTTGTTAAATAACTATTTATGTGTCGAGAATGATCGCTCAACATCCACAGATGTTAATGTAGCATGCTTTAGAATCTGAGCATGATTTCCAAAATCTACCATATCCCTAACTTTGTAAAAGTCTGGACTTCTATTTAATACATATTCCAGCTTATTTCGCACAGTGTCAGTTCCGTGCAAGTTCAGTGTACTAGTTACAATGTCTATTATTAGGAAACTTTCATCTATTGAAATATTTGTACATTCTAATTGTTTTATTGAGTCTGGTATAATTTCGTAGCAATCTTGTATAAACTTTAACTTATTGTTCAAATTTTTATTTCCAAATAATGCTTGAACTTTTCTGATAGCAATAGCATCTCTACTATTTAACTGCATTACAACTTTTTTTATATCTTTAAAGTAGGTAGCGTAATAAAAACTAGCTTGTAACCAGGTGCCCCATCTAGTGATTACCGGTTCTGGAGGCAATGGTATATTAGGAGCATATTCTTTAAAAAGTCGGACGCGGTGGGGCGATTTCAAAAATATTTTCTTGATATTTGATATCAAAGTATTTACTAAACTGTGTTCAGATCGAATTTGCTCCGCGACTCTATGAAGACCATGAGCTAAACAAGTAACGTGTTTAACATTGGTGTATGTCTTCTTTAAGATCTTACCAGCGGCAAGCATGTACGCAGCACTGTCTGTGCAGAATATCAAAAATTTATTTATATTTTCAGTGTAGTTCTCTTCCCATAAAAACCTTAAGCTTTCGTCAACCACAGAAGCAATTGCATTTACTAGAGTCACAACTTTACATGCTAACAAATACGGTCTTTGCAATGTATCTTCTAAAGATTTAACAATAACGTTTACGACACAATTGCCAACAGTGTCAACTGTTTCGTCTACAGTGAGCCATATATTACTATCGGAAACTGCAAGTCTTATTTTATCCATTATTGCCATGTAAAATTTTGACAAATAGATTTTTTTCAAAATACTTTGCTCCGGCAGCTTTTTATAATTTGTGCATTTACAACAAAGGTACTTTTCAAAAAACTTTCGAAACTCCGGATGATTTACCCTATTCCAAGGAATATTACACGCAATGAGAAATATGCACAAGTCATAAACAAAGTCATGTTGGTCGCCACAGTTCATTCGGTGTTGAGTACTATTGATGTGTTTAAGAACGTTATATTTTTTCATCTGCGTTAGACTTACTGCACAAGCTGAACAATTTAAAGTATTGCTTTCTTCGCTATATACAAGTTCTTCATATGGTTCTATCCATCGCAGAATTGTTCTAACTTGTCGAAAATTAATTTTATTTATTGTTTAAGGTCACGTCAACAACGTTTCGTAAATTATATTTGCTTCCGAAAATTAATGAGACTACTATATGTGCGAATTGTCAAGATTGACAATATAAAAATGTCATAGTGATTGACTTTATTTGAAGAGAATTCTAGTCAACCCAAAAAGGTGTAATACCTATTTGATGAAATGAGCAGGTGATTGGTAGCTTAAGAAAGTGAAAAACTTAATTCGAGTCGAACTATTTCATGGAAATAGTTTACGTAACATTTTACATAAGTTAAGACTTTACCATTCAGTCATTCATTCAATTATAAAAAGTAATTAATGACGACTCCACTGCGTTACTTGTCCAAAAATGACACGAGAATCCTAACCCTAAATTGATGTCATATATTTTTTTTATATAAACAACATTATTTTTTTTAGAAACCTATCGAGTGGGGTATAAAATTAAAGGGCTCCATGAACTGATTCCAAAAATATACCACACCTACATTTCAGCCACTTAATCTTGTAAAAAATAAAACATAATTTACGGGTCTCTTTTGACTGCCATAAACTTAAAGTTCCGATTATTGTTGTCCAAGACATTTTATATTATACTTGTTTTTAGTCATAATGTTTATGGTCATGATTTTGATGAGTATAAATCGGAATGTCAATTATTGCGGGTCATTGTGTTGGAAATCATAAAATTCATGGTCTTACCTATTTACGTCATAATAATTATACTTCATGATGTCTAAGGTAAATAGTTACTACTTGTAATAAATGTTATTAGGTCAAAACTTGTTAGTCATAACAGTACAAAACATTCAACTTGAAGTAACGTTTTTAAGGGCGGAAAAAAGAAGCATAAACTGTGCCTGCATACTAATACATAATAATAGACATGTATGATGTGGCAGAGTCGATGGAGCTCCGCTTTGTAGAGCTCCTATTTCTGGATAGTTAAGGCCTTCGGCCTTGACGCAATACTAACCTAACCTATTGGTCTAGATTTATCACGTGTAGTGGGGGTTTATTGATTAGGCGGGAGGCTCTGCCCCCCGTACCCCCTCTCCATTCCCGCTAATACTTTAAATTCCTTTTAATGATTTAAATTATAGAGATATTAATGTAAAAAAAGAAATGAAGGTATGTTGAGTTGCAGTGTATTTGTCAATCAATAACAATTTATTTTTCTTTTAATTATTGTCTAATACTTTCGAAACATAAATAAAGCTGTAAATAACATGTGGTAGAAAAACGGTATGAATTTAAATAATTGAAACTATAAAAAGCATGTTCTTAAACATGCCTTTGAATGATTTTAGGTTATGACTTTTGTTATAATGTAATACATTATGGGTAATTAAAGTTCAAATTATAAGGCGGTATGACTTGAAATTATTTATGACTTCCGATAGTTATTAACATAAATAATTATGGGTACAAAAGTCTGACTTTCAATAATCGAAACAATGAATGTATGGCAGTCAAAGGGATCCCGTAACTTTCAAAACATGCCAAGTTTGGGCTTAGCCTGGCCGGAAACAGATTTTTTCAAAAACTTACGCTGTATTACTCGTTATACCCTCTTAAGCTAGAAGGTCCTGGGTTCAAATCCCGGTAAGGGCAGATATTTGAGTGATGAGCTCTTTATTTCTGAGTCTTGGATGTTTTCTATGTATTTAAGTTTATATTTCTCTATCTAAGTAAGTTTATCGTTGTCTAGTACCCCTAGTACAAGCCAAGCGCTTAGTTTGGGACTAGGTCAATTTGTGTGACATTATCCTTTGATATTTATTTATTTATTTATATCTAAACTTAATTAAGGGAATTTGGAAATTATTAATGATTACTATATGTTGTTTTTCTTTTTTTAAAGAGCAGCCCGTTTTTAAAAAACGCTTATGTTAAAGATATCATGAGCGCTTTTTATAAAGAACTTCAACGAAAACGAAATGGATTTTATGGACCAAGCGACATTCTTTATTTATCTTATCCCACTACCTTGTTCCGGGACCGAGCATCAGGCATCTCCAGCCGTGCGCAACGGCGACTGTATTCGTAAATAGTCCTTAAAGGTAGCAGCTATACCTTTTTCTCAAACATGCTCGGAAGGAACCGTATTCCGATTGAAATTCAAGGACGGAAAGTGCCTCATTTTACTCCTAAGAGTAAAAAACCATATGAAAACACTTTCCATCCATGACCAAATTTTATTTAAAAATGATCTCTATTGCCTGTAAAATCAAATTGACCATGAAAAAAATCCTATACACTTAATTTAATAAAAGGTGGCGGCGCTGGGGCGGCGGTGCGGTGCGGCGGCGGGCGGCGAGTCATTGTGAATTCTAAATACTGTCTTGTAGTTTTTAAAAGGAGATTCTCTCTCAATTTGTCGTTTTTTTTTACAAATACTTCAAATTATGCATTTGTCTCATTTCCTCACATTTATTGAAAAAAGCATAATATATGCCTCGGCAGAAATGGGATTGCCTGACTCGTATTTTAGCAGGCCTCGCTATTGTCCGGCCTGGTAGCCACCTCGTCAGCCAATCCCTTACTTTCCGCGCCTAGGCAATAATAAATCAAGGAATATATTATATTTAATAGTGCGGCCCGCGAGCCTCCCTATCTATTCGAATATTTGTACAAGCGTTATCGCTTCAATTAACGACGCTTTGTTTTGCACGTATGCCAATAATTTGTCGATGACAATATTACGAGTATATTCTACATGTATTGCGTCCAATCACAAACTATATAGAGATAATAACGCGCTCAATTACGCCAGTGTGATGTCAGATGTGAAAATGAAACTACCAATATAAAATATTGTTTTTAGCGCTGTGTAAGAGTCGCGTGCCGACCTAATCGATATTTTCCATCATTATTGTTTCAAGTAAAATGGCCCTGAGTAATGGGCTTTACTAAAGGTCAGAAGCAGAAGAAAGTGCTCGTTTAATAGTAACTGCAATTGTGTTCTTGTAGGATTACACGGTAATTTCAGACAGCGATTAATGGAACGAGCGAAACTAATATCATTATAATAAATCAGTGCTCATAAAATAATCTTACCTCCATTGATAGGACAATGCTTCTGAAAAAAAAGAGTGTACAAAACTCCAATGCCAACAATGCGTTCCGCTTTCACTGCTCGGTTTGATCCTTTTGTATACATTTATCATAAAATCGCTAAAAACTTAGATATAAAAAACAGTTCAGTCTTGACAGTCAAACACTGTGTAAGGATATGGCTCGCTAGCGAACTATATGATGATTATGATGAGACTGAAAGACTACTGCCAAATCAACTCCTAAACTGATATCCGCTTGGATGGACGATTATAATACAAATGTATAGAAAATAAACATAAAAAACGATATACCTAATGTTTGCTGTGTTAGATAGAACACTGGTGTTTACTTTTTAGAACCTCATTTGCATTTAAAAAAAAAAACTTTATCTTTTCGACTTGTTTAAGTTAAATTGATTTCTAATCTACTTATATATTATATTTCTTAGAGTCCTATAGAGAGATGTTATTGCATGAGTCTTTGTCTACCGAGGAACACTTTTGCCAAATCTTTCGGCTGGCCCTCACGATACAGGCTAGCCTAGTGTGGGGACTAGTAGGTATTCCTCCGGTCCTTGCACCTGTAGTCTGTAAGAGATATGTACCTATCTTAAGCTTTAACTAATGTGTTTATTGTATCCGAAGTGTATGTATTGGTGCATATCGATTATTTATTTTTTAGTTTTTTTGGTGAGAGTGCTGTCTTTTTAAACATATCTAGTTCGAATTTCAAACCGAAAACCTGTAAATATTTAACATGCATGTATACATTCATTAAAACATTCAAACCAGTTGTGGTAGCTCTTGTAAAAATACCCTATAAGAAATGTAATGTAGGTCAAGGGCCTGACTCGCTTTGACAAAGAAATATAGCCTTATTGCGATTCCTGTAAGAGGAAGAAGATAAGATTTCCGTGTTTTGTCTCTATCACCGATCGAGCATTTTTTCATAGTCGGATAGGCACACTTCAATTTCAAACCGTAAGCAATAAGTGTGCCAAATGTAAACCGGTCAAATGGTCTTCTTATAATAAATGTACATTTTGACGCAAGGACCTGACAAGCTTTGACAGAGAAAGATAGCCTTATTGCGATTCCTGTAAGAAGAAAGGGAAAAAAATTGCCTTTTTTGTCTCTATCACCGACCGGTAATTTTTTCATAGTTACATTATAGGCACACTTCAAAACTGTAAGTGCAGCCACATGTGGCCAAATCTCTTTGGTGCCAAATGTAAACCGGTCAAATTGTGTACTTTAATAAATGTACATTTTGACACGTCATTATATCTTTCTCTCCAGTCGCTCGATGTCAAATGTATAAATACCACTACCCTAAATACTATGTATATCTATGAATCTTTTAGCGTCGCAAATAATTATGGACCTTGTTTCTTTAAAGTTAAAGCTCAGCTATTTTTGTAGTGAGAATCTTACCTCGCCGTAACACAGTTTCGACTAGCACGGGAGGTAAAGATCTTTTTACGGAGTACCGCTGTTAAGTTGTATTTGTCTATGCATATTCATTTATTTTTTGTTAAAAGTTATTATTGCTAGAAGATTAAATCTCGCCAATGTGTGAACTTGTCAATGTGTGTCGGTGGTCGCTAATATTACCTATACTAAGTCCTTAATTTAAAATTGGACAATAGTGTTTAGTGTCTACCTTGCATATCATGGTATAGAAATATTCACATAAAAATACTTAAGAAACAATAATATTTCAATCTTAAACATACGAGTATCAAGCAACTCATGTCGTACTATTTCAAAGTCATGAAAATGAATGTAAGTTTATTTGCATATTGTTCTATTCTCTAAATTTATTTTATACCATAAACATTAAGTACCTACCTATAACTTGTGTTAAATTTTGGGTAGGTTGTTGATATACCTATATTATGAAAGATTTTAGGATTGGTATTGGCGAGTACCGATAAAAAAATACCTAATGGATATTGTGTTTTAAATTGTGCCATTGACGCGATCTTCTAGCATTCTTAATTAATGCTTTTTAGGTTTTCTCATAGTTACCTACCAGCATTGGATATGTACCTATGTAAGCATTTCTTACCCTGTATTTCGATTATGGTAAATAAATTTCATTTCATTTCATTTCATTTCAATGTTGGTACAGAACAGAACTATCCGATTGGTTTGAATCGATAATTTATGAACCTCGATGAAAACAAAGAGGTGTAATGTTCCCGGAAATGCATTAAAATGAACGCTAGCTGTTGCTTAGCAACGTTGTTTAATGCCGGCACCAAAAGGCACTGCGTCAGACGTTTTGACTAACTTCTTGAACATATTTGATAATCATAGTTTGTGTACGTTTTATACAATTTATTAATAATAATTTAATCGTCAAATACCCAGATTTTTTTAAAACCAAGTGAGTATTGTAGTCTAGTACTTACTACGTAATGATTTACTTTGTTTAATAATATGGTTGGTTTTCTAATTGTGTGAATAAAAGGTTTTTAATTTGTATGTTATAGCGGGCCGGTTTCGATTTCATTTAGATATTGTATAAGAGAAGCAATTATGTTTCGCTTTAACTGTATTGAACATTAATAATACTGCTAATTACTTAATTCGGATGACGTGAAATGTTTTTTGGAAGCCATAAATAAAAAACGTCCACGGAACCCACGAAACGTAGTGTAGATGTCGAGAATATTGTCAATATTTCCAAGAAACTCCTGATAATTTGGTTAAATTGTTCACTAGTAAAATTTTGTGTGATTAGTGCTATATTTTGTGTGATTAGAACTTTTTATTAGTTCTTCTTAAGAAGAAATTAACTTCATATTTCTTACAAGTACAGGGGACACCGAACAAACAATTAATGCGTCGTGGGATTTTATAACTTAACATTAACATGTTTATAAAATAAAGGGAGTCGATATAAGTGTTTAAAATCTTATATAAGAACCTTTGATCTTTTAATGTGCGTCGGCCTTCGAATTGAACCACCCTGGTGCAGTCAAAAGGCGGGTCAGATTTATTTGCCCTATAGTTTAAGTACATACCTTTAAAGTTTAATTTAGATCTTGTCAATGGAGTTAATGTAAACATTATATTGAGGGTTATACAGGCGAGGCATATTCCAAAATTGGTCTCACAAGAGAGTTAAAGAGCGTTAATAAGGTGCTGGCTTCTTTAAACTACTGTATAGTTCTCAGTACGAATCCCAGTAACTTTCTGACATCAAGAAGCCTGACAGATCACGAGTCTGTGTGCCCACCGCAAGGGACTTAGCTCAATGTTGAAAACGTATCCGATCGTATGTTTACTATTATTATGGATCGCATCCATCGTGAAATGTTATTAAAGTATCTAAAAATACGTCAGTCGTTTTAAAAAAAAAATGTACACCGTTGAAAGCTTAATGAAAGCAAAATCACGATCGCGTCCTTTGTGTAACGAAAGTTAGTCATACAAACTACGAGTATATGAGAGAATTTTAATTAAAGCCCTTAACTATGTATTTTTATGAAAATGACTCGTTTTTCGTCAAACATCTTCATAGCATTATTTAGTCATCAAAATGTCAAAATAAGATTGTCTAATTAAGCACCCAAGTAAGTCCGATTAGCTCGATAACCGAACAACAAGTAGGTACCTTGTGCAATAATGTGCAAGAAACAGGGCGTCAAAACACATTCTAAGTCTCGCGTGCTCGGTATTTTGGACTATTGCTACTTAGGATTTTATCGATCTGGTAAATGTTTTTTTTTTCGACGTAGTAATTCGGTACTAGCATCAAAATTTTATTAAATCTGACTTGCACTGCATGTTCATTTTTAATAATTTCTAATAGGATTTTTTTACTGGCCATAAGTAAAACCAACCTACAATATAAGCTGTCAAAAATGTATTTTTCTGCCCCCATCGTGACAATGACAGTTGGACATTGCAAAAGTAACTAGTTTTTACATCAGTGGGGTATTAGCCAAGATGAAATTAAATGAGCCCACATTTCATTCCATTTGAGCTCTCTAAAATGTAAATATTTTTTTGCAAACCGATTCGATTTCGCCTTTTGCGTTAGTTAAGGAAGTTTGATATCTAGGTATGGGTGCATTGCAAAGTATTGTACATAGTTAAGGCCCTAATTGATGTCAATGTTTAATTGAAACAAAATATTTTTCCTTCGTGTAACGAAGATTAACCATACGATTGTATGACTAATTCACCCGTATACGAAGTATACATAGCATTTGGACACCTTCATATCATACCTACCACATTTGACGTCAGTTCAGCAAATAAGTGGTATGTTTTCAATATTTATTTTATAATGTCATTTAGCAACCTTGACCGAAGTTGCGACATCGATCATTGCCGCTACTAGCAATTTGTTGCATTTAGCCGATGCATAATATATGACTTAATGGCTGTATTTTGTTCTTTGTATTGTATTAGGAGCATTTTCTTTGTTTGCATACTCGTTAGGCTAGTTTCACGGCCGTGTTGCCGTAGCCTTGATCGTTCGATGTTGATCGTTTGATGTCGCTCGGCCTCCTATGCAGCTTTTGAATTTCACATGACCACAGTTTAGTGCGACCGCTATTGTTTCAAAGTCATTAATTACCATCGGTTATCGATTGAATATGACACACGTGTAACGGCCTAGGTCAAGGGTAAATTGCAAAAATATTGTACATAGTTAAGGCCCTAATTGATGTCAATGTTTAATTAAAACAAAAAAATATTTTTCCTTTGTGTAACGAAGATTAACCATACAATTGTATGACTAATTTTCGTTACACAAAGGATTTTTTTATTTCAATTAAACTTTGACATTAATTAGGTCCTTAACTACAAACGTTAAAATAAATACTTACCAAAATTATTAAAATCGAACTAATAGTTCTCATTTATTGAGAAATATCAAATTTTGATCATATTTACACATTATTTATACGCAAACAGTTGTTTTGCGCTGTCAGGTCCAAGAGCGTAGAAATGTAGGGCATCCCATCCGAGCATAATTATCATGAACTGTAATACTTTGCAATAATGTAGTATTGTATGTACTAACGTGTCGTGTTATCTTTGGAAATGGGACGACTGTCTTGTGATTTATAAAGGCAAATAACATTTTTTTTCGAATGGTCGGCACTACGAATTAACGCTTTAACGACTTGAAAAAACTGTGTGGCACTTCAAACCATGATGTTAGATGAAGCGACAAGGTACTACTAAAGTGTATATCTAGCTTTATATTTTACTTAAATTCTGTACGGTACTGAATGGCAACCGCGGCGGTGATGTACCTATTATACGTGACGCAGGTGCAATAGTTTGTGGAATATACAATATTAAATATTTGTACTTAATCCAAAAAGGTTTAATGAAATATTATGAGAAATACGACTTTTAATTTATGAAGTAATTATTACGTCTTTTTAGAATAAGATGAAGGAGTTGAACTGTTCTACATTCATAGTCATAAAGTTCATAGATATTATAATAAACATTTGTGTAACATTGACCTTTTCCATAGTTCACTTACTACCCTTAAAAAGTTAGTAAAATGTAAATTATTCTAGTATCCTAAATATATTTAGTATACCTACGTACTTAATGTTCTTCTAGCGATCCTTCGCATGCTTTTTTCTAATTGTGATAGTTTCCACTTGCGCATTTTTGTTTTTAACCCTTGACTCAAAAAGAGGGGTATTATAAGTTTGACGCGTAATTGTGTGTGTGTTTTTATATGTTTTGTTATGTGCATTCCTTAGTGAACCTCCGGGCCTTTTTTATACTTAGATTATTTAGTAAAAGTACTTCTACATCGCATTTAAATATGACTGTATGTTTTCTAAATAAATGATAATAAAAAAAACCTTATTTTTGACTAAATTAGATTTTCTTTTTAATAACAGTAATTGATGGTAACAATCGTTAAATCTACAGTTAGTAATGATTTTGTAACGGCTTTCCTTTCCTTTTTTCTACTATTGAACTTTTGTTAACTTAAATAACTTTGTAACTCTGTAGTTTCCACGCGAGCGGTTTCTCGCATGTAATGCGAATTACTTTCCTCTTTATTCTTACATGTCCAATTTCTATGTGAAACCATACTACTGTCGGGTTTTCTTTAAATAAATATATAAAAATATGAGCGAATTGAGAGAGATTTTCTCTTAGTTGAGATAAATTTGGTGAAGTAGCTAGGATATACGTTATATCAACCAAAGTTGGGAGACACCGATCACAAATTAAATTACCGTTTACTTAATTCGTACGCAGTGTTAATACCATTGGAATGGTAGGTACCGGACCGTCTCTGGGTTCGATTTCTGATGAGTCCACATATTTGTGTGATAAGCTTGAGTACTTGATACTGAGTCTTGGATGTTTGTAACTAAAAGTATATATTTATCTATAGTTATAATTGTGTCAATGTTAAGCTTAGTTTGGACAGATTCGTATAAGAATCTCCCCTGATACCTACTAATTATTATTTATTATGCATACAACAAGTTTTATTGTGATTGATTGTGCTTATCGATATTTAAATTGTTTAGAATGGCGTGGGGTCTACCGAAGCTGCCGGGGCTGATGTTCTCGGACCCCACGAGGACGCAGCACCAGATGAAGCACTCCCTGAACTTCAACAAGGGGTACCGGTTCCCGGAAACACAAGTTCGCGGCCCGGGTGGTACCGCCACTGACGTGGACAGCAACGCCTTCGCATTACCAGAAGACTCCGTCAAGTAAGCCTTTTAGTATAGAAATCCTTTCACAGGTCGGTATACATGCAGTAAGCGTTCACCGAAATGTAACGAGATGGTTCTTTTATGATATGGATAGTCCATTTTAGGTTTTGCATCGCGTCGCGCTGTGACTTAGTCCGAACGGGTGTAGGCATACTCCAAAGCGAAAGCGGGCTTACGATTCAGTATAGCTTACTCGGGATAAGGAAGTTTATTGTATTAGAACTTGAGACGACACACTGTGTCAACTCGTAAGCGTCACGTTTACAGGAGACTGTAAGTAATGCATAAAGGACATAAGCAAGGGTTTCTCCGATTCTGGTTCAGCAACAAAATAGATTTTCATGGCATGAAAAAGGCAAATGAACTCACGGGCCTCGGCATAGGCCTAGATATTAAATGAACGTGGTATCACTCATGGTTCGGCTGACCGATATTAGAGTCTTAAATATGAGGTAAAGGTTTTGGTTATGTTAGTTCTTCAGCTAAAAGAACCCAGTAATATCATTTTGAAATAAAAAAAATGTCAGCTGGACCACCGTTTGCAACTGTAATTAAGAGGATTGTGAGGCAAATCACGTAGCTGTCAAAAACTTTCCATAAAAATTTAGCTCCGGGCGATAACCTTTCTTACCTTCACTTTTTCGGTTTTTGAATATGTTGTATTTATTGTAAAAACTAGTTTCCGTTTCCTATGTTTCTCTCTTTCTCCATTTGTATAAACGAAACATAGTCTAGTCAACAAACATTGCACACACCGTGCAGACAGCTTTGTCATAGCCAAATCTTCGTTCAGTATTTTATGTACTCGCTCAGTGGAGATGCCTACGTTCTCCGCTATTTCACGCACCTTCACTCGGCGGCCCTCGAGTAGGTATAATATTATGGACTTCTTCAACAACATCGTCAGTAGTGACTTGGATTGGGCGACCAGCGCGTGAAGCATCAGATGTGCTTGACCGACTACGTTTAAAACCATTTAACCAGGTATAAACAGTCTGCAACGTTGGTGCGTTAGTGCCATGAACAGAACCGAGTTCAGTTTTTATTGTGGCAGGACTGCAACCCTTCATAAAAAAATGTGTTATAACGGCACGAAAATACGATTCCTCCATAGTTGTGGAAAATTTAGAAGTGATCACATTCAAGCAATGGTTACAGTGCCAATTCCTTGGTTTGTTTTTTTCTTCATTTGAAAGACTGCCTGTCAGTGTTAATGCCATTTACCAAAAAAACGGTTTCACAAATAGTTTTTAATAGGACTTATCAAACAGCGCTCGTATCTACAAAATAATCAAAAATCTAAAAAAAAAACTAGGTTTATGTGCAAAGACACGTCACATTTCGTATTGAGTTTCAGATTCACAATCCTCCTATGGTTGAAAATGCACTTATTACCAATAAAATGGGGCACTGGAAACGCGAGTCGACGCGGGCCGGGCGTAATGTGAAAACGATTTTGCTCAGCGTGTCATGCTTTTTATGGGCCGGTTCTTAAGTGTATCTTTCATACATATGATTTTATAGACTTTACCGCCTCCGCGCCGTACAACGTTGTTTCCGCTTTTAGTTAATTTACAGCTTTATAGGACCAAGACGGAATGCCACTATACTAGTCATATTACCAGCCGCCCTGCCCTTCTTACCTAAACAACAGTGCTTATTATTCGCTAAATTAATTAAATACCCGTTGATTTTCTACCATTGTCAAAAATGTTAGTGGATTATTCAGGAATCTACGAGTATGTAGTTATAAACTAAGCCATGTAATTTGTGATCTAAAAAAATCTTGCTTTATAAATATGTATTGTTGGGTTATTTTGTATTTAGTTTGAAATACCTATATCTAATATTTTATAGAATAAATATATTTTCTATATTTATTGATTAAGGAATAATATATTACCCATTATAAGCGATTTGCTTCTATAACGTGAAACTACTGGATTAAATATCTTCTTAATAAGAATAAAATTTATTTTATTTAAAAAATTAGGCATTTTGTTTAGGACATCTTTGAGAGCACAGTGAAAACGAGTTGGCGGCCGTGCAAAAAGATTACTATAGTGCAATGTTTCCCAAACTTGACTGGCGTTAAGCTTACTTATTATTATTGAATAGCTTTTAATTTGCTGTGAACTTACGCCAGTTATTTAGAGCCAAGGCTTGGTATTAAGTTATTCGCAAACTTAAGAAGTTTCTTGGCCTTGTAGTTTAAATTCCTAGGGCGGGGCGGGGGGTATCTAGAGCGGACCTGCAATTTACTTGCTCAGCAAATACCTAAAAATCGCAGCCCTCGCTATCAATTACACGGGCAAGCAAGTTATATTATAACTTAGAAATTATGTCACTCAGGGCTGGGATTCTACACGGTAATAACGATATCGTCTTTGACGTGTTTCCGTATTGTCAACGTTTTGATAACTCTTGTCATTTATAATAATGGCGACTGTGGCATAAACGATTCTAAAACATGTAAACGCGATATCGTTATAACGCAGTAGAATAGAGGCCCTGGGCTTTGTAGCTCCTTAACAGATAAACCAATTCAAATGCAGCTTTATTCATAGAAAGCTAGTTTTAATTCGAAAAAAATGGCTAGGCTGTGTCAGAGTTAAGCATCAGCTCAGGCAGTAGGGTCTCAATAATTTCGGGGTTTTATATATTTAACAGTTATTTATTTACAAAAGCGTTTTAGTTGTTTATTCTTGACACTAACCTCACCGCAGCCACTATAAAGGCGAACACTAAATAATAACTTCGGCTTTAGTTATGTCATTAACGCAGAGTGTTATTTTGGTTGAGTTGCGGCCATACCTTTTTATGATTTCATTTGGTAGTTTGAAATACTCTCGCGGTCAAATAATACGGGTCAGAGTGCGCTTTTCATACAAACGAGGCTATTAGGAAGCCTTGGTTCCTGGTTAGGGGTTGTTTTGAGTGAGGTTTAATGGTGCATACTCCGAGGTTCAGTAGAGGAGGTCAAAAGTTCTTAAGATACCCAACTGATCGCACAATCAGTTAACACCACAGCGAGGGAGTTTAGGTCAGCATTTGGATTTCCTTACATTCTATTGCTATTTTAGATGTTTTTCTCAATATGCACAATTCCGGCGATAATAGGCTTCGAAATTGCCTCTTTTGTATGAAAAACGCACTCTGACCCGTTATCTGACCGCGAGAGTATATTAAAGCTTTGTCTGCAGCTGATGAAGATGTATTTAGAAAGTTTTGGAAGATAGAATTATTTTTGGAAAAGTTCAATGACCTGTTTTTTTTTTCATTATATTTTCTTAATTATTCGACATTGGTAGTCTAGTATGATGGTATGCTAAATACAATAAGTTATACCAACTGCATTAAATATATTATGTTTTACATATTTTGACGTTTATTTATATTTCCGAGCTTGTCAACAACTTCCGCTCCAACAACTTCCGCTCCAACAACAACTCTACAAAAATTATTGCATTTCTAAAGTTTTTGTAAATTTCTACGCAAATAGGGTTGTCATCTTTACCACGAAACAGACAACTTAATTTTGATATAGAAACACGCATAATATCTTAAATAGTAGGTACCTATTGATGCTGGAACTGGAATGAAGAGACGAGAGAGGGGTTACATTCGATGTTAAAAATGAGCACAGTTTCAAAGTTAGACCGGGGGATTTATAAGAGATAGAAATACTTAATGTATTTTTAGGCAAGCTTCTAATCATATTCGTCACAGCAAATTAAATTTATTTTTGTAGCAAATACTAGTAGATTTTCATATCAACTTAGATTTCAGGTGATGCATTGAACTTGTTATGTAGGTACTACAGAAAGTTTCAATAGCGATCATAATCACGTTTTTTTTGATAAGAAGAAAGAAAAAGCATTGTGAGTTATAGATCAGATGACTCTAAAGCTCGTAGAAAAAGATCGACTATTGTAGTCTTACGACCCATTTTTCTGGTGTAGTGTTCGCGATCGCGCCGCCAATACTTATTTCTCTTTTAGCTCAGATACGAGTAGCATACTAATTGGTAGAGCACTAGACTCTATTATTCCTCTTCCATATAACAGTATTTTATGAAGGCCAGCCATACGCATCTACATATGTTTGCACAAAACAGTTGGAATTTCTCCATATTTATTGCGGAACTGCAATAAAATCCGACTAAAATAGTGTGTATTCCGTCAACAAGCAAGCATGTACCAGCCCAAGAATATCGGCGAATGTTTTACGTTGCAAGTCCAACAATGCATGCAGTTCTTGCCGTATTGCCATCGTTGCCGTTGGTGGTGCCTCTATTCGGGCGTAGTTACTACATCATATCGACAAAAAGCTTTTTTATTTGTCTTATTTCGGCCTGTCTTCTTTTTTTTCCTCTCGGAGGGCCGCAACTCACCCAGAATAACACACTGTGTAACGTAACCGCCAAATTGACGTAATTGAACAGTTCAAGTGCAAACATGATGTCATGTGCAAAGAAATGTGACGTTGACAGAAATCCGAGATAAATTGTGGATATTTGGTTAAAATTTAAGTGGAAGCTACATTAATTTACAATAATTAATTTAACGTAACAAACAGCCCAAGAAAATATCTACAGAAAAATGACTCTTACATTATTTATTATTTATCGAGATGCCTGGCCTCATTTGATAAAATGGTATAAAAAAACTCGTGTTTACAGTGTAAAATCCTTAGATTTTAACAGCTAGGAAAGTTCTTTGTCTGCTCTTTTTAAAGAATTCTAAAGTAGGTGAAGATTGATTTGATTTCTTTAGTTAATTGTTTGTATCTTTTTGAAATACTAAAAGTCTAGAATAATGGAAGTGTGAAAAACGCGTTTTTTACCGTGATCTTGTTTTTTTTAAATATCTAATAAAGATTCGTTTGTGTTATCAAATTATAGGAAATTATAAATGTTAACAATATTATATAATATGTAAAAAAAAAAGAAATTGTGTAATGGTTGTACTATTATCTATTCTGTGGTAATTGTGGGAGAAAATCTGAAAGCTTGTGCAGCGATCAAATCACAGTTTGAATTAAGTAAATTGTGTTTTTTAAAACAAATGCATATACTCGTATATTATAAATCAAACCTAACCTAACCTAGCCTTATACACGTCAGATATTTAAGAAATCCAGAAAAAAACGCGGTTCCAGCGATATGAAATTTGTATTAGTTCAGTAATGTTACATTATAGTATCTTACACGAGAGAAAGATTTAATTTAATAATTATCAGTTTCTTCTAAAACGGTTTCTTTCCGTGCACTATTTGTGCAATCTCTACCAGAGCAGTTAAAACATATTTCAGTACATTCCCCAGCATCACGTCGTCACGTACATCTGCCACTCATAACGCTCTTTTTGTATCCGTTTTGCACGTGCACCGGAACATGTTTAATAATAACTCTGGTGCGGGTGCTAGGACGAGTAGGGTTTTTTAATTTTAATAAAAAAAAAACTGAGAAAATATAGGTACATTTCATTTATGTATAAATTCGCCAAACATAATGTTTATTGATACCGTTCTCACTTAATCATTTGATATGCACCCTACTTGTTTTACCCGTTCCCATAGATAGTGCCATCACGTATCCATCCATAGAATACACATAAAAGAAAATAACTTATCACTATAGCTTCTTCTGTCGGTGGCAATCTTATAGTAATAAGTTCACTTTTGGCTGTAATGAGGTTCAGAATCTCGGTTTCGTCTTTGGATTTCCTCCGTACAATGATACTAACGATTTGGTTCCAATATCTATGAGTCCCTTTCCGTTTGCATTGTTTGATCCAAATAGGGAAGCGCAAATGGGTCATTCTCATTTTTGCGTACTTTTATTATGCATACGTATTAAAATATGGAATACTTGCATTATTTCTGGATTTCTATCATCAATTTGATTAAAGTAGTTTATATTTATAGGATTTTTATTTAAAGTCACTTCAAATAAGTAAGTTTTTGAATCATTGTTAAGAAATTGAAGAAAACGTCACGTCCATTTCGTGTGTCAAATCAATTTAAGAGCAAAAATTTAAAAAAAGCTTTTGAGAACAATTATTTTATATTATTTTACGATAAAACATACAATAAACTTGCTAGAAAACATCGATTAATTAAAGCACCAATAAAATAAAGGATAAAATATTTGATAACTTTTGTGCATGAATAAATTAGTGAACGCAATTTTACAACATTTTGATAATTTGTCAATAATGCGAACTATTAATGAGTAAAGACCTTTACAGTATGAGTTTTCGTCAATTAGCATTCTATCTTGGCCACGGAGGTGACTTGTATGTCATGCATGTCAATATACAGGTAAGCATAGCTGGACACCGTTAATCAAACAATTAACTTCGTAGCCCAAAAGGAGGGTATGTTTGACCTGTATGTATGTCCGACTCTATGTTCCCTCGTAGAGGCTGGATGGATGGGGCGATTTCAACAAACGTCGCAAGTGTTACTGGGTACATTATAACATAAAGAATATAGCAGCACAAAAAATATGTAAAGGGTAGCTAACATATTTTATAGACGACATTATCAAAACATGCAGTCTGGTTTTAAAAACTCGATTATTGTTCGACTTGTTATATTGTTGCGTATTAGTGGAAGTAAACAGGTTAGAAACAAAAATAGGTGTGTGTAATTGAAATGTGTAATTTAGTCGTCTCGCATAATGTGGGTATTCCCCTTCATGAAAATTAATAATGTTGAAGCACTCGTGTATAAGCGAGGCTGAACGTTTTTTCTCGCAGCGCGGCGCAGTGCGCGCGTTATCTTTTTAGTAAATAGTAGGTAAGTACTGAATTATCGATTAACACACTTAGGGAAATTTAACGGAAGTTAACGAGTCCGTTAACATATTTTGATGTTAACTTAAAAGTTTATAGTTCGTTAGTTATGTTAACAACGTTAATGCCCAGCTATGTCACTATTATTTTATTTTTATTTATTTATTTATTTAGGACCTTCAACAATAAGTACACTGTTACACTTTTGTGCCAGTAACTGCAGACCGTGTGGAAAGAATGAGACATAACCTAGTGCATAATTTGCCCTTTCTAACAACTGATAAGGGACCCAATGACATGTACAACTCATTCTTTCACACATTCATGAAACAATTTAACGCAGTATTTACATCCAAATCGGTTGTGGTTGGTGGTGCAAAGGTTTTCAGTGACTGGGCTACTGCGGACTTACATAAGCGTAGAAGACTACTGTATCAACTATATGAGGAACGGAGGTATAACGCGAGTGAGGAGTTTAAGGAACATGTCAAACAGTATTCTAAGCAATTCAAGATAGACTGCCGTATAACTAAGCGAAATTTTTTAAGTAACAAAATCTTGAATAGTTCTGATGTTATTAAAACGACCTGGAAAATAATTAATGAAGAAACAGGTCGCCGAAAAAAGAACATTAACGACTATCGTTTAAAAGTAGATGGTAAAATAATAGATTCCAATCCAGATATCGCAATTGAATTTGAAAAGTTTTTTACCGATATACCAGTGTCCACGACTAAGTGCTTGAACTCTTCGCCTGCGTCTGCCATTGTACTTTTAGAAGATAACGTGCCTGAATGCAGTATATACTTTGAATTCAAGCGCGTTACTGCCTTGGATGTAATTAAGGCATTCAACTCAATCAATATAAAGAAAACCAGTGACCTTTGGGGAGTGTCGGTCCATGTACTCAAATCCTTAATTGAAGTCATAGCATCTGACTTAATGGTCGTATTTAATCACTGTGTTGATTGTGGTGAGTTTCCTGATCTTATGAAACATAGTAAGATAATTCCATTATTCAAAACGGGTAGTACTTTTGACCCCACAAATTTTAGACCAATATCCATACTACCCACTTTCAGTAAAATATTTGAGAAATTGATTTTGTCACAGTTAGCGGAACATTTTCGGTATAATAATTTATTACACAATAAACAATTTGGTTTTACTCGGGGTCGCTCGACAACCGAAGCTGGTGTTGAGTTGATTAAAAACATTTTTAATGCCTGGGAAGGGTCACAGGATGCTTTAGGTATTTTTTGTGATTTGTCCAAGGCCTTCGATTGCGTTAACCATGACACATTGATCAGGAAACTACACCACTATGGAGTTAGAGGTACTGCGCTAAACTTAATAAAAACGTACTTATACGGGAGAATACAAAGGGTAGACGTGAATGGAGTACGATCACCTGGGTCATTGGTCTCAATGGGCGTACCACAGGGCTCAATATTGGGTCCATTTTTATTCCTCATCTACATAAATGACTTACCTTACCTTATAAAGGACAACCATGATATAGTATTGTTTGCTGATGATACGTCACTTGTGTTCAAAGTTAAACGACAACAGCAGTTTAATGTCGATGTAAACAATGCTATATCAAAAGTAGTCGATTGGTTTAGTGTTAATAATTTATTACTGAATGAAAAAAAGACGAAATGTATAAAGTTCATGACTACTAATGTGAAAAATAGTCAAACTACTGTAACTATTAAAAATGACAAACTAGACCTAGTTAATGATACAGTGTTTCTTGGTATAACGTTAGACTCCAAGCTCCAATGGGGTCCTCATCTTGCTGGATTGGCGGGTAGACTCAGTTCAGCAGTTTTTGCAGTTAATAAGATTCGGCAATTAATAGACTTAGATACCGCTCGATTAGTTTATTTTAGTTACTTCCATAGTATTATGTCATATGGTATTTTACTGTGGGGTAGTGCTGCTGATGTAAATAGCATCTTTGTTCTGCAGAAGAGGGCTATTCGTGCTGTCTACAAGATGGGCCAGAGAGACTCGCTTAGAGATAAGTTTAAAGAAATTAATATATTGACCATGCACAGTCAATACATTTATGAAAACATTATTTATGTTCATAAAAACATCGCTAAATTTAGAAAGAACTGTGACATACATAATGTTAATACCAGAAATAAATATAAGCTCGCAGTGCCCTTCACGCGGCTCCATAAAATAAAAAACTCTTTTATTGGTAATTGTATTAGGTTCTATAATAAGCTCCCAAGTAATGTTACTGAACTATCAGTAAATAAATTTAAGAGTTACGTTAAGCGTAAACTAATTTCTAAAGCATATTATTGTATTAAAGACTATATTAATGATAACAATGCTTGGGACTGAATTGCTTGTAATAAAATGTTTAGTCCTTACGACAAAAGGTTGCGAACGTCGAAAAAAAAAAAAAGACATCCGACAGAGTTTCTTACAGGTTCTTCTCTGATCGGTCGCGATTTGAACCTGCAGTCAATTTAGGCTAAGTCGCTACTATGACGTTTCAAAAGAGTTTATTATTTGTAAACCTACTTGAATAAAGATTATTCTGATTCTGATTCTGATTCATAAATAATTGACATGCACACTTACAAGCTAAGCGCCTTATTTCTTACAGAAGATCACCGCATGCGTAGAACAAAAAAAAAAGAAAACAGAGTTAAATGTACTTATTTAAGTTCGGCTTAGTATGTAATTAGAACTACTTAATATTACTACTATCGTGGATGTTGTTGTGTTTTGTGAAAACTACAGTGGAAATAACTACAGCCTACTTATTTCCACTGTATCCACGGCTCATAAGTGCTACGTAATGTAAGAAAAGATACCTTTCATATGAGACTACTTTCAATCATATCATGAAAGACTATAATTTTTTAGAATTTAAAGGTCCTTTTTGAGAATGGCCCGCTAAATTCTTAACATTTGTAAAAAAGTATAATTGCGGCTGATTTACTTTTTAACCGACTTTAATAATAGAGGAAGTTCTCAATCCATCGGGATATTTTTTATGTATGTTCCCCAATTCCCCAAACTCTTTTTCTCGAAATTGTGTTAGGTTTTTTGAATGATTAATTGCTTCTATGGTAGATATCAACGAAACGGTACCAAAGGGATAATCGTGTTTTGCAAATAACTAAGCGAAACGCAATGTTCTAGCTGTAGTTTAAAGTTTTATTCCAAATTACCCCGCTGGGGTTATTCTGTTATACAATAAATTACCTACTAGCCTTGCGCTATTCCACCTTGCCAGCCATTATTGCCTAAGTATATTTTATATGCAAAAAATATTTAACAACAATGCACGCATGCACTTACGATAACTGAAAATTTCAGAACCTTAGTATCTTTCTGGGGTAATTCCGCACTAATAAAGCTGTGGGCCATGAGATTACGAAATATTTTATCACTTTGGATGATAATTTGTGTTAGGGGTAATTTAGGTTGAAAAATAAATGAAATCTTCAGTCAAACTGCGAAATGTAAACTTTTAATAATTTCCCAATTACCCCAAGATAGTTCGCAATAACCCATATTCCAAAAACATACTCAATATTTCAAATGCCTATTTCTTGGAACCTACGTACAAAATGAATAATGAAATAATCATTAAGTAGATAAACAGAGGTAAAAATAGTAATCTACAAATACGGAATTATTTAAAATTATTGACCAATAACCAGAGCTCTAGTTAACTCATAAAAAGTCTCTCGGAATTGCCCCAATGCAACGTAATTATTTTTTCTAGACTTGTATTATGTCAAAAGGATACAAACAAAGAACTAAAAAAATAAACCCCGTCTTTGTGGGAATTATTATAACCCCTCTACAATAAATGTTTGATTTAAAAATCGTAAATAAACAGCCCTACTTGTTAGTTTTGGGAATTACCGACCTATTTATAATTTAATACGTAACCGGAACTTATCGCGTATCGCAAAGTGATCAAAAATACAGCCTACCGCCGCATGGCAGCGCATGTTATTAAACCCCACCTACGCCAAACAATTGCTGGTTCTGTAATGTAACTTAACAGATCGGAGGTGTAGATTACACGAACTACATCGCCGTTTTCCATTATAATTCACCTACTAGTATGAAAAAGGTAATGTAACGTGGTAACGAACGACACTTGTTACCTTTCATTTAAGAATTTATGAAGATCTTTCAAACTAACAATAAACATAAAATAATTAAGCCAATAGTTCAATTACTTGCAAAATATAATACAAATGCATAAGTATTATATTTACGTCAGAAATATAACTGTTGGTTGCTGCGACCGCGCTGCCTAAGTGACGCAAGGTCTTGCGGTGCGATTAAAGTTGGCTAGACAAGCGTAAATAACAGCGTTATGAGAGGGAGTGAGAAGGAAGTGTGTCATCCCGAAGGCTGTTTTAGGAGCTATCGCATTTCTCCTGCATATTTTTATTGATTTGAAGAAACAGAAAATGGGAAAAAAAACAGAAACGAGATTTATATAAGTCCTATCTCCAAAGTTGCGACATGAAAAGTTGACACAGTTTTATCGCAAAGGTGCGATATATAAAAAACCTGACAAGTTTTCGGGTTTCGTATTTAGTTCATAACAAAATGAGTATTTTGTTGATCCTAATTCTAAGATAAGGAAGTACCTAAGCAGAATTAGGTTCGACAAAATACTCCTTTGCTATAAACTAAAGTCATAGAATCATCAAACCATGGATAACTCCTGGTATCCTACGTTGCATTAAAAACAGGAATAAAATGCAATTAAATCTTCGTTCTGATCCGCAAAACCAAATATTGAAAATCACATATTCGAGGTACCGCAATTACTGTAATAACTTAATTAAGAAATTGAAGCGAAAACATGACCGAGAACAACTAAATAAGTCATTAAAAAACTCAAAAGCCCTTTGGAATTCTATTAAGACAATTACACACTACAAAATAAATAAAACTGGTAATTCTGAACTTTTAAACATTTAACCCTCTCCTTATGAATCAGTCAATCATGTAAACAACTTCTTTGCTAATGTAGGTAAGAACCTTGCTGATGATATCCTAGCTAGTGGTTCATCATCCTCGTCCAATAGCTTTACTAATTTACTACAGTCTAATCCCTCTTCATTTGTCCTTACTGATACTGACCCTCAGGAAGTAGATAAAATCCTTATGAGCTTAAAGTCTGAAAGTGCCCCAGGTCCTGACAGCATCCCTACCAAATTCCTTAAACTTGCTAGACCTCTAATTGTTCCAGTGGTTAGTCATCTAGCAAATCTATGTTTCGGAAAAGGGGTTTTTCCCACTGCACTTAAGCAATCTATTGTCACACCGGTGTACAAGGGTGGTAAGAGAGACGATGCCAACAACTATAGACCCATCTCCGTTCTTTCTGCAATTTCAAAAATTATAGAAAAACTAATAAATAACAGGTTAATATCATATTTAAATAAATTCGCATTACTTTCTAATTTTTAATTTGGCTTCAGGCAAGGACGTTCTACTGAGGACGCTGTACATGCTCTTACCTCCTTAATAACGGAGCAAGTTGATAAGGGAGATAAGTGCATGGTAGTCTTCTTGGACCTTAAGAAGGCATTTGACACTGTCTCTCTTCCAATTCTGGTACAAAAATTGGATGACTTCGGGGTTAGAGGTAAACCTCTGGATTTGCTAAGTGATTACCTGCATGGTCGAGGTCAGCAGGTTAAGGTTGATGGTTATATTAGTCAGAGTTCTGACATCTCCTTTGGTGTCCCTCAGGGAAGTGTACTGGGACCGACTTTATTCCTAATTTATATTAACGACTTAACTAATATGAGTGTAGGAAATGGCTGTGTTTTTTCATATGCAGATGACACAGTAATTGTGTATAGTGGTAAATCATGGCATAATATTTTTAGTAATGCTGAAAATGAGCTAAATAAAATCAGTGCCTGGCTTAACTCTAACCTTCTCACACTAAATACCTCGAAAACGAACTACATCTGTTTTACTAAAAATATAACTACGCAACCATCTAGTAATTATCATCTTAAAATTCACTCTTGTAACCTAAATGATTCTTCAAATTGTAATTGTGCCCAAATAAAGAAAGTTAATTCTACTAAATACTTAGGAGTCATGCTCGATCAATGCCTTTCCTGGTATCCACATATTGAATACATTAACAATAGAATCAGAAAACTCATCTGGATATTTAAAAACTTAGGCATATTACCAATAAACCCTTACTCAACTAAATATATATTGCCCTGGCCCAGTCGATAATGAGCTACTGCATAACCATATGGGGTGGTGCCAAAAAGACCAAATTCCTCGAAGTAGAGCGGGGACAGAGAAGTCAGGGGAATTAAGAGTGCGCCGAGGCAACGATACGTAATTACGAAAAAAATGCGTTCGTTTGATCGCCTGCTGCATTGTTTTTACTGAAGCTTTAGTTATGCAATTCATATGTAAGATATTTAAGGAATTACTCTATATATCATATACTTTAGAAACACGATTACTTGTACTTCCCTCGATAGAAAAAACATCCAAAGATACCTCTACATAACAAAATAAACACTTAGTACGGCATAATTACTTCACGGAAGATCATCAGTTTTGGATTTACAACAAAACTACACGTCTTCTATATATTCTACACTTTAGATTTGCAAATGTGTTTTTATTTTACTAATATGAAGGAAATACCTAAACTCGCACGCGTTCCGTCCATTTTAGCCAGAGCCGTCACGTTTCCCCCATGTCCGCATTAGTCAGGCTTCGGCCGTCGGAGGTGGAGGCTGTGTCGCTTGTTGATTGGTTGCGTTTATCGCGATTTTTGTGATTATTCACTTTATTTTAAATGGGGAACAAACACAACCAAGAAAGGAAGAGAAGGGGTTGGCAAGAGCACAATGCTAAACGCTTGCGTGAAGAAATGAAGTTAGTTAAAATCGTAAACCTACTGATAGTGGAGTAGTTCTAAGAAACCGGATTTGACAGTTGTCAAAATGCCACGCTAAGGGAGGAGAAAATAAATCGGTAGCAACATAGACTGATTTTCGAGATGTATCGGTTTGTATTACTAAGACTTTGTAATCGTTTAGTTGTAGTCTTGATGTTTTGGGCCAAAATTGGTTTATTTACACAAGTAATTTTAAACAACACGCGAAGTTCTTTCAATTAGTAGGTAGGTATATAAAAAATACACTTCTATGGTGAATATTTACCAAGATATAAAAATAGTTTAGCTAAAAAAACACATTTACAGGCAAAACAGGCTTCTTAGAACGACCCGAGTTTTTTTTTACTATAATTAATTATATAATATTGTTACTTCTTGGGATGGTTTCAATATTTCTAGAGCAAGACATCTCCAGAAATCTGAATACAAAGAGAATACTCCGTAAGTATACTCATTACCTAACAACTATATTTCAACAAATGAGTAAAATTGCTAAATTATTCATATTTTTTTATTTATAGGGTTAATGTTCCAGTTGTTGGCACTTCGCTACAAAGCGAAGAGTTGCCTAATGAACCGGTGAGGTATGCGTAAAAATAGTAAGAGGTGTATAGGAAAACATCTTAATAAATTTAGTATGAATTTCCACATTATCTTTATATTTTTTCAATTTACAGAGTAAATGAATTGGTTGACATCGATTATAAAATTTACCACACAATGGAATTGTAAGTCCCAAATATGAATTATTTTTATAGAATGAGGATTACAAAATTTCATCCAAAAACCAATTCTGTTAATAAATAAATTATAGTTAAATCAAAACGTTCTGTTTTATTACAGGATGCCAATGGACCAAATTTCTTGTCTTTCAGTGGATGGAGAAATAGACAATGACATTGCTTACTCACACAGACAAAATAATGCCGTGAAGTAAAATCCGATATTGATTATTGTTGTTTCTTATGTCCTAATATTTTTTCTAAAGATACCTGCCGACATTATTCATTACATTATATACATACATACATTAAGTAGGAACTTCTAAATATGTGATTGATACAACAGCTTTAAGTTTTTAGTTTTTTAAAACATCAATTTAATTTTATACTTTATAGTGATCAGAATCAGACATTGAAGTTTTTGCGGAAATAATCATGGATAAACATTCGTACAAACTAAGACCTTTTTTTTAAAGACTGTTAAAATACCAAAACCTTCTACTATGTGAAACAAATACTTTTCTGAAAACCGCATTAAAAACGGTTCAGCCAAACGTGAGATAATCGCGGACAAACATACATACATACATACAGGTCAAACTGAGAACTTCCTTTTCTTTGAAGTCAGTTAAAAATAATAACTTGAAGAAAGGGTCCATGACTGGGATTTTTGCCCTACTCAGCTGTTCTATTACTTTACATTAGGTATTGAGTTCACTTTATTTTGTGCTTAGAATATTGTCAATAAAGGTAATTAGGTTTTACTTCATTTCAATATACAGTCACATAAAATCACGGGGTTGTTGAGCCACCATAGAACTCTGTCCTAATGACAGCGTCAAGTCACGCAAAAGACATTATTTACGTCAAAATTTACCGTCAACTTTCTATGAAAGGGTTCTCCCGGTAACCTTCGGAGAGGGAAGATGGCCGATTGGAAGATGTACGGCTTTTACTTATGATTTATTCTCTTTAGCCGAACAATTTGCCCAATAAATATTATAAATAACTTAACACTGGCTAAATACACCTTAGATGTACAAACGACATTAATTAAAAATTATCTATCTATCTGTGAGTGGGTTCTAGAGTGGCTCAACAATCTCGTGATGTGACTGTACCTCAACAATACAAGTAATTCAATCAGGGATCAATACCGGTATTAATTAAAATTGAAATATCTTCCTGAATTTGCATTATTTCCTTGATATTTTCGACTGTAAATTAGGTAATACCACTATTCTATTATATAAATTATTTGAAAAGCAAAAATATTTAACAATAAGCGAGATACCGAAATTGAATACCGGTATTTTTGTATGAAAATAATACCGGTATACGATCCCTGAATTCAATCCTACCTTACCTACCGACAGTAAACAACAAATTTAAAAAAAAATGTAGACTGAAAAAAGTTTTTAACTTCTTATAGTCAATATTTGAATAAAAGTATTCGGAATCGATTGTTTTTTTATTTTGTAAACATTGGTAGCAACCTCCGCGCCTAGTGGATCGGCGCACGGCTCGTCAAGCGCGGCGCGCGGCCGGCGCATGGCTCCAGCTCGCTCCTTGCTGGTGTGCTATACGCACACATACACAGAGTGCATAAAATACCTAAAGTTAATGAGCGCAAAAAGCTCGGTGCCCCCTTAAGGTTATGTATTTTAAACCGTTTAGATATCCCACGAGTGACCTTTACGTTACATCTAACTTATTATCAATGAGAAAATTGTACATCCTCCTAACCATAGTAAAAGTACACAAATCTTTAAAATTTAACCCACTCCTGTTAACACGAAGAAGGAAACACGATGTAGTCCCACTCCTCCCTAGTAACTCTCAATTTTCCAGTAATTAATTGCCTATCCTTTCCACTCGTATTTATAATAGAATAAATAAAACTATTAATATCTATCCGTTACTTCTTGGCCTGATTGTGCAAAATGTGGTTACAGAATTATCAACAAGTCTTTTTAAAGTTGTTGGTATTTCTGTAGCTCTGCCTACCCCACTCTGGGAATGAAGGCGTGATGTTATGTATGTATGTATGTATATCTATCCGTTAAGACTTTTTCGTTGTAAGAAAAATGTGTTTGATTGGCTTAAAACTCTCAGCTATGAAGACATCGAAGCTATCCTGAATTAAAAACTGATTTGATTTAATGACATTCTACATTCATACACACACACACACACACACACACACACACACACACACACACATACATACATACACGCACACACATACATACAAGCACACACACACACACACACACACACACATGCTAGCGCGCACGTGTGCTCACTCCAATACACAAATTTCTTAATAATACGATTTTAGACTGCTTAAAAAATGATAATGTTGTTAATTCTTAATGTTGTTTATGTTTAAGGGGGCACCGAGCTTTTTGCGCTCATTAATGACGCGCCTGGCGCCTGACGAGCCGTGCGCCGATCCACTAGGCGCGGAGGTTGCTACCAATGTTTACAAAATAAAAAAACATAATCGATTCCGAATACTTTTATTAAAATATTGACTATAAGAAGTTAAAAACTTTTTTCAGTCTACATTTTTTTTTAAATTTGTGGTTTACTGTCGGTAGGTAAGGTAGGATTGAATTACTTGTATGAGGTACATTCACATCACGAGATTGTTGAGCCACTCTAGAACCCACTCACAGATAGATAGATAATTTTTAATTAATGTCGTTTGTACATCTAAGGTGTATTTAGCTAGTGTTAAGTTATTTATAATATTTATTGGACAAATTGTTCGGCTAAAGAGAATAAATCATAAGTAAAAGCCGTACATCTTCCAATCGGCCATCTTCCCTCTCCGAAGGTTACCGGGAGAACCCTTTCATAGAAAGTTGACGGTAAATTTTGACGTAAATAATTTCTTTTGCGTGACTTGACGCTGTCATTAGGACAGAGTTCTATGGTGGCTCAACAACCCCGTGATTTAATGTGACTGTATATTGAAATGAAATAAAACCTAATTACCTTTATTGACAATATTCTAAGCACAAAATAAAGTGAACTCAATACCTAAAGTAAAGTAATAAGAACGGCTGAGTAGGGCAAAAATCCCAGTCATGGACCCTTTCTTCAAGATATTATTTTTAACTGACTTCAAAGAAAAGGAAGTTCTCAGTTTGACCTGTATGTATGTATGTTTGTCCGCGATTATCTCACGTTTGGCTGAACCGTTTTTAATGCGGTTTTCAGAAAATTATTTGTTTCACATAGGAGAAGGTTTTGGTATTTTAACCGTCTTTAAAAAAAAGGATCTTAGTTTGTACGAATGTTTATCCATGATTATTTCCGCAAAAACTTCAATGTCTGATTCTGATCACTATAAAGTATAAAATTAAATTGATGTTTTAAAAAACTAAAAACTTAAAGCTGCTGTATCAATCACATATTTAGAAGTTCCTACTTAATGTTTGTATGTATATAATGTAATGAATAATGTACGCAGGTATCTTTAGAAAAAAATATTAGGACATAAGAAACAACAATAATCAATATCGGATTTTATTTCACGGCATTATTTTGTCTGTGTGAGTAAGCAATGTCATTGTCTATTTCTCCATCCACTGAAAGACAAGAAATTTGGTCCATTGGCATCCTGTAATAAAACAGAACGTTTTGATTTAACTATAATTTATTTATTAACAGAATTAGTTTTTGGATGAAATTTTGTAATCCTCATTCTATAAAAATAATTCGTATTTGGGACTTACAATTCCATTGTGTGGTAAATTTTATAATCGATGTCAACCAATTCATTTACTCTGTAAATTGAAAAAATATAAAGATAATGTGAAAATTCATACTAAATTTATTAAAATGTTTTCCTATACACCTCTTACTATTTTTACGCATACCTCACCGGTTCATTAGGTACCTAACTCTTCGCTTTGTAGCGAAGTGCCAACAACTGGAACATTAACCCTATAAATAAAAAAATATGAATAATTTTGCAATTTTACTCATTTGTTGAAATATAGTTGTTAGGTACTGAGTATACTTACGGAGTATTCTCTTTGTATTCAGATTTCTGGAGATGTCTTGCTCTAGAAATATTGAAACCATCCCAAGAAGTAACAATATTATATAATTAATTATAGTAAAAAAAACCTCGGGTCGTTCTAAGAAGCCTGTTTTGCCTGTAAATGTGTTTTTTTAGCTAAACTATTTTTATATCTTAGTAAATATTCACTATAGAAGTGTATTTTTTATATACCTACTAATTAAAAGAACTTCGCATGTTGTTTAAAATTACTTGTGTAAATAAACCAATTTTGGCCCAAAACATCAAGACTACAACTAAACGATTACAAAGTCTTAGTAATACAAATCGATACATCTCAAAAATCAGTCTATGTTGCTACCGATTTATTTTCTCCTCCCTTAGCGTGGCATTTTGACAACTGTCAAATCAGGTTTCTTAGAACTACTCCACTATCAGTAGGTTTACGATTTTAACTAACTTCATTTCTTCACGCAAGCGTTTAGCATTGTGCTTTTGCCCACCCCTTCTCTTCCTTTTTTGGTTGTGTTTGTTCCCCATTTAAAATAAAGTGAATAATCACAAAAATCGCGATAAACGCAACCAACCAAAAAGCGACACAGCCTCCTCCGACGGCCGAAGCCTGACTAATGCGGACATGGGGGAAACGTGACGGCTCTGGCTAAAATGGACGAAACGCGTGCGAATTTAGGTATTTCCTTCATATTAGTAAAATAAAAACACATTTTCAAATCTAAAGTGTAGAATATATAGAAGACGTGTAGTTTTGTTGTAAATCCAAAACTGATGATCTTCCGTGAAGTAATTACGCCGTACTAAGTGTTTATTTTGTTATGTAGAGGTATCTTTGGATGTTTTTTCTATCGAGGGAAGTACAAGTAATCGTGTTTCTAAAGTATATGATATATAGAGTGATTCCTTAAATATCTTACATATGAATTGCATAACTAAAGCTTCAGTAAAAACAATGCAGCAGGCGATCAAACGAACGCATTTTTTTCGTAATTACGTATCGTTGCCTCGGCGCACTCTTAAGTATAAAGTATATTAAATTTAAAACCATATGTTATGGAAGAGCGGGGTCTCCTGTCACAGGTATTCTTTTACTTACTAGGAGATTCCAACCTTTGCACAATTTTATGTACCTACATTTATACAAAAATAATCATTTTTCATTTTTCATTTTTTCATTTTTCACTATACTGAGTAAGTATAGGTAGGTGCATAAACATTAAATCGTATTATATTAAAGTATCAGGTTAATGATAGAATAACCTAAACAATTATACGGAGAAATGTAATCATTGTATACCATATAAGGATATCAAAATAGTAACACGACTCAATGTTTACCGAGCCTTCGCTTGTTTCTATTCTCCCAGTTAACCCAGTTTCCCCACATCACAGAACTTTATTTTTCATGAAATAAGTTCAATTTTATGTAGCCTAAATTTTAATACAGATTTTTAAACCTCATTTCGTTGTTCGCGTATATTATATATGTATCTATCAAGTATTCGCGTATATGTTCAAGTCGGGATTTTTTTCAAATTTGTTCGTCCATGAACTTCGGAGACTTGGGGGAACGGTAATTTTGGGTACATTTTCGGCTAAGAAAAAAAAGTAGGTCACGGAAAATGATAAAGGATAGTTTTCAAACGTGCATATTGAGCTCTTTCATATAACTTTTAGCACCCAATAATTCTAGACCCCGTTTTAATTATTTGTTTACTAAAACAAATGTGGGCACGCAAGTTATATAATAACTATGTCAAATTTCAGGTTGCTAGCTTCTATAGTTTCAAAGAAAAACTGCTGTGACATACAGACAGACAGACACCCAAGTCTTAGCACAAGGGTACCTTTTCTTACTTTTGGTACGCAACCCTACAAATGCCTCGTTATGAAGAAATGCATTTAGCCTTTAAAGACAAACCCGTCACACATGTCGGATAAGGTTTTATTCGATATTATTTTGACACAATCGACACGTGAAGCCGCCCTAGGTTCATTAATTTTAGTGATTTCGGTTTACTGGCGGCTATTCGAGATTTCATTGTCTTGTTAGACAGCTGATATAGGGCATGGCCGATTGATAAACTATTATCCATTGCTGTCAGGTATTCGGGTTCTATAGATAAATTGCTATAATTGAATTTGGTGATTTAGTAGCAACGATACCGAATATTCGACAGTTATCCCCACCATGATATAAATGTCATATACAAAGCAAGAAATATATCCGCGAATTATATTAAAGTGACAAGGTGATGTCTTATATCACATAATAACAGAAATTCAATTTAGAAATGCACTAATGTAGGTAAGAGTCATTTATAAAAAACAGAGTCATGTATAGATGACCCCTTAATTTATTTTATTTTAATGTAATTATTTATTCTTGAACTGAATACCTATACAGCTAAATATTCTGTGAATGTTTCAAGCGTCTACCGGTTCCCGTTACTAATATCGAGCAAAAACGGCAAAAAAACACGTTTGTTGTATGGCTGCCCTCCTGAAAAAATTCAAGCGTCTACCTACCCGTTGCCGTTATTATTATCAAGGAAAAAACGGGAAAAAACAAGTTTATTGTATGGGAGAGCCCCTTAAATATTTTATTTTGTTTTTAGTATAATTGTTGTTATAGCGGCAACAGAATTTTTTCTACTGTCTATCACGGTTCATGAGATACAGCCTGGCGGCACGTTTTCACCCTCGAGGCACGGAGCCCTAAACATACGACATACTCGTAGCGGAAGTAAGATTTGTATCTACATATTGAACGCACCGACGTTGTTTCGATTTTGCAATTATTGCACGAATGAAACATATTTGTAAAAAAGAGATGACTAGCTTCTGTTGTCCCCATTATTAGCGATTAGCTCGAAATTCGGGCGAGGCGCTGGTTTTAGGTTATACCAACCTATGTAGGTAGGGTCATGTTACATGAAACTTAATTTTCGACCCGGGCCTCTATTCAACTCGTTCAAACCGTATTTCCTTTGACGTTTTATGGTATTGTTTTTAACTCGGCCCCCATTATTACTGTCAAGTAATTAAGACCTACGAGTATTAAAACGTTGTCAATACACAAACGCGACAATAACAAAGGTATTACCGTGTAAAAAAATCTCCGCCCTGTATTTGGTCAAATCTTGTCATTAAGTCTTCGTTTCTGTAGGATTATGCAACCTCATTGTTAACGATCGATCGAATCTGTTTAAACAACGCATTCCTACAACTTAAAAGGGCATTGCGCCCGCGCCAAGAAAACTTGCTTTTTTCACTGTTTTTATTTTGCGGTCAAGTGCATAAATAATAACAATAATAATACTAGAATTCTGGAGTAGGTAAATTGTATTATTTTTGTCAAAAGTATTTAGTGGTGGAGTGGTAGAGACCTTGTGTAGGGTCCGTCTCTCAATCTTATCGTGTAACCTTCCGCCAAGCAGCAGTGTTGTGCAGCAGTTCGAATGGTTGTGTTGTATTTCGGTATATTTCCAGGATAAGACTACCGGCGAATTTACTACCTTAAAAGCATTCCATCTTAGTTTTCAGGGATGGCAACGCATTTGAAGTCTTAGGATTGCAGTCATGAGAGTGCAATTATGTCCATGGGTCTCAGATAGCACTTACGATCAGGTGGCCTGTTTGTTCGTTCACCTTCTCAATTCAATAGTAAAAAAAACAACATGTTTTAAATTAATGGCTATAATTGTACGTAAACCGGCAATGTTTTTTCATTATAAAACATTCCGTGTAGGAGAACAGGGCCTTCGAAGAAAGGTTTTTATTGCAGTTTTAGGTGACGACGATGCGTCCCTATCCGACAAGCCGTTTTAAATTGAAAACGTACTCGTAACTAAGTTAGTACGAAGCCGGGAGCATGCTGACGACTCTGTACAAACTCACTTGAATAAATATGTCGCTGAATTAAAATAAATTGTGCTCGTGGATATGTAGTTTGTTTCAAAAGAGCTGCTGAAATGATGTTTAACTTCCTTTGATGAATGGAATGAACGAAAGTAATGTCACGTCTGTGTTCTGCGGTGCCGTCTTCTCAAACGTTATTCGATTTCAAACCCAAAACTTGTATGAATTCATTTAATGCACATTTATTTCATTCACCCATTCAATTCATTCGTGGCAGCTTTTGTGAAATGATCTATAGCTTTTCGCTGGCTTATGGGCGGTCGATAAATCAGTCGCAATGTATTTATACCGATACTCTAAAATCCGATACAAGAAATATATACCCTCATTTTGTTAATGATTAATGTATGTATTTATTTACATATGTATTTCCGTAGCTCTGCCTACCTACTCAAGTTTTGATAATCGGTATGAAACGTCCCCATATAGATATTATTTTTATAAGAACCGTGGCACTAATCAACTTTATATTAGAGAAAAATATGTACACGTTATTCATTTGTTTTTCAGTGATAGCTAAATAAGAACGTAAGTACGAACAATTTTACAAATCGGCAAAATAAGAGTTTTGTAATTACTTGGAGCGGTGTAGAGGAAGTCCTGAAGCATTATTAAAAAATGTTTTTCCTGAAAATTAAACCTTAGTTTATTTTTATGATTAAGGACATATAAGTTAACTTTTTAGTAGTTTTTTTTTAACTCCAGCTCTGTCTCCAAAATTTAGGGTGGTTTTTCGGCCTTTTTCAGGATGATTGAGGCCTACAAATAATAACTGTGACTTAGCTTTTACTAATGGAACTTGAATAATGTACTTACATGAGTTTTATAAAAAATACGTAAAAATATTTTAAGGTTATGTAAAAATATTAAAATAAGGTAAAGAAAAAAAATACGAATTTGCGGCAGGAATTGTGCTTCAGAGCCTTCTAATTAAGGAGGGGGCTGGTCTTCGACCAAATTACAGAACTGATAACCGCTTCCCCTGTTATTTAGCCCTTACTTTCGACTCCTACTTCTCATTCAGTAATTATCAAAAACAAGTATATAAAAATGTGGTTACAGAATTACCAACAACTCTTTTTGTAGTTATTGGTATTTCTGTAGCTCTGCCTACCCCACTATGGGAATGAAGGCGTGACAGTATGTATGTATGTATGTAAGTATATAAAAATCAAGAGCTGATGATGGTACAAAATTAGACCTTCAAAAGTAAAAATACTTTAAAATGGTTTTTGCAAACACAAAGTGTGCGTATTCCAATAAAAGTATAACGATTTACTTTTTATACCGATTATCTAAACTTATGGTTTGCCCCTCGTTTGCCCTACATTCACACATTGCAATTACGTTGCCTAATTAAATTGCGTGCGGACAATATTAAATAATTGATTTTTTAAATAAATAGATATACCTAATCCACTTCCGTCATTGGTTATTTAAAAAAATCTACACACTAATTAAGAGAATGTACCCAACATTTGTAATGTGTCAATGCCAATATTATCTATCATTTATTTCTTATCAATAATCATTAACAGATTAGGGTATATACCTATTTCTTATACCGGATCTCTCGCTATGAAGTCTTGTACTCACAATTACAAGCCTAGAACTTGTAGTTTGGAACTAGGTCAATAAATATCACGATAATAAGCTTATAGTTTAAGTTGGCATCATTTTTCGCATTGCTGTGTTCCGGTGTGGCGGTAAGACAACTGATGAAGTGACAAGCATAGAGGCGTTCCATTTTAGTCCATAAGGTTAGCAACGTATTTGCATTTCTGTGGTTGCAAATGTCTATGGGTCTCAGATCCCGCTTACTATCAGGTGACCTGTGAGTTCTTTATATTTCCAGGCCTAATAAAAGCGAGATTGTCCCCTGATTTTGAAACGAGTCTTGTTTGTAGCTACGACCCGTCGCTGACGTACGGGCGCGTGAAGCAGCCGGCGCTGCCCGCCGTGATCCCGCACTGGGTGCACTACGACAAGCGCTGCCTCAACTTCACGGCCTTCTTCAAGCAGGCGGTACACGACAGCCCCGACGAGGCTTTCCGCGTGCGGGTCGTCAACATCATCTACTTCATCGAGGATGACTCCATCACTGTCATTGAGCCACGCGTCAAGGTATAAACTAAGCTCATTAGTATCTCTAGTAATCGCAGCCTTTAGGTTAGGCAGGTACTAAATACTGAGGCCGCCATCTCGGCGACACCTGTCGTCGTCTTCGAGAGATTTTATCTGTTATATTATATTCAATTGCATCTTAATAACCACAACAATCATGATATTTTAAGCAAACTTTTTTATAGAAGTGCATTATGTAAGTATATAAGACTTGTATGTCTGGATGTGTAGCCGCCGACTAACCCGCAGTAGACAGTGACAATAAAAGTTAAAATAAAGTACAAGAAGTATTCAAACCTGTAAATCATGTATCCACAAGTTCAATACGTAGGTATTTGAAACGAGATCGTATTTGGCATACATTATTGTAAAAAAAAAACTACTGGCGTCTGCATTTACGAGTTGGCACATTCTTGGCATATACATATTTATATTATGCTTAGTTATGTAAAACAGTGCCTCTATTCAGGTGCGTTAAAACGATATCGTGTTTGACACGAGTCGCTATTATTGTAAATGACATAAGAGTTATCAAAACGTTGACAATACGGAAACAGGTCAAAAACGATATCGTTATTACCTTGTAGAATTCCAGCCCAGGTCATGAAGATACACGACACGAACCATTTGTTTAAATAAGAAACGCATAACGATTTCATTATGCAATTGAAACGTTACCGATAAGTGAACGAAACGAATCTTTCGGTGCGTCTTCTTGAAAATGGCCCTCTAATTCCGCTTAATGGCCCATTCATATACTTGCGTAGTAATAATACGTTGAGGCGGTAATTGGTCTCGGCGCTGTCCTGCGCAGGGAGGCCACTATATCCGCTCTACGAATTAAATCAAGAGTTCTGAGTAAATGGGTTACAGGTAAGCAAAATTCGTAGGGTACTGTCCCACTGCCCTCGACTGTATATGCCTAAATAAATAACAAAACAAAAACCGTTTGTAATTTCCTGGTATCACTGATAAATTTTTCGTCACCCTTCTTGGATTCATTGGAAATTTACGGTGTAACTGACCCTAACTGTAAAATATCTCCGTTGCGGCGCAGGCCATTTTTGTAGATATTGTTTTTGTACCATTTACCTACCTACTTGGTATTCTAAGCGAGCGTTGTGGACGCCACGTGTATTATAAAACAACGTTTCTACCACACGGTCGGAATGAACAAGCTATCGCGGCTGAATGGCGGGTTGGCGGGGAAGCCTCGGAAATGGTTTCGGTTTGTGGGGCAAGATAACTCAGGAGCGTGCGGACAGGCCATGATAGCTTTAGATACGCCCTTCGCTTCCGCGCCCATCGACTTCCACTGACATCTTCAAATATCGTACACTGAGGATACTTTCTTTGATTTCTATAATTAAACTCTTATTCACTCAGTGCATTCAGTTCTATCCAACTAAAGAACTGAATGGACTGAGTGACCACGAAGGCTTCGTGATCAGTTTTGACTACAAAGTCACGCTGTTTTGTCGCCTAAATAGATAGAGAGTTAAGTTTTATATTATTAATTATTACGTACGTATTACGCCTGCAATGTATTTCTAAATATAATATAGGCCTTGGGGCTTGAATTAAACGCTTTATATTAAAATAAAAAATATTTACTCAAATGAATAATATTGTATTGTAATATATAATAAGAAACTTTAGAAGACTAAAGAGAAACTTTCAGGCTCCTAAACTTGAATATGTTTAGGAGCCTGAATGTTTCTCTTTTAATTATGCATAATCAGCTTAAATTGGAATAATCCTGGATTAGAACATTCAATTGACTTACTTTTTAATAGAAAATGTGATAGCGCTAGAGGGAACGATGGACGAATTCTACTAATCTGCGCGATAGTATTCTGAGTGGGCAGCATTGTGCATGCCGCTCACTGCCTTTTGATAACTTTAAGGCTACTCTTAAATATTTTAGAACCACTTAATCAAGACCCTCTGCCTTACTTGGAGAAATTAAGGGCGGCTGAAGATAAACTATCGTTGGTAGGTTCCTAACTCCCTACCTATACGTAGCTTTAAATATCGATCCTTAAAGTTACTTTCATTATTTTTGTGTTTAACGCTGAAATCAAAGACGCTCTTAAACCACAATCGAAATGAGTGGTTCTTTATTTTAGAGGATTACCGACAAGCTTATGGTATTATTGAAAATCTAAAAACGTAAATGCATTCGCAAGGAACATTAAATACAAAAAAACATTTTATTTGAAAAAGATTCTATCAATAACAATTATCCGGCTGGTAGCCCTATATTAGGGTACTTCTGTTAAATGAAACAGATTCAACGGCCCATTAAATCTGTCTAATTGGCATTGGCATGCAAAGGCGCTGATAATAAGTTTCTTCATTAATTAATTTGCAAGGAATGATTCGTTTTATTACACAAATGACATTTACTTAATGATGGAGGAATGAGGAGTTAAGCTGTGAGTAATGAAGTACTTATTCTCGGTAAACGAGCGCCGATCTCATTATAAGTGATCGTGAGCTCTCTTTTTGCTCGGCGCTTGCGGCGTTTCTGTGTTGTTATTCTTTTGAGACAGGAGACCGCGGCGTGAGATATAGTTCATTAGTTACAATATGGTAAGTATAGTAACATTGTGATACTGTTTCGCAAGACAGTTGACAGTTATGTTACATAACGGGGTAGGTAAACAGTGCTTCCGTTTCGCGAGACTGTCCTTTAGCTCCATATATTATAGCACTGTCAATGATAAGCGGCAGGTGACATTGCAGTGTACATGGCGCTCAGTCAAGTGAGCGTGAGCTCTGTTTGGGCTCGGCGCTTGGCGTGTTTCTGTGGTTTCTTTCGAGACCGCGACGTGAATCAGTTCATTACTTACATAATGGTAGATATACATACTTCCTTTTTTCTAAGAGAGTGTAGACATGCGGTTTAATATCGGAGTTTTTCGAAAACATCTTTCATTACCTTGCTTTTCAAAAAGTTCATTTTATTATATAGAAGTTTTATTTTTTATGATGAGAAGAAGAAAATCGAGCGCATAGACCACCTGATACTAAAAAGGAAAGGTACCCAACTGTCCGGTTCCGAATTGTTTGATTTTTATATATGTTAGAGATAATATCAGACACTTTTTTTTTTAGCTGCCCAAACTCAACCTATTGGGAGAAATTGTCCTCCAAAGTATGTCCTAAGTACTGAAAAGTGACTAAATTGCTGGTTTGCTTATAAATTTGAGAACATGAAAAAATAACGAGCACGTGTTTTGTAATATCGACTCAAACTCATAATTTCCTAAAAAAAAACACCCTTCAATGTTTTACATTTCTCATCGTTTAAGTTATTTTTTACTTTTTTTTATAAATTTTACGGTTCATAATTAGCCTTTTTTCAAGTTCTCCAAAATATAATCAAGCCAGTAATTAACTAGCAATTTGCTTCAAAACTCTACACATAAGTTAGAGAGTTAGTCACTTTTTAGTACTTTAAAGGACAATTTCTCGCAATAGGTTGAGTTTATCAGCTAAAAAACAATACGTGTCCGTTATTTCAGACTACTCTCTAACATATATGAATCAAACAAATTGGAGCCGGACATTTGGGTACCTTTCCTTGTAAGTGGGATCTGAGTCCCATCAAAGACAAATGCATTCTCAAGACAGAAATCGTAAAACTGTAAATCCGTGCCAACCTCAGCGTTCTGTACTGGTGTGGTCCCCACACCAGAACACAACAATGCGAATACTGCTACTTGGCGAATACTGCTACATCTACAAGGGTAAGATTGTGGCAAGCGATCTAGATGGACCCTACACAGGTCCTACCACCATTCAATTTGGTAGTTACGCTTTCGCAGCTTAACATTTTTTTATAAAATTTGGTTGTAGCTTGAACCTAGGGAAAACGACATTCTTTTTATCCCGGAAAATTTCATAGTTCCCGAGAGAAAATCGATAAACTGCTTGTGGAAGGATAATACAATATATTTTACAAATAGAATAAGGAGTAAATAGGTACTATACTAGGACCATGTAGGTACTTTCCTTCTTTAGGTGTTTACTTGTTAAATTTAAACAAACTAGCTAGCTATTTATTCACATTTTTTTCATTACACTTTCTGGATCGGGAAGGGTGTTATTACACACAGGCGTATATCTAGAGCAGTTAGAGTTATGGATTTTTATCCATTGGAGTTATGAGCTTAGTTTTTAAATATAGAACTATCGTTATATTTATTATTTCGGACTAGGTTTTAAAACAGCCAATGCTTATTTCATATTTTCAAAACTGGGATACGGTACATTTAACTGTATTATTATTTACTAGCGACCCGCCCTCGCTTCGCTCCGGATTAAAGTATTATACATATAAACCTTCTTCTTTAATCACTCTATCTATTAAATCTTTAAAACCGCATCATAATCCGTTGCGTAGTTTTAAAGATTTAAGCATACATTTTGACTTTGTTTTATACTATGTAGTGATTAGTTATCCATATATGTTTTGATGATCGGTATAAAAATGGGGGATAGGTAAATCGTTGAACTTTTTTTTATATATATATATATATATGCACACTTTCTGTGTTTGCAAAAACTTAATAACGTCATTCAATTGTTATATTTTACCTTTTTATAAATATTTTTACTTTTGAGGTCAAAATTTGGACCTTTTGTCATCATCAGCTCTTGATTTTTATATAGTTGTTTTAAAACATTACTGAATGAGAAATAGGAGTCGAAAGTAGAGCTACATAACAGGGGAAGCGGTTATCAGTTCTGAAATTTGGCCGAAGACCAGCACCCTTGTCAATTAGAAGGCTCTGAAGCACAATAAATTCCTGCCGTAAATTCGTATTTTTTTCTATAGCTTATTTTAATATTTTTACATAACTTTGAAATAATAATGTTAAGTAACTCTCGTAGATTATTGAGCTCCATTAGTAAAAGCTAATGTCACAGTTATTATTTGTGGGCCTCAATAATCCTGAAAAAAACCCCGAAATACCTACCCTAAATGATAATTATACTAAGAATTGGAAATTAAAAAAAAACTAAAAAGTTGACCTTTTTATCCTTAATCATAAAGATAAACCAAGGTTTCATTTTCAGATACAACATTCTTTAATAATTCTCCAGGGCTTCCTCCACACCGCTCCAAAAAATTACAAAACTCACTCTCATTATGCCGCCTTGTAAAATTTATCATACATACATGTATATAGCTATCACTGAAAAACAAAATATGAATAATGTATGTATAATTTTTTCTCTAATTTAAAGTTGATAAGTGCCATGGTATAGTTCTCATTAAAAGAATATCATTATGGGGATGGTTCATACCGATAATCAAAACTTATGGATAACCCCTCGTATTTTACTATTATTTTAGAGCAATCAAATTAAATTTTTTTTTTTTTTTTTTTTCAATTTTACATCATTGTATAGCTGTTCATAGAATACATCTATCCTCCAAATTTCATGTATATAGCGCCAATAGGCTCTGAGTAAAATGGCTGTGACATACAGACGGACAGACGGACATGACGAAATTATAAGGGTTCCGTTTTTGCCATTCGGCTCCGGAACCCTAAAAATGAGATAGGTTTAGGGTATGTTAGTTCTTCAGCAGGCCCAAAGGGCCAAACCACCCAGAAAAAGGAGCTCCGCTGATATTCAAATGAAAATTATCGATCAGTTGGACAAAGCAGTTGGACCACTGCCCCGAAAGGGATGCACGATGGAGTCTAAAAAGCCTCTATAGATAGGTAGTGCGTTAAAAACAGAGTATTTAGTTTAATTAGATAAATAAAATGAATTGTGAACTACTCGTAAAATAATCAGTAGTGTGATCTCTCAGAGGGTCGGCGCCCTCACATCCCTCTTGCAATAAGTCCGCCGATTGAGGCTCAAACGGCCATCCGTGATTCCTGCAGCAGGATGGGTCAGTTCCTGCTGAGGCAAATTGACTTGATGGGTATTCACCCGCAGCCTCACCCCCGATACCTGGCGAGGGGGACCTCTTCCCAATTCCACAAAAAATTACTCACTGAGTGCAATTTTGTATGTATAAAGTTAACATTAAAGTGTCGGGGGCCTAGTCAAGACGCAAAACACTACATTCTTTAGCAATATTCGAACTCGACATAAGGTGATGAGTCTACACAGTGGTGAATCGTAGCAATCGCCTGTTGTTTGATCAATAGTTAAACTAATTTTTAGTGATCGTGACTAATGGTTAAATCTCAAGGAAATATGTCTAATTTTCTTTATTTTTTTCGGATATTAACAATTAGTTGAGTTAATTACCGATCATGGCAAACAGCGGGCTGTAAGTAGCACTAGTGATGAACACGTTTTTAAAGTGTATTTAAGATAAGATAAAATAACAAATTAATACTTAAAATAGACTATTACCTACATGGTTTTATCATACCTGTGATGAAGTAGGTTTGATCACTATTTGAAAACATTAATGTCAAAATTATGTCATTGTCATTAGTTCGACAATTATTACGAGACGTGTCGCAATCGTCGCGATCATTATAATTATTAATAATAATGTAGGCTTTTTTCTCTGTAACTACAAATATTACAGAATTTTTATAAAACAAACCTAACCTAACCTATACGGTTCTACACGATGGTCCTGAAATAAATCGAGAATTGGGTTATCCCATAATTTTGTAATGTATAGTGATTCAAAAACCATTTCGAGAAAAAGGGTTGTAGAACCATTCCCTGTCATCAGATTATTTTACAAAATTAGTATTAAATAGTTATTTCTAATTTATCATTTGACATTATTTGACCTGTAATTTAGTGACGTCACGATCTTGATTGGTAAGTTGTGTCTAATCTGTGATCAACCATAGTACTGCATATAATATGAGTCCGGAATGCAGTAATAAATAAACAATGTATATCGAATTTTGTCTTATTTATTTATGTTTTATTTTAACGCTTATTAAAATTAAGACAATTTTTAACTGTATATAAACATGACAAGGTCAGATCTTTAAAAAAATGGTATGATTAAAATACAAGTCCGTTTTGGAACCTCCGCCCGTAGGCTAGTCTGTGGGTGAAATTGTCAAACTCAACGAACTAAAAATAAAATTTCGGTTTGTTTGGTGTGCAACATATAACTACTCGTTTTCTGATTTTCTGCATTTTAACAACATTGCTTCAAATTCTACGGAATCTGACGATCCTGCTACATATATTGACCATCGCCAGATCTTGGATACCGATATTCTTGCTTATAATGACGACCAACGCTGTACTTAAACATTATTAAACTTTGTAAGGGCTGATTCCACTAATCTACCCAAAGTGGATATAGTCAGGATATTGACATACTTGGGAGACAGCTCCAATCACAACGTAGCTGAAATACGTGGAGCTAAAGCTCTAATGTAAGTATGATTTAGGTATAAGAATATAGCGTTCACAATACCATTAATACTTTAGTTTACCTATATTGACATGACTTGACATTGACATTTTACGTGATCTGACAGAAACGCGTACTCTCAAACGAATTCAATAGTTTTAAAGCATTTCTCAAACAAACCAGCTTGTAGTGACGTCATAAAAACATTTTCTTTAAAAATTAAAATAAATTAATATATTGATTTAAATGCAGAAACCGTGAAATTAGTGTCTTCAATTAGTCTATTTTATCGAAAAAAAAATTAAAAACTAGTGGTATTTTTTTTTGGGATAACCCAATTATTTACAGCTCCGGAAAAAAACGCGAGTTGTCAAATGATATGTTTGTGAAATTAATCATTTGTTTTTACAAAGTTGGTTATGAAATGATAGGATCCCCATATATATAACAAGCATTTAAAATTTAAAAAAGCACGGCATAGGATCATTTGCTACCTCACCTTCAAAAGATTTAGTTATAAAATAACTTATTACAAAATAAAGAAATTGAAATCAAAGAGAACACCAACAAAAATGCGCTGCAATATTACAGAAGAATGCTTTATTTGCCCATCAAAGAAGAAGAAGTCGAAAGATCATTTTCGGACTCCCAAGTGGATTTTCTCAAATAGAAGATCCAGAATAACTTCTAAAAATTTTGAACAAATAACAATTGTCTATTACGAATTTAATTAATGTCATTGGGCGTTTTCCAAAAAAAGTGTAAGTACGCGTCGTTAAATACAAAATTAAGAAAATTTAACTTTTTCCATTTCGTCACGAAACAACGTATCTAAATGTATGGCTAATTTTCGTGACGAAATGGAAAAAGTTAAATTTTCTAATTTTTTCCTTAACGAAATACACTTTTTTTGGAAAACGCCCATTATATATCAAATGATAGAAAATATTTTCATTATTGGTTTCTTTTGCTCGACTTGTACAGACAAACATTTTTACATCACTCGTTTGTCAGAAACGTCAAATGCTGCCTAAATGCCACTAGTCACCGATGTTTACTGATGAGTCATGTCATGAGTGATGAGTGTGATGACAGACCGCTCGACCGCTTGCGCCAACTCGATACGTTTCGAGTCGATAAAAAACGGAAACGTTAGCAGCGTTTGCATCATGACTATGCCCTGAAATGTGGCAACTCTACTTTTATTTAATTGTATTTTATACTGATAATATCAATATTCGGATTTGTATTTTTAGGGGTAGTAAGAACATAGTGATAAAACAATCATTTTTGTCTTTCTAAAATATCTTAAATAATCCGAAATAGTAAGATCAATTATTTTAATTTTACGGGTACTTTTCCCCTCTGAATGGTGTAAAAGGAACCTTTGAAGAATCACCCTTCTATGGTTTTTTGGAGTTTGTCAGACTCCTACTTTCAAAGAAATACATACATACATAACGTCACGCCTTCATTCCCAGTGAGGGGTAGGCAGAGCTACAGATTACCAACAACTTTAAACTTGTTGATAATTCTTAAACCACTTTTTGCACAATCAAGCTAAGCTGTTTACCAGTGTATTAGTGACAGGTTGCAAGCCCATCGCCTAACAGTACTACAAGCCCTTATTCCACATGGAGTGGCACTATTTTAAGCCCGGCAACCACACGGGATGACTTTCAAAGAAATAATTTTCAGAAATTATGATGAATTGACACACCGAGAGTTTTACTCTGTTTTTTTTTATTATATAAAAAGAGTGCCCGTTTTCTTGTCCTTAAAATACACAGTGCAGTAGGTCTAACCAAGATTCAGACGCCGCCGCTAACGTTTTTCTATCTATTTGAAATATATGGAGGTGACAGGTATAAGCAGCCAATACGATCGATCAACAGCTTACATAATTCTTATACATATTGTCAAATTACAAAATTTACTGTCATTATTAATGCATCTCGGATAAGCCCACGGCCGGGTTAGGCTAGCCAGTAGGCCAACGTCGAGGTGGCAACGTAATGACTCTCTATCACCCCAGGCTGCGAAAAAATGCGCCATTCATCTTCAACAGCCCCGCGAACAATGCCGCGTAACGCCGACACCGCAGTATCCGCCTCATCTGAATAGCTCTCATTTGGATTACATATAAAAGTATAGTTTGTTTTAAAGATATAACCAAATCACTTCAGTTAATATTTGCCTGGATTACCTATAATAATTTAAACATCAATGCAGAAAAACCAAATTAATGAAATTTAAGCAAATAGTTTATTAAGTAATTTGACAGTAGAATACAACCAATAATCAATGAGACCGATACTAGTAGTAGAAAATAAACTGACATGGAAAAATCAAATTGAATGTACAAAATATAATAAATAATCATATGCCTTACATAAATTAAATAAAATAGTCAATCAAACAGCAGTGCTCGCCGCGTACCATGCTCAAGTTACATCGACTCTCAGGTTCGATATAATATTCTGTGGAAATTCTACAGGCAGCGAAATTGTACTTAGGGCACAGTAAAAATGCATAAGATCTGTATGTAAAATTAAACCCACTGATACTTGCAGACCGCACTTCATCAAATTAAAAACACTGACCTTTCCTTACCTGTATATATTTGAGTGTATAATATTGTAAAGTGTAACATTAGTCAATTTCCCACATTTAATAGTTTACGCCAGCGAGGGAAAATAAATACAAAATATTTTAAGACCACTTTATTATCAAAAAGCATATTGGGAATGGCGCCAAAGCTTTTTAGATGCAAAGTTAGTTTTTTATAAGTTACCAAAATCAATATTGAAAATAGACGACAAAAGAGAATTTAAGAAAAAAATGTTTCACATTTTATTGTAATATGTTCCATGCCGCTAGCTGCACGCCAACACGCTAGCTATTTGTATGCCTTATGGCGAAGCATAGTGCTCGACACTTATAATATACATCAATCTATGTTTATGCAAATAAAGATTATGATTTGATTTGTGATTGCCTGATTTTATTTGATTGGGTTTATTTAAGACGACGAAAAAGCACTTGAAACCAACCAATAAGTACTTACTGGCTAATATTAAACGCGTGCGCGTGGAATGCGGTGGACAATTTGTCCCACACATCTAAAAAGGAGCATTACACATGCTTAGCAACATACATGCTTAGCGTGCGCGTGAATCAGTTGTTGGGTAAATAAACGCACGCAGCTAGATTGATAGACCGACATGGCCTATGTGTGCGTGTGTGGCGTACGTCACAATCAGCTTCTCGCAAATAAACTTAATTATCATTATTGTATTCAATTAAACATTGCAAATATGCACGTATATTGTTTACTATTTACATTAATGATATTATTATCTTTTAAAAAATCAAAACCCCGTAGGATTCTTCGTGCATTCCAGCCATAGCGAAAATACCGGACGTTGGCAACCCTGACGGAAGGCAGTGCGAGCCGAGTGCAGCCTTTTGTCTCGCCGCTGCCGCCTGCCGGGCTCGGACTAATCGCCTTTCCGTTCCTTTTGTAATCCACTCGTGCACAAATTGATTACTTGTATAATCGCTTGATTAATTAATTATTTTTCTTTAAAATGAAATCTGAATATTGTTTTGCTTCTAAAAGGAAGCAGGTCGACAGAAGGGAGTTCATATGTAAGATTTTATTATTATGTACAACTAGACTGTTACTCAAGTAAATCTGTGTCAATCTGAGAACCATAGATATTTATTCTCAAGACGAGATAACAATCTCAGGACTGAAATCCTCAGACGGAGAATGTGTTGGCAACCATGAATACTCAACAAAATATTTTTTTAGTTTTTACTATATTTCAATCTTTAAAATTTGTGTTTTAGAGCAAAGTATTCGTTGTGTTTTAAATGAATGAAAAATACTAAATGCCCTTTAAAACATTATGCGTTTTGTATTTGAACTATATGCTATATACACGGTGTCTCATTTAAATCGGTCAGTATGGGAAATTCTGAAACTATAAGACATACGATGGGTTCTTAGGAACCATGTCATCGAAAAAAAAAAAAAAAAGTGAATACAATGCATTTTATTCAAAGAAACATCCTGTATATAGAAACAGGGAACTTAACGTAAATTTACATTACGGCGTAAAAAAACTCCTTTTATACCAGTCCTGGGGCCTATTGCATAAAAATACTGCTATTATAAACTTATAATAGCAGACTCATAAAAAATATTTTAGTAGTCGAGTTTTTTCTGTTGCATATAAAATAGTATGCTTTTGTTGCATAAAAATATTGGACTATTATTACGAGAAAAATACTCATATTACAAGTAAAATTTATAAGTGTTTTGTTGCATATATTTTTTACTAATAATAGAAGTTATAAGAAATTTTACGGGTATTATAAGCTATTATTACAAGTAAAATTGTGGTTCTGTTGCAAAAACACAGCTTGCTTTTATTATTTACTCATAATACAAGTAAATATTTCATAGGTGTTTAGAGTTTGTTAAAAATAATATAAGTGATCGAAATCCTTTTCAATAGTCACAAATAATATATATATATATTAAAATGACATCATCCGACAGTGATAGTAGTGATGAAGTCAGGGATCGTTACCGGTATTCTGAGTACCGGTTTAAAATGAGGTATAACCGGTTATAATGGCATTTCACTATTTTTACCGCTAAAGCTCTGATTAGCGGTATAATCAATACCGGTATTCGAGTACATGATCGGTTTAGGCAACTGACAACAATACCTCTATTTGATACTTTACCCATAAAAAGCATTACCGGTAATACCTGTCAGTGTCAATATACTTGTTTATTTGTTTTCGTAAAAGTTTTTAAATCTATTATGTAAATCAAAATACACACAATCAATTTACTTATCCAGGTTCTAGTAGACACTAGTTAACCAGCCATGCACAATAATGTCATCGCGTGACGTACCTTGTTACACTTGGTATGCTTTAGTAATAATGTCAAATTGACGTCTTTTTTATCAGGTGCATTGAATAGCGGTATTGAATACCGGTATTTAATATTGTAAATAGTGTATACATAGCGATAAAAACAAAAGCGGAATGACAACAATACCTCTAATTCGAATATAGGTATTATTTTTTTAGCGGTAATAATTTGACAATTTAAATACAGGTATTCAATAAAACCGGTTTTGCAATCCCTGGATGAAGTATCATCACGAAGGCCACCGCGGATGTTTAGAGGCCGATTGAGTTATAATCATTTACAAGAATCATACCAATACAATGAAAGATTCAGATTAAACTTTGAGCAATTTTCATATATTTTAGACGAAATTCAGGGTACGCTTCAACATCAGACAAGCAGGAATTATGCTTTAACACCGCACCAACAGTTGCAAGTGGCATTACATTGGTTGGGAACCGGTGCCCAATATCACAGCATAGGCGATATGCATGGCGTTGATAAAGCCACTGTTTGCAGAGCAGTGAAACGGGTAGTAACTGCCGTGAATAATCATATTTTAAGAAACGTAGTGAAGTGGCCAAGTGATGTTGATAGTGTAATAAATGACTTTAATAACATAGCTAATATGCCACTCGTCTGTGGAGCAGTCGACGGAACATTGATAAACATAGACGGCACCAATGCATTCGAAAATGCCTACGTTGATCGACATGGCAATCATTCGTTAAACGTAATGGTTGTTGCTAGTGCAGACCTAAAGTTTTATTATGTTTATGCTGACTGGCCTGGAAGTACTAGTGACGCAAGGGTGTTACGAACCAGCGGGCTTTGCCAACGTATGCAGGCTGGATGGAGACCTTTTCCAGATGCAGTTCTTCTAGGAGACTCCATTTATCCGTTAAAATCGTGGTTAATTCCACCTATTATAAGAGACCCTACAAACAACGCTCAACGTAGATTTCTAAGGGCTCACAGAAGTACCAGACGTGTGGTAGAATGTGCATTAGGAATACTAAAGGAAAAATTTCCTTGCCTAAATCATTTGCGACTTGATCCTGTCTATGCTGGTCAAGTAGTAACATGCTGCGTTGCTCTTTGCAATTTATCTAAAAACAACATGTCCGAACAATTAATAGAGAATGAAGTTGACCAGTTAAATACGGAAAATTTAACAAGTGACGAGTTTGATGACCAATGGGAAAATACTCGGAACAATGATGGCCAAGAAAAATTACAATATTTTTATCGTCATTTCCAGTGAATGTAAAAAAAACATCCTTAGATTTGTTTCTATTTAAGTAGATATATTTAGTTTAGTTTTTATGACTAAGAACATATTTGTACTTATATAATACAACATAGGTATGAAATAATGTATATTCAAATAAAATGTTTCAGTTTGTATCATGAGTATCATTAAGTATTTGAATTTCACCGTCGTCATTAATTATTAATGTACTCATACATTCCTGCACAGATTCCGGTCTCAAATCGTTGGTTAATTCGCAGTGCTCTACACCTAGAGACGTTTCCTTCTCCCAAACATCTAATTGTAATTTTCTTATTTCTAATTGTAGTTTTTTCTTCTTTAATTGGTGATATTCTGTTGAATCTATTAACGGTGATGTATTATTCGTGCTTCTTTTACCCTTGTGTAATGGAGTTTTATTTCTCGTATAGCTGTTATGAGGTTGGTTGGTGGTGGAAATTTGGTTGGTTTCTTGTTGTTCAGGAGTCTCACTATTTCCCTCGAGGGCGTTATTGAGAGGGGCTTCTACCGGTTGTACTGGGGTTTTGTATCGTATTCCAAACGAATCTTCTCACCCGATTCCCTCTATAATGGGCGAGTCCCTCCCAATTACCTCTAAAACTAATTCGTCAATGGAATCCAGTTTGCTGTTTGATCCACCCGCTGCTCCCGTACTCTTCGCTCTATCTACTTTAGTCTAAAGCTAAGAAAAAAAACACAATTTAAATTATCAAATAAGTAGGTAATAAAATTAGTTTAGAATCAAACCTACATAATTCAAAGATAAACATTTATAAAATCAGGTAAAGGGGGCGAATAATATTATGCTATACTGCTTATCCGAAGATATATGGAGGGTTTAAAATGTGGTGCCAAAATATTCTCACCCAACACGAGCCATATTCATCTTCTATATTATGACATAAATTATTTAAGGGATTGCAAATAATCTTTAATTATTAGTAAACTTACCATCGTTCTTTGGCGTAAGTTAGGCCAAGTTGTGTCTCTTATATACGTAAAGTCTTTGTCGCTTGTGACAAAATTAATCGCGACCGCGTAGTCACGAACATCTATCCACGCTTGTTTTTTTATATCTTTCGTGATTGTCGGCGAAAACTTTGCAAATAGTAATTCCTTGAAGTCAATCATTTTTTTCAGAAAATTTGTTGTTTTCAGGTGCTTTTCTTCTCGTTTTCTCATCATATTTACCTAATGTTTTATTTTAACTCAACTTACGAATAAAAGCGGGAAAATACAGCAAGTATTTTGTTTTTTTTAAACTCTTTTTACACTATGGCCGTACGCTGAAAGGAACCGCGGTCCAAATTGAGCATTTGATATAAGTATTACAATATTAAAATTTTTTTTTGTTAAATTTGGACTCGTTACTTATATTATAAGTAAAAGCATTTTATAAGTTCAAAAAAATATTTATGCAATACAATTTAGCATACTTCTGAAATTATTTTTAGGACTGCTAACTATTATTATGACTATTTAATTTTATGCAACGTAACACAATTATAATCAGTAAATTTTAGGAGTAAATAGCTTATAATATAAGCTATTATTTTATATGCAATAGGCCCCTGGGGCCTATTGCATAATAAAGTACAAGCTAATACTATTAGTGATTTTGGTTGTAACTTGTACTTTTATGTTGCATAATAAAATACGAGGGATAAATATACAAGTGAATAAGTACAAGCTAATAATATTAGTGATTTTGGTTGTAACTTGTAAATTATTGTTGCATAATAAAATACAAGTTATAAAATACAAGTCAAAAAGTATTAGCCCTAATAACTAATATTATATGTAAATTTTATTAGTTTTGGTTGCAATACGAGTCTAAAAATTCCAATTATTACTTGTAACTTGTATTTATTACTACTTACCTTAGGACCACGGTAATTTTGAATTACAAGTGATTTAGTTAAAGCCTAATCAACGAAAAATGTTTAATATTTTGCATTTATCCGACGATGACGATGATCAATATCTAGTAACCCGACACCAAAAGGTATATAAGGACAGGATCAACTTCACTTTTGAAAATAGTGCACACTTTTACGAAATGTTTCGAATGAAACCTATTAAAGCCGAACGTGTGCTGCAAGCAATTTCAAGCGACATTAAGTTGAAAAAAAAAGGTGGTGCTCTTTCTCCGAAACAGCAATTATGTACTACACTTCATTGGCTTGGAACTGGATGCCAATATTATTCTGTTGGTGCAGGTCATGGCGTTGACAAGTCTACAGTTTGTCGAACTGTTCATCGCGTTATTAACGCTATTAATAGAAGGTTATTTCCATCGATAATTATATGGCCACACCGAATGGGAGACGTAGTGCAAGAGTTCTATGAATTATATAATTTCCCGAATGTAATTGGTATAATTGATGGAACACTCATACCAATAGACGCACCAACTACTAACGAACCAGCATTCGTAGACAGAAAAGGAGGCCATTCGATAAATTGTATGATGGTATGTGGACCACAATATCAATTTTTTTATGTAAGTGCCAATTGGCCGGGTAGTGTGCACGATGCACGAGTTCTTAGAAGGAGTAGTCTCTACAGTGCAATGGAACAAGAAAACATATTTCCAAATGGCGTTATACTTGGAGACTCGGGTTACCCTCTAAAAACGTGGCTAATGACACCGTTACACAACGACCCAAATAGCGAGGGTGAAAGACGCTACAACCGAAGACTCAAAGCAACAAGGCAGATTATAGAGTGTTCCTTTGGAATATTAAAGGAAAAATTTCCCTGCCTGAATCATCTAAGAGTCAACCCAAAATTTGCAGCAAATATCGTTGTCTGCTGTGCAACTTTGTGCAACATTGCCCGGGAAGGTGAAGATTTGGAATCATTCACTCCACCAGTGGAACAAGAAAATCATCGAAATGTAAATGATGAGGCTCCTGCATTGAGTGCACTTCGACGCCAACAAGAAATAATACAGTCTATGTCATCATAAATACTTAGTATTAAATCTTGTTAAAATGAAGATGTAGGTCAAGTTGTTTGAAACTTATTAAATATATAAATAATCATTATGGCTTATACTATGGGTAGCTAGGGTGATGGAACCAGTAATGGACGAGGACCAATGATGGACACTTGATTCTTATTTTACGGAACATAAGGGTTATTCATTTGTTTTGCAACAATCAATTTAGGACCATATGAAATTTGAATTAAGAGTGAAGTGTCCATTACTGGTGCCTGTCAGATAAAAGTGTCCATCATTGGTATCGTCACCCTACTATACAATGACAAACATACTTATATAGATAAAAAATTCATGCTCATCATTCTCATCAAACAAATATTTGACCTTACCGGGGATCGAACCCGGGACCACTAGCTTTGCAGGCAGGGTCATGATAGACTAGGCTAACTACGTCGTCATACGATTGGATTTACTACATGGCTAACATGACATCGTAAGAAAATACCTAAATTAGCTCTTAAATACATAAATTAAATCCAATCATTATGAAGTTTCAAAAATTTGACTTACAACTAATTGTACGATTTTCTAGTGAGTCAGGCTTTTAATTTGTTGATGTCTAGCTATATGTCATCCATCAATGTACTATTAACTAACTTTTTAAGGAAAAAACATTTATTTTCTTAACTTTTATTAATAAAGAAATTTGAACAATCGATGAAATTCATTGTTTTTATTGCTAAAGTACACAAATTAATTATTACAAACGTCAATATTGTGACTATTCCTGATCTGTATACGCGGTATCCGTATTATTTTGATTATCGGATGTAGATTCTGGAATAAACACAGCTAGTGTAAATTGCTCCAAATTACTTGTAAACTTGGATCTTGGGAGCCCATACCGTAATTCCAAATCCAAAATTTTTAAATCTTTTAGGTAATTATCTCGTTCAACATTTTTTATTTGTAGATCTTTTAATATGTTTTCTTTCTCCAAAATATCTAACGTTAATTTCATTTTTTTTTGTAATAAATCTTTGTTTTCGTTTATTCCTTCTCTTCCTTTCCAGTCCCTTTTTAAAATGTTGTTATTATTTTGTTTAAGTTCGGAATTGATTAATGTCTCGAACGTATTATCTACTGTCTCTTGTAGGGTTTCTTGTATCTTTTGCTCAGAATCTAGGTTCAATTCAATTTGCAGATGCTCATCCACGCCTAGACCTTCTAAAACTGGTGACTCTTTTCCGAGTATATCATAAACGAGAACATCAATTTCATTTTCTTTACAGTCGGGCCCTCCTCCAGAGCCTGTTTTTTTAGCATTATCTCGTTTCTCCTATAACAAAAGATTAGTCAACTTTAAAAACCCGGCTGCTTATTTTTATATACCTAGACGACAATTGCATAACAGTTTTTATGATATAGCCTGTATATGTTAGTTTTTTTAATCAAAGTATCCCTTGCGACGCTTTGCCGAATTTAACGACCCTATTTGCATCGAAATCGTACCACCAGACCAGCCTCTACGAGTGAACTAAGAACCTTAAAAAACTACCTCATTAAATCAATAAAACATTACACTCCTCTTTTAGAAGTCGAGTAAAAATATGATATGATATAGATATAGTTGTTGTAAAAAATGTATATTGTTTATAAATTAACATACAGGCTAAACAAAACTTATATGTATAATATACACCTACATACCTACACCTATTGTTGAATAATAAGTAATAATGGTAGTTGCACGCTTAGAAGACAAGTTGTAGGTACTTACCACGGATAATTTTCTCACATTTGCCCACCAAACATCACGAACATACGCCCAATTCTTATTTTCTCTGATAATCCCCAAGCTTTGGGCATATGCACCGATATTTCTCCAGGCGTTACTGCGAATATCTTTAGTGACCTTTGTTGAAAAGGGACCGAACAAGACATCTTTCTGCTCCTTAATTTTACTTAAGATGCACATTTTCAATTTTCTTTGTTCTTCTCGCTTACCACCCATTTTCGAAGTTAGAAATTTCAGATAAAGTTTTACGTTGACGTTTACTGTTCCCGCCAATATTTCTTTTTTAATTGCAAAGTCCACAGATGGGCAAAGGTTTACCTCACTCAGCCAACTTGTTTACTTGTAATTTTGTGTTTTGCTGATAATATTAGTACACTTATTACAAGTTAGTAAAAATACATTATGCAACAAAATTTATTAGTACTTGTAAATAATGATGAATTTACTTGTAACTTTCACGATATTATTAGAAATTTATGCAACACAATTTTCTAATATAATTAGTGAAAACACAAAATAATTATGCAACACAAAATAACGCAGCTTGTAAATTTTTAACTAGTAACTTGTATTATTTTCTAATTTTATTAGTCTAATTATGCAATAGGCCCCTGGATATGCTTTGAACTTCTTAATATGTTAGTTCTTCTTAAGGAATTATTAAAGTTAAAATATGGTTTTAATGATACTCTTAAATTACACTACCTTGCGGTGGTACAGTCAAGGTCATAAATATGTATACACTTTAGTACCTTGTCTATTTAACGTCATGTTTAAACTGTCATTTGAAATTGTCACAGCGATTAAAGTGACAAGGTACTAAAGTGTATACATATTTATTACCTTGACTGTACACCTTTGGCTCCCCTGGCTGAAGATTCCCATAATTGTGAAAGCACACTTTATTATCTGATTTTCAATAACGTAACAATCACAAGACATTTGAAGTAAATCCATTCTTTCATGTTAGTGATTTAAAAAACAAAAAACCGGGCAAGATTATATCGGACCATGCTCAGCGTAGGGTTCCGAAGCCGTTAAGTACTACAATCATAAAAATCAACAAGTAATAACTAATTTTCTATTTAAAGTCAATTGATGCCATCTTAGATGATTTTAGTAGGTACAAACACTTTAATTGCCTGAATCTCAAGAACCTAGGATGTCTACTTAGTCGTGATAGTTTTCCTTTAAAATTCGTTAAACGACACCCCGCACTATAGGGCAGACGAGGAATTACTTTTTATTGTACCACTTTGTTGGCGTGACTTATATGTATAATCATGCCAAATTACAGCTTTCTAGTAGGTACTAAGAATCTCTGCGATAGGCTGCGGACGGACGGACATGGCGAAACTATAAGGGTTCGTAATTTGACTACGGAACCCTAAAAATGATCTAGACCGAGGTGGGGTGGGTGGGGTGTACTCGTAGGGTTAAAAGTTGTCGCAGCTAAATGAGATTTTAAATCTTGCAAAGTTAAACAGTTTTTCTTCCAAGTATCTAAGCTAGTTTCGGATAAACTTCGCATCGTTTTAAAACAATTCAGTTTGTATTAGGTGGACTGTTCAGGTTTATGGAAATAGACGTCATATTATTGAAGTGAAATATGGAAATGAACGGCCCAAACCGAGTTGTCCTGAGTGCCCTGAATATCTAAAATTATAACAATATTCTTGCAAATATAACTAACAGTTCTGTTAATTATTTTCATAGACAACTTTACATTTTGTATGTTTTTGTTATTTACTAGGTAACTATTAAATATTAACTTTCTGAATCCCAAATTTTTAGTATTATGTTTGTATAAAACAAAATAGCTAAACACTACTTTGCTCTTAAGTCCAAAGGAATTTATTCATAAAACTAAACTGAAAAATGGATGTTTTTTTTGTTCGTAGGGCGAATTAAAGTGGTGAAGAAAAACCTTTTGTTTCAATTAAAATTTGTCATGAATTGGGTTTTTAACTATGTACAATACCTTTGCAATACCCATACTTTGCTATGGCAGAATTGGCGGCAGCACCCCGGTCGAGAACTTGGATTTTTAATGAACGCGCCATATTTATAGCACATACAAAAATAGCAATAAAACACCGGAAACCGACGTACGTGCTGGAAGAAGTATGAATGTAAAGCAAGCGAAAGTTGTATGTTTAATGACCGGTGCGCCTGGCGTTTCAATCTCTGTCTGCCCCATTGGGAGACAGGCATAAGTGTTTGTATGTATGATGTATGTGTATAATGCCGCATACCCGATCTTTTGCAAAGTTAAATATATAATTATAATGGCCTATGAGTAATTTGCTTTAATGTGTTCTTCCCGTTAAATGAAAGTAAAAGTAGAACTGAAATTTGATCCCCGTCTGTTTCAGAATTCCGGTTTATGGCAGGGGAAGATGGTAAAACGTGGAAAGATACCGAAAAATGATCTCGGCGAGTTCTGGCATTGGAAGGACTTCGATATTGGGAAAGATATCTGTATCTTTGGTAAAGTGTTCCACACCGTGTCTTGCGATCTTTACACGAAGGTAAGGATGAAACTTTTAAATGGCACGAATAATCATAACGAGCGCTCAACCACCTCATTTTTACTTTGGCTTAGCCAATATTGCCCGGAATTTTGGAAGCAATTTTGAGCTGTCATAGGGACTTCTCGTTTTGGACTTCCGATTTACATATTTTATCCATACATTATAGAACACAACACAAAATATCAATGAAGATTAAAAGTAAAGGTAAACAACAGGCGGCCTTATCGCTAAAGAGCGATCTCTTTTGGATAAGTTTTGAGTGGCTGAAAATGTTACGAGGCATTTTCAATTTGTTCTCGAAGGAAATTGCAACAAGAATTGTCAACGAGTGATTGACATAGACATGTGTCTATGTGGTACTAGCCTTTAATCTGATGGATGACCTTTTTATCTGAATATGTATGCAGATAAAAAGGTCATCCAGTACCTATGAGTACATAACATGACATTAGGCTCGATATTAATTCTCGTTGCAATTTCTCCAAAAGAAATCCACGAATATTTCCGTGCATGGCGTGAATAACTTGATAAGTCGAGATTGAAAGTTAATGAAAGTACCCCGCAGCAAACATAGGGAAAAAGTGGTTTCAGTCAAATCTCACGAAATTTTAGTATGATGTTGATTCAAATCTCCTGATTATTTTTTTATAAGGGCACAACTCTCTCAGATGTATACTTTCAGAAATAATCAATTTATTTATTTTAAATATGTTAGCTATTTTACGTAATTCCTCTTTGCACAGTTATGCGCCATGTCGTTCGCAACATAGATAACTGATGAAATGACATGTCGACGTGACATAAACATTATAAAGGTCACATTGGTGTCACTTAACTTCACCCTATGTTCACAGCAAATGTTTTGTATCTTTTTGCGATAGTAAATGATTGAATAATAAATAATAATAATACACGGGTTTAAACAGGCGGACATAACTGACAGTTGGTGACAACATGAAGTCAGAACGTCAGTAAATGTCAGTGTGTATCATTCCAATATATCGAGTTTAGAAAACTCGTCGCTTAAATAGAAAAAATATACTTGATTATATCTGAAAGTATACATCTGTGAGAGTTGTGCCCTTATAAAAAAATAATCAGGAGATTTGAATCAACATCATACTAAAATTTCGTGAGATTTGACTGAAACCACTTTTTCCCTATGTTTGCTGCGGGGTACCTACTTTGTATTTTGAACAAATTGCCTACAGTTCAAATCACTTCATTATTTTTCAACGAGTTATCAACTTATTCACGCCAGCCACGGATTTATAAGAAACAATAAAATATTGTTATTTTAATTTCTAGTTCATATCCAAAGGTTATCTCGAAGAGATCGCTCATTCGCGATAATACTCCATGTTGTATACTTCTACTCGTAATCATATTTAAAAAGATGTAATCTGTACTTATCGATATACATTCATACATACATACATACATAAATCACTCCTGTTTCCCAGAGGGGTAGGCAGAGACCACTTCTTTCCACCTGCTACGATCCTGACAAAGCTCTTTCGCTTCTTCCACATTCATACGTACGAGTATATCGGAAGTCGATAGACGAGACGTCCCTATGACAGCTCAAAAGTGCTACGAAAATTCCGGGCTCTGATAAGAACTATTATGACCTCAACAATATGATTACGATATAGAAACAAGTTGGGTTTAAGCGAAGTGGAATAGAGGGCCTAATTAGTATGACTCTGAGCCCATGAATATTATTCAATTTCAAAATGCGAATGTCATATGTCATGCCAACCCTTTACACTCTAACCGTTCGCCATTATAATCCGGAGTGGAGGTAAAACAACCGGTGAAATTACCAGTTAGGGCCCTGCGGTATCGTTTTTAAGAGATTCAGTGAAGAATAGCTAATCATAATTTTTAATTTTTCTATTTTTCTTGTAGGTATACCTAGTTTATCGCACCAAGTATCTACTTAAGATTATACATTGAAAATGTGTTAAAATTAACAAAAAAATCATGGTTTAGGATTAGGCTCGGTAATAGGTATTTTTAAATCTGGATTCGCGAGTTCGTCACGTCACGTCCCATCTGATTCTACAAATGCAGGCGACACTTAATTGATACTTTTATCACCGGGGAGGGGATCCACCAGCCGATAGGTGAGTATGGAGGTAGATATGGAGGCGGCGAGCGGTGTATCTGTTACGAGTACATAGTAACTTGTATACTCGTATCATTGCAGAGGGCGCTGTACATAAACGTCAATAACCAAATTCAAACGTCTCTACGTATTTATATTCATTTTAATTATTTGAATACAGTTTTAAGTGATGTTTTATAATAAAAATAATATATTGACATACCATTGTTATCATAAATAATAAAAACCGGTCAAGAGCATGTCGGACCATGCTCAGTGTAGGGTTTCGAAGCCGTTAAGTAAACATAAAAATCAACAAGTAATAACTAATTTTCTATTTAAAGTCATTTGGTGCCGTTTTAGATGATTTTAGTGGGTATAAACATTTTAATCGCCTTTATCTCGAGAACCAATGTCTACTTAGCCGTGATGGTTTTCCTTTTAAATTCGTTATGAGCGCTTTCATTTAAGATTTTGTTCAGATTTTTAGTATTTGTAGTTTTGGCTGTAGGGGGGACACAAGACTAACAAAAATTAGCGCTTTAAAGCTTAATATTTCATAAACGAATACCATAATCGAAAAATTGTTTTCTTAAACCCGTAATATTTTTAAAAGACCTCCCAACGATACCCCACGTGTAGGGGAAATACACAAACATTTTTTTTTTTAAATATTTCTTAAAACACTCAAAATGGCACCAGGGAAGAGCAAAGCCATGGCAAATACGGTGGTGGTTAACTGGTTGGTCGAAATAATTTGAATTTTGAGTACGCACGTTTCCAAAATTAAAGGAGAATTATAATCCTGATATAGTACTATTCGTGAACAACAAAAATGACTTACGGACCAGCACGCGAGCATCCAAATGATCCTATGGGTAATCACTGGGACTAACACACGTCTCACATAATGTCTCACTGATCGAGTCCGGCCCTCAAGGCATTGTTTTCCTGTGCCACGACCAGGCTACTGTCACACCGCCACCACCAGTAGACGCGGTAGTCCCGGCACCGCCTGTGGCTGCCGTGCCAGAGCCTGGGGCATGTCGCGCTTGTCCGCGTCGAGCGGCTGCTAATACGGCCCGGCTACATGTAGGTGATGACTGTGATGAGGTAGCTTCTACACGCAACCCATCGCCCTTGCCAGTGGGACCTCCGCCATCAACAGTAGTTCTGTTATCACATGCCGCACCGCAACAGGAGACGGTGTTATCGAGCTCGCCAGTGACCTTGCAGCCATCAACAGTACCACGTCCGCTGGCCGTTCCACGTCTTTCAGCAGCACCATGTCCACCAACGGCTCCACGTCCACGTTCACGTCACGCCACTAGTGGTGGAACCGATAGCGGCAACACTTTCTGATGTCACCGCAGTATATACGTTGAAAGCCCCCGTGCTGCTGGTCCCCGTGGCACGAGTTTACACATCTTCAATCTCAGTGAAGACACCACAGCAGCCGACGTTGTTCATCACGTGCAAACTCAAATGGGCATCCTGGAACCGGCGTGCCAGTTGTCACTCGTGGTAAATACACGTCGTTCCGCTTCGATATGCCAGCAGACAAGCAGCAGACCGTCAGGGATGCCAAAAACGTGTATTGGCAAAGCCAAAGTAGCCACTGAGTTTGTTGTTGTCCACCAGAACGTAAGAGCAATTTATGGCAAAACTTAATCTATTAACAAGCACGGAACAACTAGATGTAGTAAGATTACCGGTTGCTGGAAAAATTAAATTGAACAAGTGAGGTTAAGTGGGTACGCGCTGGCGAATTATTACTGCCGAACGCGCATCGCTCACGGCGGAATTGCACTAGTATACATACGCAGCGGCATAGAATACCGGAAGCGAAATAACCTACACACACACGCTGTTCAATATCATTTAGAATTTGAGGCTGTAGAGATTAAGTACTTGTTATAATTTATAAATTAATAATAATTGTATTGTATAGAACCGGAAATGGTGATTTTGACATGTACTTAGAGAATGTAAAAGTAAAATTAAACAATATCACCGACGAAAACAAAAGGTGGTGAAAATTGTTGGTGACCATAATGAGGATTATTTATCTAATAATAGCTTTTAACGACGAAGTGATTGATTATAGATATATTTGTAACATTTCCCACTCGCGAGACTGTGGACTGTGCATCGTGCATTAACTGCGGACGATCGAACTGTGCGAACGACGGGCTAAATGTAACTCCTTTGGATACGATTAGTGACCACAATGCTCAACGTTTCGAGTTGGCTACGGAGTATATAGCTACAAAAGCAAAACAAATAGGGTAGTTGAGCGTCGATTGTTTAGTGACGTTTCATTCCAATTATTTTATGTTGTCATTGCAAACTAAGATTTTAATTGTATGTATGATGATAACTTTGACATTAAATTGATGACGATCCTTATTGGTGAAATGATATGAATTATTAATATTATAAATTATTTATTCGTTTTTGACAATCATGCTCAGGATACTTTTAATTTTGACATGACTGTACGTAAAGTTATATTGAATTTTTTTATGAAATAAATAAACTAAATTAAACTATATAATCTGTGTATTGTCGGTCATGGTAAGGATATTTGATTTGATTTGATAAGGAAATCCAACCATTTATCTAGTTTACTTTGAGTTAACCATATTTTAGTTAAAGCCTACTTAAATTTGGCAAATATTTATGCTTAACAAAAGAAAGGTGTAGCAAGAATTTTTTAATTAAAATCTCAACCTTTTGTCTTGTTTAAGCTGCTTCTTAAAGGCATTTTTATCGTAAAGTCACTTTTGAGAAATTATTTTAATATAAACCAATTTTGACAACTTCAAGAATTCAAGATCATGGGTCGTGTCTCCCCAAAGGTCAAAATCTTCAAATTTTTATCAAATCAATTTATTAATTCAATTATTTATATGTCAGTTTGCAGTTCAAATGCCAAAACGATTACACATTACATTGCAAACCTAATACAATATAAAAACTAACTTACAAGACAGTTAAAACACAATTATAATGTCATACAATACTAATGGCAAACGGCGAAAAGAATTAACATATATCAACATTTACTATGATCTACCTTTTGTAAAGTAAACACTCCCGCAGACAAGATTATAAACAGCAAACGTTATGTAACGGCACAGACATACTAGGTAGTTGCCCTATCCTAATTTCCCTCTTTCTACTTGCACGAACATTGCATCATGTACACTACATACCGTTTAGTTAGGTTTGAATGCAATGCTCTTTGTAGCCGGTACGTTTGAGGCCTGGGGTCTTCTTCTTTTCGTGTGATATTATCACGCAATTGAGAGATCATATTGTGATAAAAGTGGAGTGAAAGAGATAGCGTTAAATCTTTTATGTTTATTGTGTCTAGTGAATCGGAGTAGCCCACTGTTAAGCCGATGGGTTATCCAGCCATTACGGTGATGCGTAGAGATTGAGGCTTGTTATAAAAAAAGGTATTATTTATTTATTTATTTATTTATTTATTTATTTATTTATTATCCACACTTACAACTATTTTTACAGGGCTTATCCTAAGACAATAGTGTAACTACTTTTTGGTACCTATCAACTAATCTCTATTATTACACCTATAACATAATATAAATAATGCAGCCTTTGTGAATTCATTCAGAGAACAAGAAAACAAATCAATGGTCTCCGCAATTTGGTTGAGGGTTCGCACAGCTCGCGTCAGCGGAGACATACCGAGCAGGTTGGTGCGCCCGCGCGGCTCGACCAGCAGCCGCGGTCGCCGACGGCGCCATACGTACCTATCGGGAACACACACCCCCAAGTAACTCAACACCTGACTGTTGCATCTTTTACCGGCCAATAATTCAAAAATGTATGTCACTAGGCACAGCTCTCTGCGCACCCGTAGCTCGTTGTACCCAACCATACCTAGCACAAATAAATTTGGATACATTAGAGGGTAAAAAGGATACACTTTATATTTTCTCAAGTACAGGAACCGAACGAACTTGTTCTGTATACGCTCCACCATTAAAAGGTACTTGGTTTCATGCGGAGCCCAGACCACCGCATTGCATTCGAGGCTACTGCGGACGAGCGCACTGTATAAGGCTATAATCGCGCCCATATTTGTAAAACTATGAGAACGACGAAGCACAAATCCGAGCATTCTATAGGCTTTTTTACAAATACTGACAATATGTTCTCGAAACCTCAAATCAAATGTAAATTTAACCCCTAAATCCTTAACTTCTGTCACTCTTTTTATTTTCTGATTCTTAATTTGGTAATCATGAAGGACAGGTTTACGCGCTCGAGTAAAAGTAATATTCACGCACTTAGATATATTAAAATACAACTTATTCGCTTCACTCCATGACACCACGCGGTCTATATCGCTTTGAAAGTTATGACAGTCGGTAATGCTTTTAATAGGTAAAAATATTTTCAAGTCGTCGGCAAATAGTAGACAGCCAGAATGTTTGATAATTTGAGGCAAGTCATTAACCATGATTATAAATTCCAAAGGGCCGAGGTTACTCCCTTGACTTACCCCAGACCTCACGACATATTGCTCCGATTTGTATCCCGCGTACTCCACATACTGTCGTCTATCACTCATATAACTCGCAAAAAACTTTAATAAATGAGGGGTAAAGCCGACGCCGGCTAGTTTTCTTAGCAGGATGTCATTGTCAACAACATCAAACGCTTTCCGAAAATCAAAGTAGGCGGCGTCAACCTGGCCCCCGCTGTCCACTTCCGGTATTATTTGAGTCACGTAGCTAAGTAAGTTAGTAGCTGTACTACAACCTGGTCGAAAACCGTGTTGCGCCTCGGACAGCTGACTCCGTAGTTGGTTATAAATTATATTTTGCAACGCTGACTCAAACACTTTAGCGGGCGTAGACAATACTGCTACCGGTCTGTATCCCTCAACCCCCTCACCTCCTCCTCCTTTCGGAACTGGAACTACGCGGGTTATCTTCCACATGTCAGGAAAAATGTCGTTCTCCAAACACACGTTATAAAGGTGTAGCAGCGGCTCACCCAACACAGATCGACAGTCTCTAAATACCAAAGCGGGGATGCCATCAGGTCCGGCGGACCGCTTTGGTTTGAGATTTGAAAGTGATCGCATCACATCAGCCAGGTGAAGCCTCTTCAGATGTATTCGCGCTGAGTTGAACACACCTTCTGCCTCTGCCACTGCTGCGCTTACATTGAGTTTAGCTGGGACGGCGCTATACACCGTTTGAAAGAAGTCAGCGAACTTTTCCTTTTATTATTAACCTTTTCGCCGCCATTGGCTTGATACAAAAGTGGTCCTCACGCGCCAATGACAGCTGAAAACCACAGCTAATTTTAAACTTTACGTCACAATAACTCGGGTCTATTTTGCACTGTATCTGTGACCACTATAACGGTTGATGGCGTGGTAGGCACGACAGTTCACGACCACTTTATGGGTTCTTGGCGTTCAAAGGGTGGTTTAAGCCCAAAGCAAAGTGTCGTAGCAGAATATGGAAACTACTAACATTTTAATTTTTATGAGGCATCGACAGTTGTAAAAGTGGTCGTTCAAGCGAAATGAACGTTCAGGGATGTGGTCATTCAAGGCACGTGGCCTTTTTAGTATTATGATCGTTCGAGCGACATGAACGTTCAGGGATGTGGTCATTCAAGGCACGTGGCCTTTGTAGTATTATGGTCGTTCGAGCGACATGGACGTTCAGGGATGTGGGCATTTGAGGCACGTGGTCGTGCGAGGAAAGTGGCCGTAAGTGACCGAATCCTAAAATAATGTAACAAACAAGTCGAACAAAAACAAAACTAAAAACCCGACTACCCCCAGCAGCAGCATTAGAAGAGAAGTCAGAACCTGAAATTTAGTTTTCCACTAAACTCAAGTTTTACATAGGCAGGACCTCTACTTCTCTGTCCAACGATACCCTGCAGGTTAAAATCAGTCAGTTTGGAGTTCCCGAAAAAACGGATACAACATTCAAACATAAAATCCGAAAAACATTACCTATTTACCGTCCTTCTTGGGTAGGTGCTACCCGACCGGCCAAGGTTGCGTAAAGTAACATTCGGAAACATGAAAACTGGTTGACTCCTCGGAATTAAACATGACATGTTATCAACCATTTTTCACGTATGGGTACGAGTAGGTACTTACACTACATTGTACCCATCGATAAGGTTAACTGTCATTAGGACTTAACGGAAAATCGACAACTTAAAAGGACCAATTTGATGTTGAGCCCAAAATAATAATTAACAAAGCACTGGTTGGTTATCATGAGCTACCTTTGCAGTACTGTTTACGCTCAGGGAAAAGGACAGAGCTATATAACCGCCATAGCTCTGTCCTTTACGCTGACCGTTGCATAGCTAGGTCATAATAACCCTCCTGATCCAGTTTAGTCAAGTAGATAGATGGGTATCGGAGTGAGAGTAAGGTGATTAGGTAATGATTACATACTCGTACACCACACAGCTACATAGAGTATTATTGGAAAAAAGTATTTCATTGAATGAATGAGTGCATAAATAATATCCATGATTGAATGAAAGTGATTTTAGTACACGACTGAATAAATTATTATTATTATGATATGGCATATATTTTCGAAAAGCAGGTGATGGGTAACGATACCGGAATAATAGAAATGTGTTAAAATTAAAAACCTAGGTAGTCACTTGAAGAGGATATAATCTTCATCGATTTCTTCTCGGTATATACAGTGGTTTTGACTAAGTACCTATTTTATTTTATTTTATTTATTTATTTATTTGGCTCACAAAACAAGTCACAGTCGAAATTGGAACAGAGTATCGATACAGTGGTATAGTTTAGATCTAGATTGTAACTCCTAACTATGTGTGCACATAATGGCTAATTATATAATGGAATAAAAAGATTTGAGGGTTAGCTCTGTTAGTAAATCATGAGAAACTGTTTAGTGAAAGTTAGTAAAAATAATTGTAAGAAATCATAACTAAATAAATAAATAAATACATAAATCACCCGCCATAAATGGAAACCAGTAGCGAAACTGTTTGGTTTTGATGATGGAGCTGCCCTTCCTTACTCCACATAGTCGATTTTGTTGTGTACTCGCACGATATATTTGTTTATTTAGTTTCATAATACTTTTAAAATGTATGTATATTCAATTTGTAATAAACTGGTAAACATCCCTTAATTAATTAAATATAAAAGTGACTTGGAAAACTAAATAATAGGGCCTTAATTGTAATTACTTGACTAAGTTAATGTAGTTAGTATTTTTTTCTATTTGTACAAATAAATATGCATGGATGTCTTTCTTAAATGTAGGTAACTTACTTCTAAAAATATCCAAAGATGTATGGAGCGCAACAGTGTCATTATATGAGCGGCACATTCTAGTGATTGGGTTATAGAAGGAAGTGTTGTTAATGTACGTTTGAAGTATGAATATTTTAGGCGAGGGATTGCGAGGGTTAAATCTAGTCTATTCATGAATGAGACAAAAAAACAGGTAGGTCGCATTTACGATTGGTCATATTTCTGAGTGTATCGGTCATATTAATAGACATAATTCTCTTCGACCTACGAGTATATAATATAATACATATAATATATAATATATTTGTATATAATATATCTATAGTAGGTATATCTTCACTACTTTTAAAAAACTTCATATCTTATATTTCGTGATGTACGATTTTAAACTTATTCGTTTTGTTTTAAGTATAAAATCGCACAACATGAAAAATGAGATACTAGGTTTTTTCAAAGTAGTTACGATATGTCAAATTGGACGATATTACTGTGATAATTAATTCCAATTTTCCTAATCGATGGCTTTCAGGTTGTCATTTTTCGTATTTAACCAGTAATATTGAGTGAATGGACAGTGAGGTCAGTGAGTGAACGGTGGCCAATACTTAAAGTACAAGGACCTTTTGAACATGCAACATTGAGCCCTCGCAATAGGAAGCTTAGGCAGCTCGGCGCACTGAGCGGCGAAACCTAGTTGACAAAAACGTTAATGGTTTTGAACATGATCGGTGTTCTGAGCTCGATAGGAAAAGGGGCGACCTCAACACCCGTCCACCAGCGGCCGTACTCTATATTTACGGCAACAGTGTCCTAAGGCTTGGCTACGCAAGCACACCAGAGAGCTGCATCATCTGGCTCTGCAGCATTTGAGAGTTCGTAAAGCGACAATGTTGCGACCATTTTTCTCATGGCATCCTCATCATCATCATCAACAACATTAACAAAGTCTAAGGGCCACTCTCACATAATGAAAAATATAGTTTTAGTCATTATAAAACATGGCTTCAGACTGACAGATTTTTCTCAGATTTTTTTGCTGCTTGTGGTCATTAAATCTTGCCACCTACTGCGTGATGTCATTGTCGACTTTGACAGTGGTAAAAGGGGTCCCGGGCGGGACATTACAGTACTCGGCAGATAAGAAATCAATCCTGACACACAATTACTATTCCTCTACACACAACAAATAGGTTTAGCAGTATTTTACAACTGTCAATATTGTCAAATTTAATGGGTTGTGCAATGTTTAAGGATTACCATTTTATATTTCTAGACTTATAACTAGTGCTTATAAACATTGTGCAACTGGGCGTTACTAGTAACCTGAGCTCGAAGTTCTTAAACTCAATTAAGCGTCTTAAGCTCTGCGTTTAACTTAGTGGTGCAAGTCCGCATTGATGTTGTTAGTTGACAGCGTTGAGGTGAACCTTGTTAACGCCTTGAACACCACGAATTAGGATTTGTGTGTACTTTGAACACGCCAGGCATGTTACTTGCGGACGGTAAATATGTTTGGTACTGTTTATAAAAATGGGTTGCAGCCCTGCTGACCGGCTGCAGGGTATTGTGATCCCCCGACGTTGAGGACGGTCTGAGGTGGGTTATATTATATTACAGCGACCTCGCTCTCTTCGTTCGTCGTTTGTAACAAATAGGTGTGACTCGGAATGAAGCAGTTTTTAAGTTTGTTACTAGGCACTCTTGGCAGTTTCAATAGATAGATAAATAAATATCTTTATTCATCTCACACAATACATGGTTTCTTAGGCTAAAAATAGATACATGAAAAATATCATTCAATTACATTAGATAACTTAACTGCGCAGTTCATTTGTTTATAAATATTGTAAAAACCAAACTTGAGAACTATCTCTTCTTCTCTCTTCTTCAGCCTGTTGCCACCTAATGCTGAGTATAGTCTCTTCCATTGCACTCCATTCTCTACGGTCTTGGGTCTTCCTTATCCAATTCTTACCGGCTATTTTGACCAGATCGTCGGTCCATCTCATGGGCTGCCTACCCACATTTCGGCGCCCAGTACGGGGTCTCCATTCAAGGACTTATTTGCCCCATCTTCAATCCTGTCTACGATATATGTGACCCGCCCGATGTCGACTATTTGGTTTCTACTCCGGATAACTGTGTTCCTTATTCGATCGCGGAGAGAGACTCCCAACATAGCTCGTTCCATAGCTCTGTGTTACTTGCAGCTTGTTTATGATCTGCCGCGTGAGCGTCTATGTTTTAGCCCCATACACAATGACGGGCAGGACACATTGTTCGAACGTTCTGCGCTTGAGGTTCATCGGTACATCTCCCTTAAGTACATCAGCCAGCTTACCAAACGCAGCCCAGCCCAGGTGAACTATGGCTTGAGAACTATGATCTTGAAAATAAGTTCTTGAACTCCTTTTTAAATAGGTTTACCCATTTTGAAAATAGAAATCGTTAAAAAAACGTCAACAAAATATCCACGTAATGCCAATATGTCGTGTTTGAGTGACATGATAGAACACAGATTATAAGGGTATTTTATGGGATGCCGTTTAATATATTATCTTGTGCAAAGTTATTGTGGGATGACTCTATCTGATGTAATTGCATGATATTTGCATTTTCCTATTGTTAGCTTAAGAAACAGGTCGGGCCTCCAACTATAAATGCGGAGAAAGAGACATGTGATGGTGACACGAGAAGGCGCAAGTTAGTTTGGAATGGTCCTGAATGGAAGTGGCTTAAATTTTCTTTTTAACATTACATTTTCGGACGCGTTGATCGTCTTTTGTTGGTAAAATACTCAAATAAATATGAAGGACAAAAATTCGTAGTTTTAGAAAAATATTTTTAATCCTTTCTTTTAATTTGATGTTTGATGTTCTTTTTGTGAATGATATGATCATACATTGGGACTTGGATCATAGTTTAATCATGTCAGCCCCATTAGTCGGCTCTCTATTTAAATAGAACAACACAATACACAATATAGGAAATTACTTTCACCATTAGATAGCAAAAAAATGTTTATGGGACATGTCCGGGCCTAAGACAGTCCACACAAATAATCAGCATTCTGTGTTTAACCACATCGTGCGCTTGCTTGCCCTGCACATTCTGTACCATGTTGCTACTCCTCGACGAGAGAGCGCACGTTCCATTTATTTATTTACGTTATTATTTCCTGTCACTAATACACTGGTAAACATCTTAGCCTGATTGTGCAAATTGTGGCTACAGAGTTATCAACAAGTATTTTAGAGTTTTTGGTATTTCTGTAGCTCTGCTTACCCGATGTCACGTATGTATGTACCTACCTATGCATTTCCATCGAAGTTGAGACGTATTACAGATTTTAACAATGTATTGCCCGAATTTCTCTGTTACGTTTAGATCTCAAAAGGACTGTATCATAATCCTTAAATACCGAAGTACCTGTTTTTATTATGGGATATTATGGGACTAACAGTCGCACTCCAAGTCATTTAATGACGGTTAAGTCGTTCCTTAGTGATGATAACGGCGGTAAGTCAGCTTCCTACTTCTACTTCCTAAATACGTTAAGCGTCTATCTAAAATATCAAGACTTGAATAAGTGTTCTTAGATTCATCATTTTTGAATTATTGGAATCCATACTGCATTTTGGACAAGAGGCTAAAATTTATACTGACAAAATCTATTTATTTATTTAGTTTATTTGGGACATCAACTGCGATATGGTTATGTATTATTTATTGTTATCACAATACTATGGTTTTGACACTTCCTGAAACATGCTAAAACCTTGAACATTATGCAGTTCAGTTTACGCTGAGAGAAAAGGACAGAGGTATATAACTGCTATACTTAGCTCTGTCCTTTACGCTCGCCATAAAATGTACTGCATCATAATAACCCCCCGTGACCTGTCAGCTAAAACCTTTATTTTAGGTAGGTGCTTATTTAAATGGAATACTAGGCAGGAACTTAAAAAACGGAACGGAGCGTAAGTAGGTACCTATACAAAATGTTGCGTGGCCCAGCAAAACAGCAAGCGACTTTTATCTGTTTATCGCACATCGATGACCTTGCGGCTCCCACCGGCCCCCCCCTCCCCTCCTCGCCTCTCCGTTGCCGCGGGCGCCGGGAACGATAAACCGCGTGACGTTGTTTATCCACACAAAAACAAACTGCACAAGACCACGTTGAACATTACGCAAATCAACAAGCACTTTTGATATTATTATAGGTAGATAGCTAATCGCTCGTGGAGTTTGTTTGTAAATTTTATAACCTTAAAACTAGAAGCTGTATGTGAAGATCGGAATAAGCTTACCTTTTAACACAGCTCGTTGTCAGCCGTCGGATATTATTGGAGTGTGGAGTAACTTGACTACTGCCACTGACTAGATGTTGTATGTGATTTAAAGGCGCGCTTCGCGTGTAGCGGGCACCAAACTAGCTGTAAAGACGACGCGGCCGTCAGCTGGCGGCGGACTCGGCGCGCCGGCCGATGCAGCACGTCGTATTATTATTTCGGTGTTAGTTTACACACCCGGCCGCTACAGGGGCGGGAGATTACAATGCCATTTTTTAAACAGTGGTGTTACCAACACATCCAGGTATTTGTAATAGGTACAATAAAATGTCTTATTATCAACGAAACTGTTTAGCCGAAACTACCTGCATATTAACTCGGTAGGTGTATGTTTTTATAACAAGAAAAAACTTAGATTCATTTACATCATATGTATGATATTTAGATAGGTAGGTACCTACTTAGGTAACTTAAAATAAGTTCCCTTGTTTACTTATATTCATTTTATTCATTGTCACATAATTGCAGTTTGGTCAGTTTTATTTAGTTCAAATCTCGCAGTTCAAATTTATACCACTTTCTGTTATTATTGGATTGGGCTAAATAACTAAATTTAACACATTTATGTATTCGTCTCATATCGTATGTCAACCGGATGACATGCAATATTACGGAGCCTCAGATTTGACCTGATGATATATAGATGATATAAATCCACATCTTTTCAGTGTCTTCCGTAATTTGACTTTTTAGATTGGTTTTACTACTCAGAGAGTGAGTCTATGATAGGTATGAGTAATAGGACGTTAGAAGAATGCATGAAGGCTACGCTGAGGTATAGAAAACGGAAACGTACTACACAGTGATTTTGTATGATTGCATTGTATACAGTCAGCAGCAGAAGTAGCTACGCAACCAAATTATCTGCATTGGACTCTATTGTTAAGAGAATACGTCGTGTCTAGACCATTTCGAGCATGTTATTCTGCTTAGATACTTTTGATGCTGACTGTACAATGTGCCTAAATATAGTATTATTAGTATTAATACCGATAATTACTTTACAGGTATAGGCAGGTACTACTTGGCTTCGACGATCCCGTTAGCCTTCCTATTATTATTATTGTTAAATAAATGATCAAATACAGATTACCTAATTACAGCTGATAAGCACTTTGTTACAAAGATTCTTCACATCGTAAACAATTGATTATTGATTGCTTCGGAATGACAACAGCTAGGTGGGACCTTTTATCTTGCCACTTACGACAGTCAGTAACCGATAAAAAACTTTTACGCCAGTTTTGTACTGATATTTTACGCCAATGCTTTTAAGTAAAATAAATAGGTAGTAATATTATACCAGGACACAACTTACCCATGACCTAGTCCCAATTAAACACGTTAGGGTATAGAGAAATAAATACCTAAATAGGAAACATCCAAGACTCGGGAACAAATACTGAATGCACATCACACAAATATTTTCCCTTCCCGGGAATCTAACCCAAGACCCGCTATCTTCGTAGGCTGAGTCAATACATTACCAACACCAACTAGACTTACCGTACGTTGGTCGGGTGGAATATAAGTAAACATCGGTACTAAAACGATATTTAGTTAAGTTACGTCGTTGTTTTCCTTGACATATATGTACTTACGGTCACCGCAACCTATAGAAGTTTCTCGTTGTGTTTCATAATAATTTATCTGGAACCGTTCCCTGACGGCATCTTCCATAGGCGGCATGTTTACGGGTACCTAAGCCCAATGGCAACGAAAGCTACATTATTATACCTATTGAGGAGTAAGTCCCGAAGAAAGAGATCATAATAAAAAATCGTAAGACATAATCTATTCAAGTTAAGATTCAAAGCGTGGTTCCTATGCAATAACAGAGCAATAATGCGAAACGAATGGGCGTCGTAAACCTTCGAATGGCTTTTAGAATAAAGCCGTGGGGAGCGGTGCGGCTTAAAGCGATGTGTTTATTGCTGGCAGCAGGCGCGAGGCCGGCCGCCGCCGGCCCAGCCTTAAACAGCCTCTAAACTAGCGTTTTATAGCTCTGCGAGTGACTTCATCCGCCTACAATTCTCTGTTATTCCCGCTAATTTTCATTAAGGGTTTGATTTCGAAAGATCCTTTTTTAGTTACTACAGAAAATATAAATATTGTATTTAAAAAAAAAAACGAAAAACCGCCTTCAAAAACGCAAAAAAATAACTTTTTTTTAAATTGTAGGCACCTACCTAATAGGTTAGTCCAACTGAAGTTGGCTTTTTTGCTGAAAATATAGTGGTCGCCGACATCAGTTGGACTAACCTTTTAGGTAGGTGCCGTGTCTACTATTTTAAAAGAAGTAATTTTTTGCATTTATTTTATTTAGACCCACTTTTTAGTTGATATGAAACTTGAAGTTACCGCCGCAAGCAATGCCGCGGGAAAGTCATAGACTCATAGTCCTATTTCAAAATATTCTTCGTTGTAGGCGCTCAACTATCTTAATCGAGATATCTTATCGCCACCCTTGAAATAGGTACCGTTGAAGAGTTCTGGTGACAATCTGTGGTCTTCACCATCAGTTCCACTGCACCAAGTTATACTTTTTGAAAGCAAATGCTAGATTTTTTACTAAAAATACTATAATCGCTATGTGTTTGCCTACAATATTTGAGGAGTTCTCTCAATTCCTCACTGATCCCCTCATCAGATTCGATTTGGTGACAAAGGGACCACCTCGGAAGTATACTTTATAAAACAAAAAAATAATCAAAATCGGTCCACAATTGACGGAGTAATCGGTGACCATACATAAAAAAGGTAAAGTGGAACATATACTTAACCTCCTATAATAGCAGACCAAGGTGATATCTGACGGTTCACTCGAGTGAATGTTCTTTCGAGTGAATGTTTCATTTTTCTTTCATTCCATGTTCACACGGCTTAGTTGGAATGACATAAAAAAGAACATTCATCCGTAGTTTCCTTCATTGTGGCGTCGAATGAAGTCGTGCGTCTTGGTTCGAGGCAAAATGGCCGAATTCGAGTGAACGTTCTCTTTGTGTTCAGATTGTTCATTTTTCGTTCATTCGGAGTGGGAATGAATGATACCGAAAGAAAACATCTAATATCGGTTGATGAATTCACTAATGAATTCATTCGGCACTTTTATTTCACTTTGCATTCAGACGTGTCACTTTGAGTGAAAGATTCAAAATGAAATAAGAAAATGAACAAAAAATGAACTGTTTGATATCACCTTAAAAATAAGTCGATGAAAAACACTTTATTGTATAAACAGCCACACAATTAACTGCCCATTAATGAAGGAAGTGAGAAAATGTAGAGATTAATATAGATTTTACATAAGAATCTCTTGTGCACGACCAAGACAGTTTCTCTCTGTATATCTTCATTGGTCACTCAGCTGTGTGGGCGATTGTACAAGTTTACAGCATAGAAAACATGAATGAGAAATAATATACTATCTCAGGTCTGGTCAGAATGTTATATTACGTCTATCACAATTGTTTAACCATCACTATTATAATATTGACCATTAAGGTAATTAGTTTATTATTATAGTTATGGCTTTTGATGTAGAGACCTCGTCGTGTTGTTTGTTCTCCTACACTCATTATTTTTAGTTTAATGTTAGTAGCTTTACATTTGTACAATACAACAAAATACAAAAACTCTTTATTGAACACCAAAAAAAAAACAGAACACGGAGCAGTACATTTTAATCATAGGTATACAACAGGCGATCTTACCGCTAAATAGCGGAAATAGTTCATGGCAGGCGGTGTAAACTAATTCGTTTAGAACTAAACGACTACAAGAAATAATTAAAGTATGTACTTCAATTTTGAAATTAAAACTATTTATACAGTGTGTTACCGGCATAAGGGGTTTAAATGTAGGTATCGATTCTACTCCTCAAATGGAACTCCTTTTGTTCTACGACTTTAAAAAAATGAGGTAATTTTTATTTTTTATTTTTCATACAAAATAAATTAATTCACTGATTTTACTAGTAAAGTTTGAAATTTTGATCTCCTATAACTTACTGTAAATTAAGTTATTTTCTAAGTCGTAGAACAAAATATGTAGCATTTGAGGAGTAGAATCGATACCTACATTTAAAGCCCTCATGCCTGTTAACACACTGTATATAATCTAAATATAAATACATAAAGTAAATAATTTAATAAATACGTATAATTATACATCTATATAATACTAGCGACCCGCCAGCGGCTTCGCCCGCTGCAATTATTTTTTACATCACTTAGGGGTATGAAAAATAGAGATTCTCAGACCTACCCGATATACACACAAAATTTTATTAAAATCGGTCCAGCCGTTTCGGAGGAGTTCAATAACGTACACCGTGACACGAGAATTTTATATATTAGATATACATACATACATCCCCAAAACACCCAAACAATGACAACACACTAAGCATGAGATAGAAGAAAAAATGTATAAAAAGTAAAGGAATACATAGAAAAACTACGAAAGTGATAGAAAATGATCCTTTAGCTTGCTTTTAAAAATCATCTTACCTCCACAGGGAAAGCAGGCATTTGTAATGATTTTATTTTTCCTACCTTTAATAATTATCATTTATTACTTTATTAAGTACTTGTAATGTAACTTACTTTTAAGTATTATTGTACTTTATGATTGAAAAAATTACCTGCTGCAGTTTCTTGCGGAGCTTCTTTTCCGCAATGATGGTCTTGTCCGTAGCGCTAGTACATTCACTCCATATTACCGACGTATAAAAGAGCCCTATGGAGGCCTATTTACTGAATAAACATTTTGATTTTGATTTTATTGTGTGATGTTACGGAACCCTCGGTGCCTCAGTCTGAGCCGTATTCGTACTTGACTGATTATTATTTGAAATCCTGGTAGGGGAGAGCGGGGCTGAAAGTGCCGATGTTCATAAAACACAAAATTGAGCTATGAAAATAGTGTATATATATTATGTGGCTTACACACACATTTAAAGAATGGTTGTTGGAGTTTCTGAATAGTGATATTGTTTTGTGCATCGTTAAACAGTTTTCAAATAAAATCATTTTTTATGAGATCGATCGGAACAGAACAACTGACCCCACTATGGGGCTGGTTGTTCCAAACTTTTGAAATACAAACTTATCCTTAAAAAAAAAATCTCAGTTCACACACGCTAAAGGAGTATTTTGTAGTTCGTCAAAATATGTGTTTATTTTGTGTGCACTATCAACTAAGTTAACAAAAAATCAAAGGCAAAAAGGTATTATTTTGTGGGGTTCGTTGTTCCGTTGATTTAGTTTTTTTTCCATAACTACTAATAAACCATAATGGAAGCAACTTAAACGGCTCCTGCAACGGCATAATTTCATAACGTTTCGCGTCAAACATCATACAAATTGCTCCGTTGTTTACTTGCATTTCTATTATCATCGGAACACCTTACCCCCGGCACTTTCAGCCCCGCTCTCCCCTACTTATTATTTATTATTTATAAATACTTCGTCAAAAATGTCAAATTTGAAATCTACATAATAATATATCCGAAATTAAGAAGTGAAAAAGTATAATAGAAAATAAATCATTATTTTGATATTAATAAAAAGGAACAATGCTGATGTTGCAGACAATGGTTTCATATAAAAACCTAAAATCGCTGATTTTAGTTTTTAGTCGAAATATAATTTACTAGATTTTGCGCGCGACTCGCCGCACTCGAGTAAAAGTCGTTTATCGCTATTGCCTCGAGAACTGTCAAATTTTTCGAAATAATAACTAGCCTATATCCTATTCCAGACTATAATGTTCCAGACTAGTCCCATTCAACTGTTCTGGCGTGATTGAGTAACAATCATCCATCCATCCAAACTTTCACATTTATAATAATAAATTATATCTATTAGTAGGGTTAGTAGGATTATTCCATCACGTCTGTAAAGTTGTAATTTGGATACCTATGCCGTTTAAAAATTAATTACGTTTTACTGGCGAATTAACAAAAAGACTTTGTCACTCATTAGCTCATTACTCACAAGGTCTCTCATTCGTTATAATATTACTGTATTAGGCACCTACCACTTTGGCGGAGCTGCATGGATCGATAGTCAAAATGGACACAAACATCAGCGGCCACGTACCTGACGAGTCGAGTTTTAGGCTCGCCGGTTCGTTTTGTATCGATATGTTCTTTTTTTATGAGGCTGTGCACGAAATTTTGCCGGTTTTGCTTTCATTTTGTGATTTTACACTTTGACGACACGCTAGCCTAGTTGGGAGTGACCCTGCCTTCGAAGCTAGGGGTCCTGGGTTCAAATCCCGGTAAGGGCAGATATTTGTGTGATGAGCACGAGTATTTGTTCCTGAGTCTTGGATGTTTTCTATGTATTTAAGTATATATTTCTCTATATAAGTAAGTTTATCATTGTCTAATACCCATAGTACAAGCCTAGAGCTTAGTTTGGGACTAGGTCAATTTGTGTGACATTGTCCTGTGATTATTATTATTATTATTTTTTATTATTAAAATACCGCTTTTCTATAAGTTTTAATGCAAATCATGAAATATCATTACAGTTATGAATATTATGATCGAATAAATGAGTTACTTTTTTATTTTTGTCGATTATTATATTTAGGTTATTTTAAAACAATATGGATGGTGGATGATGAAGGATGGAGATGGTGGAGGATGTTTTTTCAAGGTAATGGATTGATTTTGAACTGAAGTTTATTACTGTTGTTTTAATTTTATGAACGAGAGTTTTAAGTACCTAGCCGAAATCAAAAACAACTTTTGCCCATTTTCTGTAAAATTTTACCAATTTATTTTTTTTACAGAAAAATAATATATGAATGGTAAAAAGTTATTCATGCATTTTTTAGACCACTTTTACAGCAATAAATAGTAAATCTTCAAAACGATTCGTGAATATGCGATATTCTAAACCTCTTACAGCAAAATTCACAAAACAGTAGCCGGTTTCACGTCGATTAATCAAAATAAAACAGTAAAAACAGTATCTCATACATTCGTTGAAAATCGAAATTATCTTTTGTGTTGCGCATTAAAATTTGTAGAAGTGAAGTATTTCAACAGTAAAATCACGTCTTTAAAATCACATCAATAAGTAATTTATTGACTGCAATCCTAAGAACTCGAATGCGTTGGCAACCCTGATGACTACGATGGAATGCCTCTATGCTAGTACGAGTAATTTCACCGGTTGTCTAACCACACACCGGAACACATCTGTTTGTAACTGTAAAATACCACCGTGGGAATTCCCACTGCACTATATGTTTTTACTGTAATGTAATGAGCTAACCGCACATTCTTTTTTGGATTATAACAGGGTAAAAGTGAAAAAAGCAATTTAAACAAAAAATCTTTACTCAGACAGTAACTTCACGAGGGCTTGTCATTGTTAAGACGTAATGTTTTGTTTATAAACTTATAAAAGTTCGATCTATCAATCACAAGGCGGTGGCGTAGTGCAACACGACTTGCACGCCCATGTACACGTTAATGATGTACGGTATCAGGTAGGCGATGCCGCGCGCAGGCTGCGGCAGCGGCAGCACGGCGTACACCAGAGTGTGCACGAAGCGGCCAGCGGCGAACGTTCTGAACAGTAACGTCGCCCACGCCGCTGCCGGATCAGGGACCGGAAAACCCCTTCATTTGATTAACCCTATCGATAGGGTAAGCCTATCATTTGGCTACCCAATCGATGTGGTTACCCTATGATTGTGTTACCTTAACGTTAGGGGAACCCCTTTGAACTAGTTAACCACTTCCATAGAGCTTACCAATTCCATTAGGGTTTCGGTAGTTTAATATTGAAGCGCTTAGCATTAACTGGGTTTTACCCCATTGATCGCCTCTCTCTTTTTTGCGCATTTGGGCGATTTCTGTCTAGCCTGACGTTACTTGCCTACTTTATTTAAGTTCGTGTCGGGACGGGACGGGATTGAGATGATAATGTTGTTTAATAATTCTTAGTTCATGTTCCCGCCGGAATAATAAAGACGTTTGGCTGCGTGACGGATGGCTGCTTGTGCAAGTACCTACTGCAAAAAGTGCAAGCTATTTTATTATTATAAGTGTACGCGAGAGCTGGTTGACTTTTAAATAATAAATTTTGTTTGATTTGAAAGTATTTTTAACATGGAAACGTACCAGGACGATTCTCAAGAAGAACTAAAAAAATATATCAAGCAAGCTTTAAAACGTAAATACCTATTTAATGTCTTGTTAATTTGAACGTTAGGTAAATAATTACATTTTTGATTATTTCCGTCCGTCCGCAGCCTAGCTCAGAGACTCTTAGTACTGGAAAGCTGTAATTTGGCATGAATATATATATTAGTCACGTCGGCAAAGTGGTGAAATAAAATCTTAAAAGATTATTTTTTTTGGTGTACTTACCTCCCCTACACGTAACGTGGGGATGATTTTTTATTTTTCGTCTACCCTATAGTGTGGCATGTTGTTGGGTAGGTCTTTCAAAAATATTGTGGGTTTGTGAAAACAGTTTTTCGATTAAGGGATCTGTTTATGAAATTTTAAGCTTTAATGCGCTAATTTTTGTTAGAGTCAAGTGCCGCCCCTACAGCCAAAACTACAAATAATAAAAATCTGAAAAAAATCGTGAATGAAAGCGCATATAACGAATTTTTAAGGAAAACTATCACCACTAAGTAGACATGATTGGTTCTTGAGATACAGGCGACTAGTGTTTATACCTACGAAAATTAGCTAAGACGGCACCAAATAACTTTAAATAGTAAAATAGTTCATACTTGTTGTTTTTAGAGATAGTTTTTGGTGTTTGTAGTATTTATAAGCGGCGTCGGAACCCTACCTGAGCATGGTCCGACATGCTCTTGCCCGGTTTTTTTAAAACATTGGTTTAATAATGGACTGCTGAATGGATGCACTTTAAAAAACTGTACTTAAGTAAATAATGATTTACACTGTATAAATATATGTATAAGTAAATAAGTACCTACCTAAATAATTTTGATCTCAACAATAGTTTCATTAAATAATTAACCTTCTACATTACAATATCAGTTTCAGTGGTGGTAGGACCCTGTGCAGGGTCCGTCCGGATCGCTACCACCATCTTATCCATTAACCACCCGCCAAGCAACTGTGTTCGCATTGTTGTGTTCCGGTGTGGGGATAAGACAACCGGTGAAATTACTAGCATAGAGGCATTCCATCTTAGTCCTCAGGGTTGGCAACGCATTTGAGGTCTTAGGATTATAGTCTTGAGAATTCAAATGTCTATGGATCTCAGATTCCACTTACCATCAGGTGGCCTGAGTGTTCGTGTGCCTTCTCCTTAACATAAAAAAAAAAAAATATATATATAATTTTGATCACAGCTAGTTTCATTTAATAATAATTAACCTTATATATAACAATAGGTAAACTGTAAAAATATGAAAAATAAATAAATCATTTTGATCATCAACAGTCTCATTAAACAATTGACCTTATATTGAACAACTAGTACATAATTACACTAAAAATATGTACTTAACTATAAACCAGTCTCATTAAATAATCGACCTTATATATGGAACAATTTGTGAATAATGGCTTGCTTACACTTTAAAAACGTAAGTAAATTATTTAGATCGCAGTGATGGTTTAATTAACCCTATACTCGTATAATATAACAATAGGTAAATAGTGATTTACAGCGTACAAAATGTATGTAAATCATTTTGATTTCCTCAACAGTCTCGAAAAGAACAAAGGCTAAATAATGGTTAACATTTGACTCTAACAAAAATTAGCGCTTTAAAGCTGAATATTTCATAAACGGATCACTTAATCGGAAAACTGTTTTTACAAACCCGCAATATTTTTGAAAGACCTATCCAACGACACTCCACACTATGGGGTAGACGAGAAAAAAAAATCATCCCCACGTTACGTGTAGGAGAGGTACCTACACTAAAAAAAATGTTTTTCAAGATTTTATTTTACCACTTTGTTGGCGTGACTAATATGTATATTCATGCCAAATTACAGCTTTCTAGTATAAAGAGTATCTGAGCTAGGCTGCGGACGGACGGACGGACGGACGGACATGGCGAAACTATAAGGGTTCCTAGTTTGACTACGGAACCCTAAAAAGCTACTTCTCATTTTACAAATATTTAATATTTATTAATATTAACCGTGTTTATAGCACGACACAATTAATAATGCGCGTATGGAAGCGCTTACACCGTTGATAGAGAGTCTATTATTGCATAATCCGCGCGCCATATTAATTGCGCCCACCTATAACATCGTAATTTGCCTGCGCAAAGCAAGCTTTCCATTTTGTTTTCTTTGAAAATTCGTCGGCGAAACTTTTTAACTGACGATTTTATTTAAAAAATATCTAATATTTCACATGGAACTAAGAACTTAGCTAACTACGTAGGTAGTATACAATTTATTTAATCGACCCTGATCACTCATTTCTGAAAGTAAACAAACACTTTACGCCAAAATCCACCAAAGTCAGTTGAACCTACAGCCTTAAAAAAAAACAAGTTCAAAGCAAATCCCAAACAAAACAATGTACATTTTGTGGGAACGATAATTAGGTTTACTATTGTTTGATGTAGCGAACAGTGCGACTCTATGACAAAGCCTCGGCCGTCTTCGGCACATTTCGGCTGGCTCACCTCGCCGTCTCGCATGCGCTACTCACCTGCCGCCGCTACCCATTCAATTGTTAGGTAGTGCAATAATAAGTCGAAACACTTGCGCATAGAGATTAAAAAAGCTTGAAACCGTTCGATTAAGTTTAAAAAGGGTAACAGATGATAGGGTATTGGGAATGGGTTAGCGCTTAGTCGAATTAATTCTATCGCTTGGTTGCCCTTTCATTGGACTATGTCAACGATAGGCTTAGCTCATCCTTGGGGTTTGTAAAAACAAGTCTATCAAATACCCTATCGAAAACCCCTTTAATGCTAAGCGGTTCCGGTCCCTGTGCCGGATGCGTCGTCACGTAAAGCGCGCCTAGCACCCAAAACGCCGGGATATTCTCCAGGTCATTCAAGTGCGCGCGCCGCACCCGCTCCACCTCTTGGTCTACCGTCACCTTTCCTTTAAACGCTTTCGCGTCCTCCTGGTTCGCAAACGCTTTCCGCTTCCCACGAGTTAGCGACGTCAACGTAGCCACACCCAACATTTTTAACGCCAGAACAGCACTATACACTATGTACGACCTGACGGCCGGGTCTTCCAGAGACACAACCATTTGTAAAAATTATAAATAACAAATTGTTTAATTTTTAGGCGGTGTAAAAGAGGTCCGCTCGCGGAGATCGAAACGCTTCGAATGGTATAGTGAACGCTGGCCGAGGAATATATTACGCTAAACGTTTATCGTGATGCGCCTATTCACGCATATCTTAAACATAACTGGGTAATGACCGAGCGTCGTAATCGGAAACTTATAAAGCCGAGCATTGTAATGCAATATTGCAGGTGTCATTTGTATTGTTTTCATATCACATTGAGCTGTTTATTTAGGGTTCAATGTCAATAACATTCGCTATTTGATCAAATATAAACCGGTTTAGCGGTTGAGCGAGCTCGAGCGCTCTAGAGCGTTACGAAACCACAGGGCGGGGTCGCAACTGCATTAATATAAGAGGACAGGTGTTTGTTTGTGGTTGGTTTGTGGTGCTACCATATAGTGTAGAAAGGAACCTAATGGAGTTCACAAATTGTACACAAAACCACTATAGTTACAGTATCATAAACAGACGTGTGCTAACTCGGGTACGAGTACTAAAGTGATGTAACAAAATATTTTTGCTGTTAAAATTAGGTACATCGATGTTACTGTCAAGATCAAGAGAATATTCAACATTAATGGAGAGGTGATTAATTCATGGTGAGAGGGGAGCGAGAGAGATAGTAATCTGGTTCCTGGTGGCATTCTCTGATTTCCCGATGTCTAATTAGCAGAAAAACTCCAATAGTTGAAGATAACAATAGAGCACGGCTCTACAGTACTCCGGAAAGTTGGCTCAATGAAACATGCGGTAATCCCTGGTGCAGCTGGTCTTGTAAATGTCATCGTGATAGTTCTTCTCGCTAACAGGGTAACAGCGTAAAGTTTCCGGCGAAGATGCTCTTTAGTCAGGCAGGGAGGCGGCGATCATTTTTCAGTAAACACATTACCCGTAGTGTAAGTACTTGTCATATCAACTGTATTTGTACAGTGTGTATTTGTAGATTTGTATTTTAAACATTTTGAAAAAAGTTCCATTTTTTAATTTGCGACGCTTGTTATCTAAAATCCAAGTATTATCCGAAAAGGATCTATTGTGTTTGAGCTGTATGAAACTCCTTTAATTAGAATAAAAAAAAATTCTTTAGGTACAATATAGTTTGTTGCAAGAATAGCATTTATTGAATTTAGTTATCTATAAGATTGATTACGGTAAGTAAGTAGTCAGTAGTAAGAAATAATAACTGTAAGACCAATAAACTATATTATAACTAATAAATTAATTAATTAATCCATCCATCTATCTAACTAGTCATGTCCTTATAAAACTTGTCAATGCTACTTCAAATCCGCTCTATATTTATAGTAGTAGAGGATTTACAATGAGCACAAGTTTAAACATACCTTCAGAACAACAGTGACCTAATTGAAACAATTAAAAGGACGAGTTAGGTCTCTATAGTAATAAATTTATGACTTGAAGTTTGAAATCAGAAATTTTTAATTGGGTCATTGTTGATCTCAAGGTGCGATAGGTATATCGACATCTTATTTATCGATATCAATTACCTAGAACGTGCCCCGAGTTAGCACACGACTGATAATAAAGTATTATGAATTAAATGTACTTTATTAATACGTAAAGAACTTACTAAAGTTAGAACTTTTACCTAAAATCTGATATAGTTGAAGATTATTGTCAAATTTCACGCAGACCTTTCTTTCACTTGTATGGAGCTCCAACTATAGGTATACAGATACACGGTAACCTACCGTGCATTATTCCGACAATTCCATTAACACATGGGATGGCTATTTTAAATAGGTATATATAAACTATAATAGTTATCGCCCAATTTAAATGACCAATCAATGTACCTACAGTCTTCAGAATTTATATATTACTTGGTCATGGTCTGCGGAGAGTCGGAACTTTCGTTAGAAGTAAGTACAGACACCTTCAAAGGGTATAAAAAAACGTTTACTACTTGTTTTTTCTATGTATGCGATCTACATACTTAACAACTTTCATTTTATCGCTCAACCCTTTAATACAATAATTTCCAAATAAAATATTATGTTCTCAGCCCTTTACAAAAGAACGTGTATTTTTCTATTTATAATTCTGTCATCTAATTACCAAATTTCCATAAAGGCATCCACCTCCTAGTTCTATCCCACTTAGGAGTAAGTAGATATTATTTGAAAAACACAAAAGCTGGATATTTTCTTTATGTGATTTTAGTAGTCTCAATACCCATTTTCATATCATGTGGGACACATATCACATTGCAAATTACTAAATTTTCCTACAGACTTTACAGTCAGTAGTCTAAGATCCCAAATTTCACCCTTTTATAGTTAAAAAATACCTAACCCTCCAAGGGGCAAATATTTAAATAACACCTAATCTTGCAATTTTTATAAGTAAAAGTCAAGATGCTAACATTTATGTACCTGGTCGAAATAAAAGCAAACTCACGTACAAACTCATTTACCACCCGCCAAGCAACAGTCTTCGCATTGTTGTGTTCCGGTGGGGGGATAAGACATCCATTGAAATTACTAGCATAGAGTCATCCATCTTAGTCCTCAGGGTTGACGACGCATTTGGGGTCTTAGGATTGTAGTCTTGAGAATTCAAATGTCTATGGGTCTCAGATTCCACTTACCATCTGCCGGCCTGAGTGCTTTAGTGCCTTCATCTTATCATAAAAAATAACTTTTAACCCGCTTTTCACCCTGTTACGGGCTTGTTTTCAAAACTTGATTTTTATATATTGGACTTGATACCGTGTTTCATGTATTTCACTAAAAAAAAAACCGGCCAAGTGCATGTCGGACCACGCACAGTGAAGGGTTCCGTAGCTGGGATGAACGTTCATGGTTGTTTTTTTTTTTTTTTTTTTTTAAATTACAAAAACTACACAGCGTATCGTGTTCAATACGAAAACAAAACAATTTAGTTTCAAAACAATTTTGGCGGAAGTATTTCGTATGTTCTACTACTGTAATTTTTATTAGAATGTTCTATTTAACAGTTCAAAAGCTACCCACCCGGACAGAATTTTTAATAATTTGTCACTAATAAATGAATGAATTTAAATCCCAAGTGCAAGAAACTGTAAAATTCCATTCTTAAACAAATCTTACAATTTTCCTCTTTAGGCTTCTTATTTAGGTGTTAAATTAAAATTTGATGATATTAAATGCTCATGGTTTACTAATAAATCGGATAAAACTGCTATATTTATGAAAATAATGACTTCGATGTGATATACAGACGGATAGACAGACAAAATTATGTATAATTCGAATTAATGGATAAATTTGCAATACAGTTGAACAGAAACCAGATTTGAATAAGTATTTACAACCAAAATTAAGGAAATGCACTTATAGTGTAAACTTTATGTCAAAACTATTATCCTAGTGTTTTATGCGTGTTATGACGATAAATAACTTAAACTAATAAAACGTTTAATTGTATTGGTCGCTGTAGAACAAGCCATTTATCGATAGTCGATATAAATCACGTTCACATCCTTATGCTCGGAAATCCATACAAACATTAATATTCATTTAAAAATAGAAATAATGCTTGAAAATTAATTTTACCGGTTGTATGTTATGCCCCTAGATTTTGAATTTACGTTTGCATTCTTATTTCTGCACACTTTAACGCTAAAATCAGTATTTTTTACAATTTAAACGGAGCTCGTGTATTGACAGCGATCGATGGGCGACTGAGGCGACGTTTGACGTGCCTTGAGCCGATATGTCCAGTTTGACCATATCAAGGCGTCACGAACCACGCCCCCATACCATATCTCCCTTGTTTCTATGATCTGAGGTGTTACTCGTAAACGACTCAAAATTGGACCCCAATGTTATATATTTCTAGAGCCTAATCTTCAGTTTCTAGACAATTGAAAAATCATTCAAAATCGATAACTTTTTTTATTTAAGGAGTTTGTAATTTTGATATCATTGCTACCACATTATTTTTTTAAGACAAAACCTAGCCTATATTATTGTAATTTTGTGATTCCAATGATACATTAAGAAGGTATCGCGGAATAAAGAAACTCACAAATCACAAAAATACATACATTAATCCTGAAAACATTACACTCCTTTTTTGGGCAGTCCTGTAAAAAGTACAGTCGGCAACAAAACCTTGTCTAAAGATGTTTTTTTTTTGGTTAGGTTATTATTTATTAATATGGCTTTTAGTCAGTCTCCTGATTGGCTTTGCATTCGTAGTCCTAAGATGACAACTATCCATGGGTCAAACCATCAGGCAGCCTGAAAACCGCTTTGTTTTCTTCCACTGAATCGCATTATACGTACCTACTATGGCCAGGTATAGGTCTCTGCAAGGTGCAACACAAAGGCTTGCAGGGCGATTGAGAGCGAACAAAAGCAGCACGCGTCGCTGCCCGCTGCTCGTGCTGCGATATACCTAATTCGTTAGCAGCAACTGCAGAACAGCGCATACGTATTTATTTACTTACTTTAATATCTGTGATGTCACAAGCATTACTGATATGGGCGAGTTACCCGGTTATTGACTCCCAAAATATCCACTATCCAATATAAATAGCAATTACTCGTACCAGCTCTATTAATTCTAATAAATTATTTGAAAGGTTTCTTGCGTTCAAAGTACAATGCTTGAGGTCATAAATTTCCTTCGAGTTTGGGTCAAGTCAGTTAAGATAAGATAAGATAAGAGCAAACAAGTGCAATTAAGAGGAAGTATAAACTCGAAGGCTTTTTAACGCATTCTCTGCCACCAACGCATTTATGCGTTCATTGTAATACAAGTTGGTTCCTAGGCTCACTAGGCTAGGATCACTCTCACTTTAATACGTTACTTCGACAAGGTACTTAAATGTACAGCTAGTACAGCCTTCCAAGTTAGACTGCAAGCGTGAAAGATTTAAATATTAATCTGCGATTTTCTATCGTCCATTTTAACCGTTGAAATTATTTACCTAGTGTTTTGTATAAAAATCGACAGCCGACATATTTTTCGTCTTATCTTACCTATCAGATGAGACGAAAAATATGCCGGCTGTCGATTTTTAGACCATACACTAGGTAAATAAATTTCAGTGATAAATGTCTCGGTAATCAAATAGTTAAATCCTAAAACTGAATTAGTTATTTGTTAATTTAAAAGATAATCTAAAATGATGTGCCAAAACGGTAACTAATGGCAGAAATGACATACTTAAAATACGTGCACTGGACGTCCATTACAATGCCTAGGATTCGTCGTGAGCCGGTGAACGTTCTGTTTAGGACAGGTAAGCAAGCGCGCTTCGTATCTGGCCTCGTAGTACTTACAGTTGCATCGGTGAAATGTTTGTCAAGTACTGCAGTGGTGTCAGGTCGGTTTGATTGTATTGGTTGCATAAAACTGCCCGCTAAGCCTCGTGCAGTTGAAATAATTAAAAAATAATTATCTTCAAGGATATTTCAGTTATACTCGTATCGTAAACACGGGAAGCGAAGTAGGATTGTTTGGTTGAATCGGATGAGTTCGCGGGTCTACCTCTTAAAATATTCTAGCTTAGCTTTGAAAATGAAAGTTTAGAGTTACGTTAGCTCCGTTCTTTTCTCTCTATTTTGTCGCGTATAACGAGTGAAAAGGGTAGGGTTCCCGAAGTTTAGGATTGAATATTTCGTGGTACCTACCCTTCTGGATTTGAATGGACAGTGAAAGCGACTGTGGCATGTGGTTTTAAAATGTGATAATCCTTAAAATGGTTTAACTAATTACGTGTCTGTTTAATAAAATCGAAGGGTCAACACATGAAATGTTGTCAGTTAGGTGTTCATAGGTAGCGGTGAATATGTAGGGACTCTTCTTCACTGGGTCTGACCGCCTCGACTCAAAGAGTGGTTTAAAATAATATGGCAAATAAAATACACTTAAGCATCCCATAAATACCTCGCGAACACACAAAGATATTTTATCTCTAGAATTAGTGATGATGTTGTACTACAGTACATGTACGAGTACATGTATGTTTCATCTTTACAGGAATGGTTGGAGTCTCAAGGTATAGAGTTATCTAAAGAGGAGGACTTGCCTACAGACCAATACATGGAGAAGCAGCGGTGGAAGAAGGTGAAGCCGCCCCGCAGGGAAAAGAAGAAGGAAGACCCCTTACGTCGGTTCCTAGAATATGACGGCAAAGTTCTCACGTGAGTCATTTCAAGCATAATATTTTTTTCACTGGCGTTTTTGGTCTAACGGGTTGAATGTTTTCGATGGTAGCAATCAGCCTTATATTGTGGGTTCAATCCTGCTAAGGAAAATTATATTGTGATAAGAATGTGGGTATATATCTATGTACTTAGTCTTCAAATACATATTAGTATTGATGGTCTAGTACCCATCATTAGAAGAACTTGTCCAAAGGAGCGTCCTCACTGAGAGCATTCGGCGTCAAATGTTCTAGCGGTGTGGGTATCTAATGCTCGGCTCAACGTCCACACCACTCGAATATTACACGCGAATGCTCTCAGTGGGGACGCTCCTTATGGGATATGAGGAAACGGGAGTAAGTGACACAGAAACATATTAAAGCATCATGTTGCTTCGGTGAAGGACAATTTGAGAGTTGACGATGACATTTGGGTGATTCGAATTATGATGAAGGATTTCGGTCTTCCTGGGCACAATGCCTAGTACGTAGCAACGTCAAGGTTGTAATTACAATGATAATGGAGTCGTAGACAAGACCCCCATCATTAAATGATTATCAACAACCGTCAAAATGTGTGGAATTGACATAAGCGCTCTGCGCTACCGCCCGGCCTCTTACTTTCATCTTATATTTTCGATAATATTATGTTCAGCGAAAACATATTGCCTAGGTCAACTGAGATGATGCTAGTTAATTACGGAGTGACCACACCGACGCGTAAAATACGGTGACCATACGTAAACAAAGGAATGGGTCATACTAATTAGGTACAGTCAAGGTATTTAATATGTATACACTTTAGTACCTTGTCTGTTTAACGTCATGTTTAAACTGCCATATGAAATTGTCACAGCGATTAAAGTGACAAGGTACTAAAGTGTATACATATTTATGACCTTGACTGTACATTGCGTTAATTTTGACGAACTGTAATACACGCACCGTTAAGCTCCGGTGTGGTCGCTCCCTAATACGTTTAATTGTATGCAGAATAATGCAGATAGCTTTTCGTTCTGAGAGAGCAATCTCGGCTATGAGGGTGGCTGTGGAAACTGTCTTGTCGGCTAAATGCATTACCAGGCAGTTGGCAGCGGCGCGGCGGCCCGCCAAGCGCGAGGCGAGTCTCTCCCGCGCTCGCTTAATAATTATCCTGATGCTGCATCTGCATGTGCAGTTTGCTCAGATCTCCGTGTCAAGGGTTTTGCACCCTTTTTAAAAATATTTATATCACTTGAGGTTTGCTTTATAGAATTTAAATTTAATTGAAGGTGAGTCAAGTTACGCATAGGTACACATCACGGTGTTTGCGTTATATTAAATGTCAGTAACAAACAGTAGGCAGATAAAAAGCCAATCCTGACACTTCACACAACCACGAAGTTTAGTGATGATATTGACAGCTGGCTGTAAAAACATGCTATTATTTCTATTCCTCTACACGCAACCAATAAGTTAAGCATTTTTTTACTGCTGTTAACATTATCGATATTCAGACAATTGATGGTTGTGCAATGTGTAATGATTGACTTCGTATCTGCAGGTTTTTTTTCAGCGTTTTCTTCACATTCAGTGCGTATAAATAGTATAAGACAAATAATAAAACCTGAGGGCTTCGCATGCGCGCAGGTATATAATTTGACAGGTGTGCTAGGAAAAAATATGGTCGGGAAATTGGTGTATACATTTATTAACCATTCATTATAATGTAGCGTTATTTATTAGGTACTATGTAGGCCTAATCACATTAAACTACAGTTCTTTATGGTTATCTGCGTGCTTTCTGCAAGCCACATGACTATCGTCAAACCCCTTAACAGATTTGAAGCATAATAATATTTCATGATTCTAGCAACCTTACCTATTATTAATATATTATAAGGATTTATACTAAGCGCAACTTGGGGCCGCCGCCGGCAGCGGATTATGTCTCCAGTTACCGATGATTAGGTTCGCAGAATCTCCTGAATATGCATGTAACACGTCGGCTGCCCTAGCAAAAACAGAGTAGCTACAATAAATCAAATTTTACAGGAGAGCATAAAAACTAAAAAATGATTTAAAAAAAAGAGTTGTAATGAGAAATTGATAGTTTTGATATTGAATGTAACACACTGATGTATCTTTTAATTTAATGCATTTATGTTATAAATACCTTTATAGTTTCAGTTTTAAATTACTTTGTGTATAAGCAAGTTAATAATAAAATAATAATAATAATTATTATTATTATTTTATTTTGGACAGGCAGTTGACACTGATATGTCCAAATCACTGAATCAATTACCGAGTTTTCAAACCAAAAAATATATATTATCATCAAACATGCTCGGAAAGGGTATCATAACACGCAGGTGTTTAGGGTAGTTATAGCCTAAAATAGTAGAAAATATAGTTTGTTATTGATTATGGGTCATATTTGACTTTAATTGTTCATTTTCAGTAGAAAGCATGGCACGTTTAGCGGTATCCGAAGTCAATTGTTCAGTTCAGTGAATGTTGGTGAGGTAAATTAATTTTGTTCCAAATTAGCTAATGTTGTTGATGTACGTGGGTCTAGCCAGGGACCGGAACCGCTTAGCATTAAAGGGGTTTTCGATAGGGTATTTGATAGACTTGTTTTTACAAACCCCAAGGATGAGCTAAGCCTATCGTTGACATAGTCCAATGAAAGGGCAACCAAGCGATAGAATTAATTCGACTAAGCGCTAACCCATTCCCAATACCCTATCATCTGTTACCCTTTTTAAACTTAATCGAACGGTTTCAAGCTTTTTTAATCTCTATGCGCAAGTGTTTCGACTTATTATTGCACTACCTAACAATTGAATGGGTAGCGGCGGCAGGTGAGTAGCGCATGCGAGACGGCGAGGTGAGCCAGCCGAAATGTGCCGAAGACGGCCGAGGCTTTGTCATAGAGTCGCACTGTTCGCTACATCAAACAATAGTAAACCTAATTATCGTTCCCACAAAATGTACATTGTTTTGTTTGGGATTTGCTTTGAACTTGTTTTTTTTTAAGGCTGTAGGTTCAACTGACTTTGGTGGATTTTGGCGTAAAGTGTTTGTTTACTTTCAGAAATGAGTGATCAGGGTCGATTAAATAAATTGTATACTACCTACGTAGTTAGCTAAGTTCTTAGTTCCATGTGAAATATTAGATATTTTTTAAATAAAATCGTCAGTTAAAAAGTTTCGCCGACGAATTTTCAAAGAAAACAAAATGGAAAGCTTGCTTTGCGCAGGCAAATTACGATGTTATAGGTGGGCGCAATTAATATGGCGCGCGGATTATGCAATAATAGACTCTCTATCAACGGTGTAAGCGCTTCCATACGCGCATTATTAATTGTGTCGTGCTATAAACACGGTTAATATTAATAAATATTAAATATTTGTAAAATGAGAAGTAGCTTTTTAGGGTTCCGTAGTCAAACTAGGAACCCTTATAGTTTCGCCATGTCCGTCCGTCCGTCCGTCCGTCCGCAGCCTAGCTCAGATACTCTTTATACTAGAAAGCTGTAATTTGGCATGAATATACATATTAGTCACGCCAACAAAGTGGTAAAATAAAATCTTGAAAAACATTTTTTTTAGTGTAGGTACCTCTCCTACACGTAACGTGGGGATGATTTTTTTTTCTCGTCTACCCCATAGTGTGGAGTGTCGTTGGATAGGTCTTTCAAAAATATTGCGGGTTTGTAAAAACAGTTTTCCGATTAAGTGATCCGTTTATGAAATATTCAGCTTTAAAGCGCTAATTTTTGTTAGAGTCAAATGTTAACCATTATTTAGCCTTTGTTCTTTTCGAGACTGTTGAGGAAATCAAAATGATTTACATACATTTTGTACGCTGTAAATCACTATTTACCTATTGTTATATTATACGAGTATAGGGTTAATTAAACCATCACTGCGATCTAAATAATTTACTTACGTTTTTAAAGTGTAAGCAAGCCATTATTCACAAATTGTTCCATATATAAGGTCGATTATTTAATGAGACTGGTTTATAGTTAAGTACATATTTTTAGTGTAATTATGTACTAGTTGTTCAATATAAGGTCAATTGTTTAATGAGACTGTTGATGATCAAAATGATTTATTTATTTTTCATATTTTTACAGTTTACCTATTGTTATATATAAGGTTAATTATTATTAAATGAAACTAGCTGTGATCAAAATTATATATATATTTTTTTTTTTTTATGTTAAGGAGAAGGCACACGAACACTCAGGCCACCTGATGGTAAGTGGAATCTGAGATCCATAGACATTTGAATTCTCAAGACTATAATCCTAAGACCTCAAATGCGTTGCCAACCCTGAGGACTAAGATGGAATGCCTCTATGCTAGTAATTTCACCGGTTGTCTTATCCCCACACCGGAACACAACAATGCGAACACAGTTGCTTGGCGGGTGGTTAATGGATAAGATGGTGGTAGCGATCCGGACGGACCCTGCACAGGGTCCTACCACCACTGAAACTGATATTGTAATGTAGAAGGTTAATTATTTAATGAAACTATTGTTGAGATCAAAATTATTTAGGTAGGTACTTATTTACTTATACATATATTTATACAGTGTAAATCATTATTTACTTAAGTACAGTTTTTTAAAGTGCATCCATTCAGCAGTCCATTATTAAACCAATGTTTTAAAAAAACCGGGCAAGAGCATGTCGGACCATGCTCAGGTAGGGTTCCGACGCCGCTTATAAATACTACAAACACCAAAAACTATCTCTAAAAACAACAAGTATGAACTATTTTACTATTTAAAGTTATTTGGTGCCGTCTTAGCTAATTTTCGTAGGTATAAACACTAGTCGCCTGTATCTCAAGAACCAATCATGTCTACTTAGTGGTGATAGTTTTCCTTAAAAATTCGTTATATGCGCTTTCATTCACGATTTTTTTCAGATTTTTATTATTTGTAGTTTTGGCTGTAGGGGCGGCACTTGACTCTAACAAAAATTAGCGCATTAAAGCTTAAAATTTCATAAACAGATCCCTTAATCGAAAAACTGTTTTCACAAACCCACAATATTTTTGAAAGACCTACCCAACAACATGCCACACTATAGGGTAGACGAAAAATAAAAAATCATCCCCACGTTACGTGTAGGGGAGGTAAGTACACCAAAAAAAATAATCTTTTAAGATTTTATTTCACCACTTTGCCGACGTGACTAATATATATATTCATGCCAAATTACAGCTTTCCAGTACTAAGAGTCTCTGAGCTAGGCTGCGGACGGACGGAAATAATCAAAAATGTAATTATTTACCTAACGTTCAAATTAACAAGACATTAAATAGGTATTTACGTTTTAAAGCTTGCTTGATATATTTTTTTAGTTCTTCTTGAGAATCGTCCTGGTACGTTTCCATGTTAAAAATACTTTCAAATCAAACAAAATTTATTATTTAAAAGTCAACCAGCTCTCGCGTACACTTATAATAATAAAATAGCTTGCACTTTTTGCAGTAGGTACTTGCACAAGCAGCCATCCGTCACGCAGCCAAACGTCTTTATTATTCCGGCGGGAACATGAACTAAGAATTATTAAACAACATTATCATCTCAATCCCGTCCCGTCCCGACACGAACTTAAATAAAGTAGGCAAGTAACGTCAGGCTAGACAGAAATCGCCCAAATGCGCAAAAAAGAGAGAGGCGATCAATGGGGTAAAACCCAGTTAATGCTAAGCGCTTCAATATTAAACTACCGAAACCCTAATGGAATTGGTAAGCTCTATGGAAGTGGTTAACTAGTTCAAAGGGGTTCCCCTAACGTTAAGGTAACACAATCATAGGGTAACCACATCGATTGGGTAGCCAAATGATAGGCTTACCCTATCGATAGGGTTAATCAAATGAAGGGGTTTTCCGGTCCCTGGGTCTAGCTCTAGCTCCATGTTTGCATATGATGCTGATGCACGCGGCTCTGTCATATTCGTAAGTGTAGTGGTCTGTGGCGTCAAATTAAAATTATTGCGTGACTTCAAGATAGCGTTTCAAATTTGAGTACTTATCAAAATATACCATCGTTCAATCATTCAAATAATTTAAATATTCGCTACAAATTAGGTTATGTACTCGTATAGTACCTAACCTAATGTTGCAATAAATAATCAACAACTGAGTACATTGTTTAACACATTTTACCTTTGTCGCTAAATATTTATCATCGGGTGCTTCATTTATGAATTTCTCTACATTATCTCCAGTTAGTACTTTCGTTTTTTTTTAAATATACCCATGTGATTCTTTTTCATAAATGTCGTTAACTTTGTATAGTTATCAATATTGATGCAATTTTTAGTTTTAAATGTACAGTCACCATCAGATAGATCTAACCGGACAGCGAGCCCAAAAAAATGTGTTGCAATGGATTCCCAAAAAAGACTAACACGCGAAACCGTCAGAAAAATGACACGTAACACTTCGTTTAAATTATTTGCTTGGATAAAAAATCAAGAAGATGTAACTGCATAGTCGACCAAAACGATTTAAATGGACAAAAATTCAGCTGTATCTAAGGTGACAAAAATTCAAAATGATCTTTCAAACTACCTCTTTTTGCTAGAATACTTTATATAGGTTTAAAAAATCAGGACCAAAATGACTAATGTCAAAATTGACAACGTAAACAATAGCAATAACATTCCTCATAATATATTCAGCGATATAAGTATTGTTTTAAAATATTATGCGTGCGTTTAAAATATTGTGCGAAAACGTTAACCAATTGTTCGCCGCGGCCAAACTGAGTGCATGTAGGCCGCGCGCCAGCGGCTTGGCTCGTGTTGAAGGCGTGTTGCTGAGGTCTCCTGTTGGTTACTCTCTCGCCGTACCGCCCCTTAGCTTGATCACATGAACGGCTTTGAAAAAATCACGATGGTCTCGTGTATGATGCCTGTTCTACAAATACTCTTAAAGCAGTCTCGTCTCGTGCTAAGAATCACAATAACGAGGTAGCTTGAATAAGTTTATTACTGGGTGTGGTGTTGGGTTGTGTTTCTAATTTATGTGTGTAAATTATATAAATCACAATAAATGAACTATATTACGAATGTATTGTTTGTATAGCTTTTATGCTGCCCTTTATTAAAAGCTTTTATTTAACTTGCAATGTTGATTTGTAAGTTCTGTTTTAAGTTTCTCAAACCATTTTTCTACCACTTAGCAGCAAGTGGTAGAAAAATGGTAGAATAAAGAAAATTGAAGCGACCCTGCATATTTACGAAGCTAGCGGTCCCAGGTTCAATTCCCGGTATGGGCAAATATTTGTGTGATGAGATTGAGTATGTTTCCGACTGTGTGTGTAAATGTGCGTGTATTTGACACGGAAATTAATTTCTCTATATAAGTATGTTTATCGTTGTCTAGTACCCATCCATAGTACAAGCCTTGAGCTTAGTTAGGGACTAGGTCAATTAGTGTGCGATTGTCCCCAGATATTAATTTACTTATATCTTAAGGTGCCGATAGACTTGCGCATTTACTCGAGCATTCTAGCGACTATGCTCGTCTATCAGCACTAATAAGGATCACAACAGGGCGCACTTCATTGCCGCGGGGCCTCACAAAAAGCTTAGTAACCTCGGCAAAAAAGAGTTTGCATTGGCGACAGGTGGAATATGAATATTTTAAAATGTCCGCCACAAAAAAATATCAGATGTTAGGTAAACGTGGATCATGCTGCCAATTTCGATTCGAACAGTGCCATAATTTGAATCCAAACTCTTTCTTGTTAACCTAGGCACAATGTAAGACGTATTTATGATACCAATAATTTAATAGCTCCTAACCCAATCTTAGCCGTTCGTCTAAGGTTAGGTTAAATATTTTATTTTAGTCTGGTTTGGATAAAATAAAGTTGTATCCAAACCAGACTAAAATAAAATATTGATATCATGTCGTCTCTCATGCAATTTTTAGCACAAGTTGTATTTTATCGCTTGTCGCTCAGTGCGTCTCTATCGTTACAGACTAGATGGAAAGGAAGATCCGAGCGACAAACAAGTCACGAACCACTTGTGCTAGCCCTCCTGTGACGAAGTATAAAAGCTTTCAAACCTCTTAAAACCTTTTATTTAATAGTAATACCAACTTCAATACATATAGGTAAAAAAACACTTAGCAACTTATACCTGTCACATAAGCACATAACCCATACAATAAAAATTAAAGGCATAGAAGGAGCCTTAAAAAGAAAGCGTCTTATCTATACCTATATCAAAAATTTGAATATGAATGTTCAATAAGTTAAAAAGGAAAGAGTATAGAGTCCAGCTCTCGCTAAAACTAGTCGTACACGCCAGTGTTGTGAAGTCGTGTATTCAACACCCTGGTCACCTTGATCGTTATAGTGTACGATCATGATGTTTTAGCCCATACTTCGCAGAATATCATATTCGCAAAACATGATATTAGCAAAACATTATATTCGCAAAACATGATATTTGCAAATAGTGGAATTAGGTTATAGAATCGTAGGTAGGTTTAGGTTATGTTAGTTTTACAGCAGGCCCGGAGGGCCAAACTACCCAGAAATAGGAGCTCCGCGGTAGCGGAGCTCCGTCGACACTGTCTAATTGCTAATAATGATGTTTTGAGAATATCATGTTTTGCGAATATGATGTTTTGCGAAAATCGTGTTTTGCGAATATGATATTGAACATACTAATTGGTTTTAGCTTATAGGACCGTCTCTTCCAATAAGACTGCATATTTTATAGCTCCTTCTATGCTTAGTTCTTATTCTATGAAATAACTTCTACACGCCATACACGTTACGGCCACATACGAGTACATCTACAAGCTTCGGCAAAGGATCGTGTTGGCATCCCTTAAAAATTAAATACAGTGTCCCTGGATAAGACGCACAAATGAATAGGGATGAAACTAGATACAATTTTACCGACAAAAAAAAAACGTAATTTTTTAAATTGTTTAATTTTATATAAAAAAACAATTATTGCTGTCAACCCTATCGGAACAAAGGGAAATATTTATTTATTTATTTATTTATTTAATCTTCTTTGCACAATACAAATAAATGTAAAAAGTACAAATGGCGGACTTAATGCCTAAAGGCATTCTCTACCAGTCAACCACAGAAATATCTCGCCTCATATGAGATCTATTGAGATGAAATACACGGTTTTTTATCATATAGCATTTCCTGTGTCAACCAAATAAAAAATACGAAAAAATACGCTTAACACAAAAAAGACAACACATGCTAAACGACATAATATCTTTGACCACTTATCAAAAATGTCGTGCTTGCTTTAGACACGTAATTCTTTTTTTTAATTAAAGATAATGAGTTGTTTAATAATTATAGCTAATAATAACACAAGGTCATATGGGCATATTTTGAAGATATTTTTTCGAAAAAAAAACATTTTTTTTAAGAAAAACGTGCTTTTATTGTTTGTTTTTTTTTACATTCTTTTATTTATTTAATTGGCACAGAAAATGCTCTACGATTAAAAAACCGTTTATTTTATCTCAATAGACCTCATGTGAGGCGATACATTTTACTTTGTTTATCAGAACAAAGTAAAAGGGTTGACAGCAAATCTTTAAAAAAAATAGACACAATTTTTTTTTTGTCGGTGAAATTGCATCGTATTTCATTCCTATTTGTTTGTGCACCTTATGCAGGGACAGATTGTATAGGATAAAGAAAGAGACTTCAATACGAATATTCCCTTCGGGGTCGTGCTCCTGCTAAATTCTCCTACTGGTAGGAGCACGAAGAGATTATAGTACTGATTCTCCCACTGGTAGGAGCATGAATACTATAATTTCTGATTCTCCTACTGCAACGAAAAGAAGATATAGGTATTTCAAATTTTATTTACTATCGCAAAATATCCCTTCAGACCCACCGTCCCCTGGCATTACCCCTGGTGGTACAGTGGGTATTTTAAAGTTAAACGATACCACTGACTTATAGTGATATCAAACAGGAGCTCCGCAGAAGCAGACCTAAACCTATAACTTGCTGAAGTACTATTGATATGATAATAATAAATAATGCTTGTACTTTAATTTTATTAGAGTATGAAAACAAAGAATTCAATTGTAATATTTTTATGCTCCTAGTAGGAGCACGACCCCGAAGGCAAGTATAAGGTAGGTATATTTGTTGAATCCTGTAGATGTGGCAACAGTGTATAAGACAAAACCAACGACACCTTATTTGTCAAAACACGATTTGTTAGATGATTTTAATGATTTTCACAAAGGCATTTTTTCGTAGTAGCGAATTTTCACATCGCGTTCTTTTACAATTGTCAATTTTTTTTAATTGTTTTTCTTCATGTAGCGATTTTTATACAGCATTATTGAATATTCGTAATTTTTACTATTCACATTTTATATGTTCCCAATGTTTCCATCGCAAATTTTCCCAATAATTACTTTTGCATCATAATATGCGTATGTAGGTTAGGTTAGCTTCGGTCTCATATTAGGCCCGGAGGGCCAAAACAACCCAGAAATAGAAGCTCCGCTCAGCGGAGCTCCGTCGATTTTGTCAAATTAAAGTTTTTAGAATGGAAACTATGCTACAAAACTAAATAATCTACTGGTAATTTTAGCGATTAAAATAAACCGCGAACATTTTAACTCTATATCGGTACATATAATACTAAATATAGTAGGTACATATAATCGTTACATGAAGAAAATCGATTAAACAATTATGAAAGAACGAGAAATGTGAAAATTCGCTACTTTGAAAAAATGACTTTATGAAAATCATGTAACAAATCAAAACTACCTTCGTAAAACCAAAATATTTTTATAGACTTATTCTATGCAGGTGAGGTGCCAGTGGTAGTTCATTTTAGGTAAAAAAAAACATTTCGTACAAATGGGCCATAATTTTTTGGATGTATCAATTTGAATTAGAGCTTGATTAGAAGGTACAAAAGGTGCAGTCTGTCCGTTATGATGCAGGATGCTGCTGTTGCTGGTGTGCCTGCGCCGGAGAGCCGTCGACGCGCATCCGCCAGTAAGCCCGACGCGCTGCATGATTTATCCCTAAACGTGTTGTTATATTGGTCTCGGAGGGCATTGATATAATAGACCTTTGCGACAAGTAAGCACTCAGGCTGTAGATATAAAGCAATTGAAAATCTCTAAAACGCGTTACTGCGACTTCCGCTGTACATCGTCGGAACCTGTGGGCTATCATGTTCGCTCTGACCACCAGCGCCATCATCATCCTTTTCGATCACATCACACATCACATTGTACACACCTAGCAATTAAAATAAAAATAAAAAAAAATACATTCAATTTGTTTCATGGAAGAGGAAATTAAATTTGTTTTATTGTTACATAGTAGTATTTTCATTAAAACTTTTAATCCAATTTTCATACGATTATTTTGGGATACAACAGAGACTCTAAGACCTTTGTCGTCAATGCCCCCGAGGAACCTAGAGCTGGTTACTTAGAGCTGGACGGTGAATAAGGGGTAAAACTGCCAACCGATGTCGCCAGGCGCTCCTGCCCCCTATTTCACCTTACTGACAATGACACTTGACAGGTAACATTTTAGTGTACGTGGCGCAGCTTATATGAAACCCAGTGATGTATCAGCGTGTTAACTTTGCAATGTATACAAATTGTCACCTATCACATGTCATTGTCAAGATGGTGAAATAGGGGGCTGGTAGAGGGGGTACATTTTTTATACTTTTGTATTTGACCTGCCCTAGATGGTCGATAACATACGAGTATATATACGCAATCTTTTCCACAAGTAATAGAGCTACTTTCTAGTTTTAGTTCAAAAACAATAAAGCTACACTAATCAGGATGGTTCCTAGCAAGATTTAATGAAAATTGGTTGAGCCGTTTAAGAGACATCAGCTCTGAAATGAACCTCTAGGGCTTTTAACCCCCTAAAAGCTCCATATCTCAAACACGACTGAACCACCGCTAGAAAACCTGCTTTCAATCATAAAACCGCATTCAAATCGGCTGATCCATTTAAGAGATACGGTGCCACAGACACACACACACACACACACACACTTACACATCAAACTTATAACACCCCTATTTTTGCGTCGGGGGTTAAAAAGCAAGATGGGACGGGTTTAATGTTGGTAGGGCTTTGTGCAGGGTGCGTTCGGATCGCTTAAAAGATAAAACATGAAAATAGGATCCGAGCGATAAGCAACGTATTTGCAGTCTTATGACTGCAGTCTTGAGAATGCAAATGTCCCACAGGGTCTCAGATCCCACTCGCTATCAGCCCCCTTTTCCACCGTACTGACGAGGATAAGTGACAGGTGACAATTCGGTATACATTGCTAAGTTAAGTAGTATTCACGTCAGTGGGATTTGTATGCAATCTCTTTGTCGCAGAGTTAATTCGTTATTAGTTTATGTTTAGAGCCATGATACAAATATCTTGATTTGAAAAACGTGTATCTCGTACTGATCTGCGTCACTTCAGCATTTCTTCTAATATAATAAAATAAAAGAAGGTCCTACTACACGTAGTGGGCTGGAACAGAAATATTTACATTAAGAAATATAATAACATACGAGGTTATGACTTCCGATGTAATGACGCGATGATACTGGTGTAAAAAATAATTACGGAATGGGATACTAACCCTAAAAAAAAGTATTGATCTTTGTACAAAATGTTAAGCAGTACCTCGGTTCGGACGGACAGGACGGCCAGAACGGACGGACGGACGTTACGGGACGTACAGGACGGACGGATGGGAAAGACGGGACGGACGGGACGGACGGACAGCACGGACGGACGGGACGGACAGGACGGACGGACAGGACGGACAGTTTACGTTAAGAGCTACATATATTACAAACATCTTGATTTAAAAAACGTGTATCTCTTACTGATCTGTGACACTGCGTCACTTCAGAATTTATTTTAATAGAATAAAATGTAAGAAGTACCTAGACATAGTAGGCTGAAACAAAAATATTTATATTAATAAACAAAATAACATGAGGTTATAACTTCTGATGTAATGACGCTATAATACTGGCTTAAAAAAATGTTACAGAATGAGGTGATAACCCTAAAAATATTTTTTTCCTTTTACTAAATTTTTAGCAGTGTCTAGTGTTCCAAATAAAATAAATGTGAAGTTCATACAGTCAGACAAACAGACGAACACGGACGGACGGGACAGATGGACAGGACGGACGGACAGGACAGACGGACAAGACGGACAGACGGGACGGACGGACAGGACGGACGGAGAGGACGGATGGATAGTTTACGTTTAGAGCTACATTACAAACATCTTGATTTGAAAAACGTGTATCTCTTACTGATCTGTGACACTGCGTCACTTCAGAATTTATTACTATAGAATAAAATGTAAGAAGTACCTAGACGTAGTAGACTGCAACATTACAAAAATATTTATATTAATAAAAAAAATAACATGAGATTATAGCTTCCAAAAAAAAATGTTACAGAATGGGGTGCTAACCCTAAAAATATTGTTTTCCTTTACAAGATTTTTAGCAGTGTCTAGTGTTCCAAGTAAAATGGATGTGAACTTCATATAATCAGACAAACAGACGAACGCGGACAGGACGGGCGGACGGGACAGACGGAAGTGACCGACGGACAGGATGGACGGACAGTTTACGTTTAGAGCTACATTACACACATCTTGATTTGAAAAACGTGTATCTCTTACTGATCTGTGACACTGCGTCACTTCAGAATTTATTTTAATAGAATAAAATGTAAGAAGTACCTAGACGTAGTAGACTGCAACAAAAATATTTATATTAATAAACAAAATAACATGAGGTTATAACTTCTGTTGTAATGGAGCTATAATACTGGCGTAAAAAAATGTTACAGAATGGGGTGCTAAGCCTAAAAATATTTTTTTTCTTTACTAAAATTTTTAGCAGTGTCTAGTGTTCCAAGTAAAATGGATGTGAACTTCATACAGTCAGACAAACAGATGAACACGGACAGGACTTACGGACGGGACAGACGGACGGGACGGACGGACAGGACGGACGGACAGGACGGACGGACGGGACGGACGGACGGACAGGACGGACGGACAGGACGGACGGACAGGACGGACGGACAGGGCGTACGGACGGGACGGACGGACGGAGAGGACGGCGGGACTTACGGACGGGACGGACGGACGGAGAGGACGAACGGACAGGACGGACGGACAGGACGGACGGACAGGACGGACGGACAGGACGGACAGGACGGACGGACGGACAGGACGGACGGACAGGACGGACGGACAGGACAGACGGATAGGACGGACGGGACATACGAAAGGTTAATAGTTCAAACTAAGCTAGCCTGTGTTAAGTACACCGGAGATGTGACGACCTTTCAGATCCATCATTAGATCTCGTTTTAGCCAAAAAACATTCGATTTAAAAATTAATGATTGATGTGATGATTACAATTATCGCAAAATTACGCACGCCAGACTGATTTGAACCGAGTACCGCCGAAAAACCGGGCAGGTGCATGTCGGTCCATGCTCAGTGTAGGGTTCCAAAGCTGATACTACAAACACAACAATACCGTCTCAAAAAACAACAAGTATGAACTAATTTTCTATTTAAAGTTATTTGGTGCTGATTTAAATCAATGGTTTTAGTAGGTATAAACACTTTTTTATATACATTTTTCTGTTTTTATTATTTATAGTTTTGGCTGTAGGGACACTTGACTCTAACAAAAATAGCAATGTAACGCTTAATATTTTATAACCGGATGCCTTTAATCGAAAAAAATATTTGACATTCCCGCAATATTTTTGAAATTACAAAAACCCCACTCCATGGGGTAGACGAGAAAAAAGAACTATCCTCACTTACGTGCAGGGGAGGTCCTATGTATATTCATGCCAAATAACAGCTTTCTAGTACTAAGAGTCTCTAAGCTAAGCTGTGGACGGACAGACGGACGGACGGACGGACGGACGGACGGACAGACGGACAGATGGATGGATGGACAGACGGACAGATGGACAGATGGACGGATGGACAGATGGACGGATGTATAGACGGACGGACGGACAGACAGACGGACGGACAGATGGACGGAGAGATGGACGGACTGGCAGATGGACAGACAGACGGTCGGACAGACGGACGGACAGAAGGACGGACATGGTGGAACTATAAGGGTTCCTAGTACGGAACTCTAACTGCCAATTTATTGTCTTCTTCCGTCAAAACGTTAGGTGATGTTTTAAGGAAAAAGAGTAGAAATGAAATAAATGTTTGAAAAAACTAAAAACCGTCTTCAAAATGCAAGAAATAACTTATTTTAAAATGATAGGTAATAAATAATAAATAAATAATAAATAATAAATATCACAGGACAATGTCACACAAATTGACCTAGTCCCAAACTAAGCTCTAGGCTTGTACTAAGTATGGGTACTAGACAACGATAAACATACTTAGTTAGAGAAATAAATACTTCAATACATAGAAAACATCCAAGACTCAGGAACAAATACTCGTGCTCATCACACAAATATCTGCCCTTACCGGGATTTGAACCCGGGACCGCTGGCTCCGGAGGCAGGGTTACTCCCAACTAGGCCAACGTGTCGTCAAAATAAAGGTCAGTCAGACTAAAAACATTTATTTTATTTCATACCTTTTAGTGATCATAATAATACTGTTACGTCGTCCACGTATAATTATTTATTCCTATAATATTTGAGGAGTTCTTTCGATTTCTCCAAGATGATCAGATGTTGGCGTGCTGGAAATGGGTCCAACTAGAAAGTAGACACGATCGGACCAAAAAAAATATCCAGGCGTCTTGGTCCCGATGAATTGGGAAACCTCCTTCTTTTTTTAAGTCGGTTAAAAATATTTAACGCCTACAAAAATACAATTAAAACAAAAGACAACTAAAAATAACACAAAATGGCGTTGAAAAGGGCCCCTACTCAGCATAAGAGCCTTGACCAGTGAAGTATAACTTGTTATGACATGTGTATGTGTAGTTTTGTTGTGATTTTGTACTGCGGTGGAGGCGACGGAGGGTTGTATGTTTACTTAAATGTATACTGTAATTCTGTGGAACTTGCTAACTATGTAAACAAACAATATATTGAAATTGACATCTAATGTCAATTTTAGTATCGCTGCTTGTTTACATAGTTAGCAAGTTCCATAGAATGACACTAGGTAGAAATGGTCGCATAATTTCAAATAGAGTATTTATCTTAGAAATTACCTAAGTTATGAACTGACAAAGGTTTTCTAAGTCATCTTTTATTGGGAAATGTTTAAAGTAGGTATATAAGATTAATACAGTCATCTTTTAAAAATAACAAAACATGACTGTCATAGGCAAAAATTGAATAAGCTGCTGGTGAATTCTAGGGTTGAACCTATTCTTTGACCTTATATACACTTACACACTTTATACTAGCAACATTCGAAATGTAACCGGCTCGTTAGATATTAATAATTTAGATGTATTATTAATAGTTGGTAAGTATATCACAAAAATAACATCCAAGTCTGATTTTGATATTTATATTAGGTAGATATGAGCTCTGAAAGCTAATACTTTTAATAAAATATATATTAAACGAGGTATCTAAACAGAAGTTTGAGATTACAAATCAGCATTTTATTGATTTCATACAATCTCTTAAAGTTTCGGGGGTCTTAGTTTGCTGGCCATTTCTGAGTGCGTTTTCTTTTCTTAAAAAAATATAAAAAAGAATGAAAAAAAACTATTTATTTCGACGTCAACAACAAACACAACGACGTCAACGACGTCAACAAATTTAGTTGGTAATAAAAAATGTTACTTTATCAAAGAAATCCTAATGCGTAGTGCGTTATTCGACTCGCACTTAACTGGACCGGCTTTCCTTACTGGTTTGGGCCACGCTTCACCACAGCTGCAAATAAGTTTGCAATCGCAAAAAACATTTTTCGGGTTTTTTCCATAATTTGTGCTGTAGGACCTTCCTTCTTGCCAATTTTCAGGATTCTAGGTCTAATAGGAAGTACCCTATACATTTTGATTCCATTGAGAGTGTCGAAACATACGTTTTTTGCGGCATAAAAGGTCAGACAGACGGACATACGGACGGACGGACGGACAACAAAGTGATCCTATAAGGGTTCCGTTTTTTGCTTTTGAGATACGGAACCCGATTTTTTTTTTTCTTAAATTATACCCTAATACGTAGTGCATAGTCCGACTCGCACCTGACTGGAAAGCCGTTTCCTATTGGTTTTTAACAGACTTCAAAAAAGGAGGAGATTGTACGTTCCATGGTATGTATTTTTTTTTATGTATGTTCACCGATTACTTCCTCAATTGAGGACCGATTTTAAAAAATCTTTTTTAGTTTGATAGAGTACCTATACTTTCGAGGTGATCCCATTGTCACCAAATCTGAATCTGATGAGGGGATCAGTGAGGAATTAAGGGCATTCCTCAAATATAGCGATTGGCAAACATAGTATAGCGATTTTAGTATTTTTAGTAACAAATCTAGCATTTGCATTCAGAAAGTATAACTTGCTGAAGTGGAACTGATCATGAAGACCACAGATGGCCACCGGAACTCCTCAATGGTACCTATTTCAAGGGTGGCGACAAGATATCTCGATTTAGTTAGTTGAGCGACTACAACGAAAAATATTTACTTGTTGAAATATGACTATGACTTTCCCGCGGCGTTGTATGGGGCGCTTGAAATAAATTAAAGTTTCATATCAACTACGAAGTATGACTACGTAACAGCGTATTGTGATCACTAAAAAGTATAAAATAAAATAAATGTTTTAAATTAAAAATCCGCTTTCAAAAACGCATCAAATAACATCTTTTAAAATTGTAGGCACCTACCTAATAGGTTAGCCCAACAGAACCGAAGTCGGCGATTATTAGGTAGGTGCCTACAAATTAAAAAAAAGTTATTTTATGCGTTTTTGAAGGCAATTTTTTGTTTTTTAACATTTTTATATTTTAATTACAAAAAACATTATTATTTTGTGATGGAGCAACAAATTAACAATTTTATGATATGAACTTGCGGCTTGCATAAGCGGCCGTAACTTTTTTTTTCAGTTTACTTCGAAGTTTGACTTTTTATAGATGCAAAGGACTGTGGACCTAATTATATGGATGGATTGATAAATTTTGAGAGTTACAAAACATTAACCGTTTTTTTTTGCTGAATTTCTTGCGGCGTTTCTTCTCAGCAGTGGTCTCTTCTTCGGAAGCGCTGATAGAATTTGGAATTTAAAATATTGAAGTGTGAAAGTGCCCGTGCGGCCTATTTACTGAATAAACAACTTTTGTACTTTTTACATTCTTGTCCTTTTTAATTAGAACGCCTTGGTTATTGTTAAGAAATTTTCTTAGACAAACTTATATAAGTAAGCTATCAATTGTTTAAAACTGATATTAACAATAGTATATCGACGGTGGAAATTTCAAATGTCGTAAGGGACATTTTGTCGTAAGTACACTAAATATACCATTGAAGTCAGTATTTTTTTTCTATCTATTTGTTGTATTTGTTGTATCGGTCAAATATTTTTGTCTAACGTCTTGTTTCATTAAGCGCAATATCGTATATCTCAATATTTTTAAAATTCCTATGTTGTAAGGCACTAAAAAGAATACATTTTGTCAGATAAATACTGTGTTTTCGGAGGTGTAACACACATTTTCTTCTTATTTTTTTGTTGTAAGGGACACTATTTCCTAGACCACTGTATTTATGGAGGTCCAATTAAAAAAATAGGGTAGGCAAAGTTATTGAAAAAGTATGCTTCCAAGAATTATCTTAATGGGATGAGTAGTTTCCAAGTTATGAATTTAAAAAAGTGGAATTTTGTTTTCTGGCTCCCCTGAAAAGTAAGCGTTTGTCCCTTACGACATTTGAAATTTCCACTGTCGAATAATAGTCCTAAAGAATCAAGGCAATAGTACTAGTCTATATAAGGCAATAGTATATTTATTCTACACAAAAAGTTATGAAAGGTTGCATTACTAATATTTTTAATATACCTATCCAACGACATCCCACATTATGTGGTAGACGAGAAAAAAAAACATCCCCACGTTACGTTTAGGGGAGGTACACTAAAACATTTTTTTTTCAAAATTTAACTTTACGTCTTTGTTGGCGTGATTAATATGTATATTCTCATGCCAAATTACAGCTTTCTAGTACTAAGAGTCTCTGAGCTAGGCTGCGGACGGACGGACGGATCGACATCGTGAAACTATTAGGGTTCCTAGTTTGACTATGGAATCCTAGAAACGTGTAAACTTTTATAGCACAAACTATCTGCGCTTCACTACACTAGAATAAAAGCTATGAAATGGTACTAGCACTTATACTTAATGTATTCATATTTTAATAGAATTCATATTTTGGTATCTATCTACTGGTATTTATTTTTTCCTGGAAAGTTAGCTTTTGGCATACTGCACCTTTATTCGGTGGAACCATCGATATCACCTATTTGTTTTATTATGTGTAGTAACTATAGTAAAGATGACATGAAATTTAATTTCCTATTCATTCGAAGCATTTGCTTGTAATTCATATTTTTCAAAGATGTATTGCAAAAAATCGGACATGACATTAGTATGGAAATATGAAAATTTCAATAACTCACTAAGTAGTCAAATAAATATCGCTTTGTTTTGCATCTGTGTGGGTCCTGCACCAACTCACAAAGCTACTTGGCATTTTTGCAACATTATTTAAATCCGGTAATCATTAAAATCGAATTATTTTTGCAATTATAAACAACTGTTTGACACTACGTCAAAAAGTCGACTCCACAGAGCAGTATTAGCTGCTTCCCCGTCAGCACTATGTCAGTGGAGCCGATTTTCAGCATCAGTTAGGCTTCCATACTTATTATATTTCCATGTAACCAGTGTTACCACACACTATTTATGCGATCTAATAATTACAAAACAGCCTAATCGTATTTTTATAAAACCTTCAAGCACTAAGAGAGTAATTATAATAAAACGCAAATGGTATACAAAACCGTCTGTCCGTCGGTCCGTATCGTAACCAAATAAATATTTGAACTCTTTTTTTAATTTTGTCTTTCGCCATTAGTACTTACTTTGTTGAAGGCTGGTATAGAATAGAACGCACACATACGCAATTTCATATGAACTGATTTGCTGGTACTAGAGATATCAGACCCTCATTCGGATTGTTAGAAGTGCGCAGGCCAAGTTCATTTTTATCGACGGGATATTATTCTACGTATCGTATTTTTATTAATACTTTTTTCATTTGTGTTAGTTAACTCTTTCAGACCCAGCTTAGAATAAAGTCTATAAAGTAACAGAGAATATTCTTGAATTTTCGTAATGAACAGATTATAGGACTCGTAAATAAAAAATCATGAAAGATTTTATACTCTTATATATAATGATAAATAGTTCCAACATGCTCAAAATTTAGCATAATGGTATGTACCTAATAGGCTGTAATTGTGTTGAAAAAAGCATTAAAAAAGCATAAAACATAGGTACATTATACTCAATTTCTAGGGTTCCGTAGTCAAACTAGGAACCCTTATAGTTTCGCCATGTCCGTCCGTCCGTCCGCAGCCTAGCGCAGAGAATCTTAGTACTAGAAAGCTGTAATTTGGCATGCATATGCATATAAGTTACGCCAACAAAGTGGTACAATAAATTGTACAAAAAAAAATTTTTTAGGGTACCTCCCCTGCACGTAACTTGGGGATGTATTTTTTTCTCGTCTACTTTATAATGTGAGGTGTCGTTGGATAGGTTTTTCAAAAATATTACGGGTTTGTGGAAACAGTATTTCGATTAGGTAATCCGTTTATGAAATAATAATTTAAGCGCTAGCAAAACTATCACGACTAAGTAGACATCATTGGTTCTTGAGATACAGGCAATCAAAGTATTTATACCTACTAAAATCATCTAAGACGGCACCAAGTGACTTTTAATAAAAAAAATATTATTACTTGTTGATTTTTATGTTTGTAGTACTTAACGGCTTCGGAACCCTACACTAAGCATGGTCCGACATGCTCTTGCCCATTTTTTTATGACCATATTCCAATAAATCATTTTGAACTTTATGGCATTAAGTTATAACTTATATAACTTATTTAATTCAAGTAAGTGTAGGATTGAGGAAAATAAAGTACTGTTTATAGACTTGTATGTGGTATTCATTTTAGATATTTGAATGGGTTTTGTAGGCGAACTTGGCTTACATTTTGAACACTGTTCGTTAGTTTAAAATTGAATTTGTTCACAATATGTCAGCTGTCAAGGAAAGTCCCCGTGACTTCTTGTAGGGGAAGCCGGGCATAATCTTATACTTCAAGCTTTTACCTGTAGCACAGAATGGATAGACGTATAAGTATACCTGTAGTTTTAAAAGTAGGTACATAACGTACGTGTTTTATTTTCATATCCATTTAATCGGTGGTTAAAATAAAAAATAAATCAAAGTACATCACCATTATTATAAAAAAGAGGTCTTCTTCAAAGGGGTTTGGAACACAATAATCGACAATGATATAAAAATCGAATGACTAAAAAATAATAACATTGCATAGTGGTAACTTTAATTTACTTTCAGCCTTACAGACAAGCCAAGTTAAACAATAATCAACTTTTTATCTTCTAACAACGTTAGTATCAAAAAATCTTATTTTTTTCTGCTTTTTTCACACGAATAAAATCTTTTGTCACATTATACGATTACACAGATACCCCTGTTTTGTTAAAACTAGCCCCGTAACCTTGCCATGAGTTGCAATTATCGTACTCGCTAGCGAGTAGAATGCTCTGTTCCTCACAATATTATAGTAGAGTGAGAGGGACAGAGCATTAGAATCTCTAGCGAGTATCGTAATTGTAACTCATGGTCAGGGTAGCGGTCACTCCTGCAACAGTAGAAAAAACATTTAAAATTAAAGCAAGTAAATAACATGATAATAACAATTACTATCGTTACTTAATCAAAAAAGCTTTATTCAACACCAAATTGTGATTTCATTGTGGCAACAATTAGTGAGGAAGTCAAAAAATTGCAATCGTAAAAAACTCTATTTATCTGCAAAAAGTCGCCGCGGCGCACAACTTTTCCGTTTGGAGTCCTGCTGACAACTGATGGGTCACTACGTATTTGGTATCATATCATAATCCATGGAAGGAATAAAAAATCGAGATTTAGATTATAGTAATTTTGCCGCTATTGACATGTTAATAATTATCCTCGTCAAAACAAGCCCCGGCCTCCCCTACGCGATATTTGTTACTTACGCCTTGACAGAATTTAGACATCTCTTTTACTCTTACTGTTTTTACTTTTCTTGGTGCAGTATTTTTAACACACTTACGTTAGCGTCACTTGTAACTAACATACTCGTACTTATGCGATTTGGATGAGAATATTTACTTATAATAATAATTAATAATAACGGTCCCATCGAGCTATGCTGATGGAGACAGAAGGCAGCCATAGGAAATCCTCAAGGGCTAAATTGTATATTGACACCTTAAATTATATTTAAAACAGCTATTGCTGAGATAAGTGTCTGCCGAAATTTTGTTTTTGGTACCTACTTACAAGGGTTTGGATTAAGGTCCGTACGTTTTTGTGCACAGTAATCACTGCTTATACCGAAAAACCCAACGAGCCCAAACACGATGGGGCTATCTTTTTTCGATGCGAAGTTCCTATGAACACTTTATAATAATATTGCATTGTCACCTTACTTACATAAATATGCCGAATTTCAGCGCAATCCGGTAGCAGCAAGTGGTAGAAATATGGTTTGCAAATTGATCTAACTTATCAAAATTGCAAGTTCAATAAAAGCTTACAAAAAGGGGCAGCATAAAAGTTATTACGTTCAAATTAAAGTAAAATTTATTTTTATTTATACAAATAACACACATAAATAAACACTAGACACCGAGCAATAAGCTGATTCAAGCTATCTCGTGTTTGTGATTCGCAGCACGAGACGAAACTGCGTTGAGATTATTTGTTGAACACGCATCATACACGAGACCATCGTGCTGCTTTCAAAGCCGTTCATGTGATCACATGAACGGCTGCTGGAAACTGATCAAGTTTAGGAGCGGTACGGCGAGAGTAACCAACAGGAGACCACGGCAACATACCGTCGACACGAGGCGGCAGTTTGGTCACGGCGACAAACTGGTTAACGTTTTCGCATATATTTGAAAAGCACGCATAATATTTTAAAACGACTCTTGTACGCTGAACATGTGAAGAATATTATGGTTATTGTTTACATTGTGAGCTTAATGTCAATATTGGCATTTGTCATTTCTGTCCTGATTTTTTTAAACTTCCCAAAAAGTTTTACCGTAAAGAGGTATTTTGAAAGATCTTTTTGAACTTTTGTCACCTTAGATACACTGATTGTTTGTCCAGTTAAATCTTTTCGGTCGACTATGCAGTTACATCTTCTTGATTTTTTATCCAAGCAAATAATTTAAACGAAGTGTTACGTGTCATTTTTCTGACGGTTTCGCGTGTTAGTCTTTTTTGGGAATCCATTGCAACACATTTTTTTGGGCTCGCTGTCCGGTTAGATCTATCTGATGGTGACTGTACTTTTCAACATGGAATGGATGGCACATAGTGAAGATGGCTTATATATTTCGGCCAGTTCTCCAAAAAAGCCATTAAGACATTTTCAGAAAATGAACCCACTCGTTTTTCAATCTTCCACTGAATTAGTTGGTCGTAGACAGCCATATAACCTCTCTCTCGACTTTGCCGGCAATAGATTCTCACTAATAATTTTAGCCGCGTTGGCGATGTCCGTCGGAGTCGCATCAATCGCATTATCCATTTCTTCTGATGACGACATGTTTTTTATTCATACCTATATAAATTTGAATATGTGCACAAAGACACCCTTTTAACTTTTTTTTGGAATATAATCAGTATTTATAAATTAGCGGCAAACTACATCATTGTCTATGACTTAACCACAGATAATGTCAAACGTGTTCAGGAGTCCGATTCTAGTAACAGTTGAGATCAATAGTTTATATGCGAGATTTTTTGAAAATTGTATGCACCTGACATTTATATCGAATGAAATTTCATATCGAATGGCACAAGAGTTGGGGTCCTGACGTAGGTATTATGATAGTTTAAGTCCATAGGGCGCAATGGTAACCAAAGGCCCGCGGGTATTATATTAAATATACGGTCGATTTTTCTAGCATATTAGAAAACTATATACGAGCAAGTGTGATGAATAAAAACATAGTTGACTGTCATTAAAAATATAACAACAATAACAGAAGTTCGTAGGAGACAATAAAAAACTTTTTATTCATTTATGTGCAAATTGTATTGTTGTAGATGGTGAATTTTTATTAATGACTTTATAATTTGCAATTTCCAGAAGTTTTTAAAAGAATTATTTTTAAAGTATATCATCTGAAGACATCGATTTAGATGAAGAAAGGTTGACTTTGAACAATATTTGCTCCAGGTGCGGTTATAGAGATTACGAATGTACTGGTCATAATCTCTAAATTAAACCACTTTTTTATAACTGGCAGTAGATTCGATACTTATGTTGTCCTGAATGTGCATATAAAATGTTTGTTTGTAAATAAGGAAAAAGGTGGGACGTTTCTGTTTGAATTTTAAGCGTTCTAATCCAAAGAAAACTCATATAAAAAAAAACGTTACAATTACATTACCCAATAAAATAATTTATTAATATCGGCTGTCATTATTTTACTATTTACATTATCATTATCTAATCTATAATCCTAATAGTATAGAAAACAGCCTTCGCGTATTATTTTAAAATCTTAAAATACTAAAGAGAATAATAATTAAATAAAACTCAAATGGTATGCCATAATTATATCGATCCGTATCGTAACCAAATAATAAATGTTTGAACAGTTTTTCATTTTTTTCCTTCTACTTCAGTACTTTGTTAAAGGCTGGTATAGAACCGTGTTATAGAACTCACACATGCGCATTTTCATATGAATTAATTTGCTAGTACTAGAGATACCAGACCCTGATCATAACAAACTAGGCTTCCCTCGGCGTCAATAAATCAATGAGGACGTCATAAAACACAAATATACATGCTTCGTCGAAGCCTTAGTTAAATGACAGCCTAATAGACATTGTACACAGACTGACAAATCTAATCGGTAAATCAGAACTGGCAGGCTGGAGCGAGCTCCCGCGGGCCGCTAAAATTCTTGTTGTCTCTGTCAGTTTACTCCAACTAAATCAATCTAGCTATCCACGAATGCATTTGCTCGGGTAAACTTCGCTGAATTTAACATAGCGCTTATTTGTGCATAGCAAACTACGCGAACTCGGTCTGCGAAGACTTTAGAACGCGGGAATGAAACTGATAACACGTTTACCTAGGTTTAGTTGGGTATGTGTAGCCAGTAAATTATTTACGATACTACTTTATTCGTCTTTACACAAAGCTGTACTAAACGAGTAATAGAGGTAGCGTTGTGTGTATACATAATTTATACATAAGTTATACATAATGTATTAAAGTTGCGGTCAAAAATATAACAATCAACAATCTCCGCAAGTCCAACCTAAATTTCAACTTTCGGGTTATTAGTTATTAAAGTTTACAAAGAATTTTGCGAATACTTTTCTAAAAACTGCAGTATAACGAACAATAAATCGTGTATGCAAATTTTACTGCATTTATTTAGTTCACAGAATCATGTAAAATTGGTTAATTAACTACTTACTTGGGAAATTACCGATTCTCATTTTATTGAAAACTTGCGTTTAAATCTGTATAAAATGATATAACTTCACAAATTGAATGGTTTGTGAGCCAGTTTGTTCAATTCCAACGTCGCCAGGAAACAGGGTGATGATTCTCTTAACACAGCGTTGCGTCGAACGCAAACGTGAACGTAAAGCTCCGCTGGACGACCGAACTCTGCTGCCTAATTGAGAATGCACGCGCTAAAATGTGTTTTGTACGCTCCGACGGGACGCTTACTTCCTCGTGGTCCTACTAATTTGTCCTACTAGTCAAAAAGTGAACCTAGATTTGATCACTAAATAGTAATTATGGTTGTAAAAGTAGGTAGGTTAGGTTCGTCAGGTATCTTCAGATGCCCGGAGGGCAAAACCACCTAGAAGTAGGAGCCAAGGGGCGGGGCTCCATCGAAAGTCAGTAGGACAAAAATAGTAGGACCACGAGGAAACGGCCGACGGGACTACTCAAACTTGCCGGGTAAACATTCATCTTCGAGTTCGACGCAGCGCTGTGTTAAGAGAATCACCCCCCAGCTGCAATTTAAAGGATCTAAGATGTTTTTAAACATTTTAAAGATCTCGTTAAATTAGTGTAACACTCGTACGAGTAAGGGATCCATATTGGCTCACATAAAACTACTTATTTTCCCGTTTTTTTTTCCTACTACCGATTTGTAGTCCGATTTATCACTCTTCCGAATATTTATCATCATAATTTTTCTGTCCATGTCCCACTACTATCAGAGTTCAGAACAGACTGTTTTCAGAAAGTGTTGGTTGGTAATGGCATAACTGGGTTACCTTCGTTTCATCAAAAAAAAATTGGTCAAATGTTTCATTTCCCAAATTTTGTTTTGCCAACCCGCTTTGTTTTCTGTAACCGTAAATATTTCAGGATTTTTAAAAGCTAACCTAACCTAACCTATGGGGTTCTACAATATGGTACTTAAATAATTTTTGAAAAAATTACGTAATATTGGTTTAACGAATTAATCATTTGGGAAATTATACATTTCACCAAAAATATAAATATTGGCCACACGGCAGGCTAACTATTCGTATATTTGGACACATAATAATGTATGTATTCATATTTTTTAAACAAGTATTTTACTCGTTTATACCTAAAACAAGTGTACTAACCTGACCAATCCGAGTCGCTTCTACCTAAAAAGTCTCATGCATCACCATAGTAGGTACAGTTAACAATATCACTTCACTCCACTAAATTACTATTTATAATGTTCAAGTTTTCGAGTATGAATAAGAATAATTGTGTAAGTAATAGTTATGTTTAGAAACTAATATATGGAAGTATCTAGACATTTATGTTTATTTACATTGTGAATTTAAATGTTTCGGATTCACGATCGTTATTAAGAGAGACTAATTAGTTGTGAATAGAGATCATTATACGAGGGTCAAACTGAAAGTTCATAGAAAATCAAAAACAGAGTAATCTAGCAAGTTATTAGTTTTACTATATCTTATCAAAATCTTCTTCTTTTCAAAATAGTGTCCATTCATGTCAATACATCGCTGAATCCGATGGAACTACTGAGAAAAGCACTTTGCCCACTCGTCCTTAGGGGTCTCTTCGACGACCTTTTGAAACGCAGCCACAGCTTCCTCGGCGTCCACAAAACGTTTTCCTCAAAGTTTTTCTTTTATATTTGGGAATAAATAAAAATCGCAAGGCGCGAGGTCGGGGCTATACGGCGGGTGACCCAGTAATTCCTCGTCTGACGTCGCCAAATAGTCGATCGTTCGCCTGGCGGTGTGCGACGAGGCGTTGTTGTGGTGAAGGAGGATTCTACTGCGAGGTCGTTTCTCCCGAACTTTTTCCAAAACAAGTGGCAAACAATTGTTAGTATACCACTTACTACTGTTTTTCGATTCTCTAAAACAATTGTCGCGTAATGACCTGTCCTTCCGAAGAACGAGGCCACCATCTTTATTCCTACGCTTCGACCTCTCTTCACTTTAGTTGACAACTCCTCGGAAGGAAACACCCACTGAGCAGATTGTCTTTTGGTTTCGGGATCATAACAGTAAATCCATTTCATCACCCGTAAATATGTCGAACACAGCATTTGAGTCACCTGCGTTAAATCTTTCAATCATTTCACGGCACCAATCAACACGATGGAGTTTTTGGGCCTCGGTCAAATTATGAGGTATCCACCGGGCACAAAGCTTCCTGACCGCTAAATGTTCATGTACGATTTTGTGCACTTGACTCATACCGATGCCTAAGCTTGTCCGAATCTGCTGATAGGTCACTCTTTTATCAGTCTCTATCATACGCCGCACAACACTGATGTTATCTTCAGTCGTCGCCGTAGAAGGCCGTCCCTTATGCAGATCATCGGTGAGATTACTGCGACCACGTTTAAACTCATTAAACCAGTTGTAAACAGTGGCACGAGATGGGGCTTCATCGGGAAAGGCCAATCGTAGTCTATCATAACTTTCTTGTTGACTTAAATGATATCGAAAGTCATAAAAAATCATTGCACGAAAACTTTCTCGCGTTAAATTTATGCTTTTGTGACACAGACAATTTTCAATTTGCCGCCAAATCGTAAATCAAATGACAAATGAATAAAATTCATACTCTATAATATTGGCAAAGAGTTCCATTTTCAAAATGTAAACTTATTTTTTAAATTATTTTGTTCACTAGTGGCCAGTTCTAAAAACTATCAGTGTCACCCTCGTAATGTAAATTTTAGGAGAAATAATTATTCTGACTTCGAATAATCGGGGTTGAAAATTTTCGTAGATTTTGGCGCACCCGTTAATAAGCAGTTGGCCACTACGGAGGAAAAAAGTAATCGTAAAGCAAATGTTGTCTCAAAAAAAAAAAAAATTTTGCGCAGAATTGACACTCATTGAATCCTACGAAATCATTGTTACTACCAACTCATGATTTGTATTTTCGTCTGTTAAAGAATGAGTTTTATTATTTTTTACTTAAACTTAAGAACGGATATTTTAAAGTTATTTAATTTAAATCATATTTCTTCATGCTAATCTTTGTTTGTAATCAATCACGTAGGTCCCTAACTATTAATTTATACAAATAAAAGATAAAACAATAATTCTCAATCGATTATCTTGTACAATATTAAACTATGTAAATAATATTTTGTAGCTACAAATTTTCAAATATTTTTTAACTTTGAAAAACTAGCACAGGGTTTTATTTACTATACGAAGCTTATAGGATGTTTGCTTTTATTCATAGGTTCGAGGTGTACTGGGACAAACGCGATTCGGCGTGCGAGGAATTGATTAAGTTCAAGCTGTATTATTTCCTTGAAGACGATAGGATTTCTGTAAAGGTAAAGTGCCTCTTCAGGTCGGCTGCAATTTGTAGGGACCCTACAGCGACGGCCGTTGGAAGTTCTACTTCACTGTAGGGCCTCTTCACTGTAATAGTAGAGAAATTATTCCGTATTTACTATTACTGCGTTTACTTTGTAATTGGGTTGTGAAGGGACTTAGGTTAACTTATTTATCGGCGTAATACTAGTAATACCACAGAATCAATTTGTGTAAACCTTATTTCAATGAATCCCATGGATAAAGCATCTAACTTGGTCAGGTCATAGATCAGATAATAATGATTCCGTTAATAGGTATAACTCGTGTCATACTCGTATTAGGGCGATCCACGCGTTGTGTAAATGAAAACAATATCGGAGGTCTGAATTTATATTTTATTCAATAGGTGCGCTCTAGTGTTGTGATGAACATACCCCGCACGCAATCGAACTAGCAAATCTGTAGCAGATGTACACAAGGGACGTCACTATGTACTACGAACAAAAAAAAGTACAATGTTCTTTAAATCATCAAATTTATTTTTATAATATCTTATTTGTTTCGACACCATTTTGAAACAATGTTTGTATGAATACGTCTTTATCCATAAATGTAATGAATGAAAGGCACCATCGTGAATTGTATACAAGCTGTGATGCATCTGAACCCTCTTTTCTATTGTATAATGTTCGCTTGATGTTTCCAATTCACATGGATAGCTGCTAGAGCCTGCCAGCCACGTATGAGATAGCTGGTTTGTTTCTCTTTTAAATAATTGTCGTACGCCAACCCTAATATAAAACTGTCATGTGCTACGGTTCTGCTACCTCCGTTGCGGGGTCTGATGATGAAATTAGTGGAGGACCGGGTATCCAAAGTTATAATGGGTCGCTGTTTATTTGCTGCTTGCGGCGCGGACGGCGCGCCGCGATGGCCCTGCGCTGCGCGTCGCCCGCCGCTTCCCGCCGCTTCCCGCCCCGGCGCTGAGGAATTACTAACGAATCCAATAACTTCAGGCGGGCAGCCGATCTTCCGGCTGTTTGTAATCCACTATCGCGTCGTAGATAATCTACTTTATTTTAATAGGTATTTGAACATAAGTTATTATGATATCGGGAACTTATTTCTTATTTATTATATGTTAATGTTAGTCACAATCATACATAACTTGAAAGACTATTCACTATTTCTCCTTGAGTTATACCTTAACTTAAAATTATCCTAATTTTAAACATTATAGGAGCTGCATGACCCACGCGGTGGCAAGGATCCTTTCCCGTTGCTGCTTAAAAAAACCAAATTGCCGAGGATGTGGAAAGAAAAACCTGGTGAGTTTATTAGTTAATTATGACAACAATAAACCGGTAACGACAGTTTAAATTCAAATTAACTAACGATTAACGAAGTTATTTTTTGCGTGTTTGAAGGCAGTTTTTTGTTTTTTAAAACATTTCTTTTGTTTTTATACTTTTTAGTGATCATAATACGCTGTTCCGTAGTCCCACTTATTAGTTGATATGAAACTTTAACTTTCAAGCGCGCCGCAAGCAACGCCGCCGAAAATTTATAGTCATATTTCAACAAGTAAATATTCTTCGTTGTAGACGCCCAACTATCGCAATTGAAATATCTTATCGCCACCCTTGAAAGAAGTACACACGAAGACACTGTTAACTGAACACCCATAGACTTTAACACGATGTGATAAGGTTTATGTTCGATTGTAAATGTACAGTTAACAGTGTCTTCAACTGTACCGTTGAGGATTTCCGATGGCCATCTGTGGTCTTCATCATCAGTTCCATTTTCCCAAGTGATACTTTCTGAATGCAAATGCTAGATTTGTCACTAAAAATAATAAAATCGCTTATGTTTGCCTACAATATTTGAGGAGTTCCCTAAATTCCTCACTGATTTCCTCATCAGATTCAGACTTGGTGACAATGGAACCATTTTGGATGTAGAGTATACTTCCGAAATGGTGAAACTAAAAATCAATTTTCAAAATCGGTCCACAATTGACGGAGTAATCCGTGAACATACGTAAAAAAAATACAATGGAACGTATAACCTCCTCCTTTTTTTGAAGTCGGTTAGCAAAATACTAACTGCAGAACCTCGGAATAATAACATATTTATTTTGGAATTAGGAATTAAATAATTAATGGGTATTCCCATTCAAGTATTTATTATTATTTACCCATTACATTAGTTATATACTCAACGAGCTAATATTTTAAAATTACCTCGCTTTCAAAGTTTGAATTCTTTGTAAACCGGATATGGGTGAGGACCAAAAAGTTGAACCATAGTTAAGCGTAGTGAACCATACAAACAACGAAGGCCAAAAAAGATCCATTTTGCGTCGAAAAATATCCTTACGATAATTTCAAGGATATTTTTCGTCGCACAACTTACACAATTAAATTTTCCTTGAAACTTTAATTGCGTGAGATAGCATGTCCATTTTCAGACCTCACTCATAATATTTAGTACGCGTCCATTCACGTGACCACTGCTTTTCGGAAGAGAATACCAGGCGAAGTATATTATTGTACCATGTTGTATGCATGTCTAAATTAGTTAAATAAGAGGCGTGTGACTTCAGTTCTAACTTTTAATTTCATTAATACTAGACGTAGAAACGGTAATTAGCGCACTATTTAGTAACATCGTCAGTTCCCGGCAAGGCGCGCCGCGGAGCCATTTCGAAGCGCTGCTTGATAACTATCAACTTAACTAAGCTCTGCGGAAATAATTATGCATTCTGATTATGTGAAAAATGGGATATAATTTACTGTAATCGGAATATAAAAGACAATATACTAAACTTGAACTAGGTACTCATAAATTATAGGAAAGCTGACACTCGCGTTAATTTTTCAAAATGGATGATGATATTATTGTACTGTTTTAAAGAATAAATCTTTGTAAAGCCTTGAAAAATATTATGCATCGCAAGGAACTGATCAGGGCGTTGATTCCCAGAAGATGTCTGGTGGCTTTGGTCGCAGGTTACCTCATTGATGTAGAGCTCTGCTGTCAAAGTGCTCAGGACGAAGCTCTGCCTAACACTGACATCCCACGAGCTGGCTGCACAACTCCAGCTCGGCGGGTTGTAATCTTATAATTAAATTTATAGTAGTATTTTTGTTTCGCAGTATCATTTCCATCTATCGTTATGGAGACTACGGAGGAGGAGGTGACCGAGTACTACTCGCCGAAGGACCTGATCGTGGGCGAAACTGTCTTCGTGCTCGGCCGCCGCTTCCTCATTACCGACTGCGACAAATTCACCAGGACATATTATAGGTAACGTGTAAAAAATAAAACCATGACGTCGATTTAATATGAACTTAAAATTTACATACTTTTATAACAACTTTTTTGTGGTCCAGAAGAAAAGTTTAGTTCTTTTAATGTGGAAGACTTTATAAGGATAAACGCCACATTCGATCAAAAGTCTTCTTATGTAACATCAGAAGTTAGTGCTCTGTCTAGGTGTAACTCGATTTAATTATTTAAACCAATTTGAGCAGAAGTTAGCTATTCTCGAATGCATTCGATCTTCTCGATGCTTCGCGAGCGTCTCTTCCGTTTGCCATCGTGGGTACTTTGGAGTTTACGTGTTAAACTTAGCCGCTAAAGTTTCAGCTTATTACTTTGTTCCGATATTTGTTTTTCAATTTAAACCAAGGTCAGGGGTAACTGAATTTTAAGCTTATGACATTTTTGTACGATATTGCGTAAAATTATTCGCCCAAACCAAGAAATAAAGCTCTCGCAAATAGACTGAAAACTTGAAAAACCCTAGGACCGGGCGAATTGTAGCAATCTTATGTTTTAAATTAACAAAATATGTAATTAATATTTAGTAGTCAAACTCAGCAGTAGCACGGGTATTTATTATATTGCTAAAGTTTGTCAAGTCTCTGTTACGTTAGACCAGTACCGAAGCCTTTGAAAATGGTAAAAACTGAAATAAAGTATAGTAGGATGAAACCTATTGGAAAAGGAAGAAAATATAACAAAAAAATAAGGTAAAATAATTTAGGGGCGATCTGAGGTCAGGTATAGGGAATGCAAATAACTGGTTAAAACCGGTTATTAACCGGTAATTATTAAGCCTTTGAAAATGGTAAAAACTGAAATAAAGTATAGTAGGATGAAACCTATTGGAAAAGGAAGAGAATATAACAAAAAAATAAGGTAAAATAATTTAGGGGCGATCTGAGGTCAGGTATAGGGAATGCAAATAGCTGGTTAAAACCGGTTATTAATCGCCGTTTGCATATACAATTCGGTTATTAACCGGTTATTTGCATTCCTAGTCAGGTAGTGAAGTGAAGGGAGTGAAAAAAAATACAGTGTGTTTGGGACATAAAAAGGAAAGTTTCACCAAATTTCTTGAAGAATAACCTTTTTTTGTAGAAGTTAAAAATCAGAAATCAAAAATTTGGTCTTTTGAATTTTTACTTACATTATAGGTGAAAAAAGTGTAAAGACTAAAGTTGTAGATCATTTTATTACCTACAACTTTGCCCTATTTTTATTTCATAGGACTTGTAGTTTTACCGGAAATCGAGAGAAAACGTTTTATAACCCTTACGCCTGTAAATTATTTCTCCTTGAACTTTTGTTATATTCTCTTCCTTTTCCAGTGGGGATGAAACCCACTACTCTATTATTTATTTCGGTTATACTATTATTTATTTATCGACCCTGGTCCGAGTCGTATCTTGCCGGCGGCAGCTGTGGTAAAGTTAAATGCATACAAAAGAGCAATCCAGAATTCGGCGTTTGAGAATTAAAAATGTGTTCGGAAATGTTACACCTAAGTTTACTTATTTTATCGTCCAAAAGGAAAAGGCAGTACAAGTATACAAAATACTAAAAATGCAGGCTTCTAGATCTATTCACAACGAAGTTATAGGGGGGTCGAAAATGGCCTGAACTGCTTCGAGAAAAGGATGGTACGGCCGTGCCGCTTTTTTGCTCGACTTGGCGGGGGCACTGCCGTGCCCCCAGAATGAAGTGAATATGCGCATACTGCTTTTTCGTTTTGATCGACAATATTAAAGTATCGCTTACTGTCAATTTGTTTTGTTATTCGAATAATGGGGCGCCTTAATTAATTTGTCAGACTCTACTTACTTACTTCATACAAATCTATAATTATTCTTAGCAATGACACGTAGTTGCAGTATCCAAGAGGCGGTTGGATGGCTCGCGCTATTTGAGCTCCCGAAGTGTTGTGGAACCGCCTTGTGCAACCCGACTAAGCAAACTTGACTTGAGGGGGAAAAACATTAAAAATATTTTTTGCAAGTCAGCCGATTGAAATAGCAGCAGTTTATATAATGAAATTTTAATGCCAGCCCTCCTGGTGCGACCGGAGCCCTGTTTCCGAGCAGAGATTAAAAAGTTGTCCGGCAACCGCTTGAAAATTGGCGTGCTTGTTTTTCAAAACATATAGACACTTGAAATAAATTGGCATCCGCCCCGGCCGGTCGGTTATCGACCTGTCAGATTTGTGAGCCGCAGGGGCACAGTATAAATATAGCTAAAGCAGTAGCTCCACTCCGCCCTTTATCTATATACGAGTATACAAAATGAATCCCTATTTCCCTTGGTCACGGAATCACGCATGAACGGCTAAAACGATTTCGCTAATTCTTTTTTGTTGTGTTCGTTATCGTCAGGAGGTTTTTATGAAAAAAAAAAAATCCACCGGGAAAGTCAAAATTTGCAGCAGGGCGAAGCTGCTGACGGGTAGTTAGTCAGGAATAAATACCTACGCTTCATTCCAACAATAGTAAAAAGTTAAAAAAAAAAATCTTTTCTTGCAAATTATCTCTCTTTTACCTTCTCGTGTGGACACAAAGTCACACTAGAAAGGATGACATGGGTTGTCAAGCTGTAGGTATGCAATCATCGACATACTAACCAATAGACACCGGGTCCCATACAACATTCTCTTCGAAAAGTGTCCTAGCGCGACCTATAAAAACTTCATACTTATATAAAATCCTTGTCAAAATAAAACATTCTAATTTAAATGGTGTGTCGGTAACGCAATGCTTAATTTTGCTTGAAACAATTTATCAATTTATGTGGCTACGACTGTTGATTTAGCTGGCTTATGGCTGATGATTTAGGAGTTGCATAAGGTAAAAACGAGCATCTAGCTCGTTTTTACCTTATGCAACTTCTACTAGCGAAGTGCCAATGTCATCGCGAACAGAGTACAAATGGAGTAGCTTTACACTTAATATTAGGTATTTCTGTTTTGACGTCTCAGGTGGGTATGGGTTTAATATAAAAAACAACTCAACGTTATTTTGCAAGCTTTTATTTAACTTGCTCTGTATGTATGTATGCATGTATGTAAGGGTCAAATCTTGCAAGTTAAATTTGACCCACAACCCGGTTTCCAATGAAGCTTTATTTCTGATGACAATACAATAATGTGGTATCATTGAGCTGGTCTGATGATGGAGACTCAGGGTGGCCATAGGACTCCTACTCCTAGTGGTAGAATCTGTTTTTAATCATTTATGATATTAGTGACATACTTAGCTGCAGTTCCACGTCATAAAAAGAATGATAAATAGCATATTATATTATTGGCAAGGTAAATAACCTGCAATGAGAGACAGCTGTTACGCAATCGACGTCTTTGCGAATTTCATACGACATCAAATTTGTCGAAATGGATCGAACATACTACGGAACTTTTTCCTGGTCTAAGAAACTCTTCCTGCCGTTCACTCGCGACGATTGAATTCCAAATTGCACATTGAAATGGATCACCACGAAATCTACAAATTAATATTAAATTTACGACTGCAAAAAATGTAAAGTATTATACTACTACATAAATGCACTGGTCTGCAACAACCAAATATTTTTATGGTTACGGTGATTATTTTTAGTTTCTAAAAACATACTGAGGCATTGTAACACGGGTCACTGTTGGCGTAGTTGACAACGAACTAAATTCAAATAAACTCCCAATTTGAAGTGAGTATGTGCAGTATTACCGTGTTTTGTTCTTCGACCCGTTACCTAGTTGTGTATTGTTGATCGAAGTATGCGATACACTCACTGTATTGATATTCGAAATTTGAAATTTCATGTTCAGCTTATCAGACAACAAGCCCCTCTCCTACTGATATTCTAAATATGAAATGTTATTTATTAACTTACTTAACAACACTCCCCTCTCCTCGTAACCCTGCATTAGAGGGTCAATGAATATCGTTAAGTTAGTGGAATCATTGAATCGGCAATATCTCTAATATTTTTTTAGCTAGAGTAAAAATAACAAAAAATGTATTTATTGATTAACAATAGCGAAGCAAAATAATATTAAAGTTTGTACACCTATTAAAAAAATATCCTGTATATAAACAACAACTTTTGTTCGTGTGTAATATATTTCTTGTATGAAAGTTAAATATGATGAATTTGAATAATGTATTAAAAGTCACAGAACAAAAGTTGCTGCTTATGATGTGAATAAATTAACCCTGAGAGGTTGTTAGTGTTTTACAAATAACCCTGTAGGTATATATTACCATTACACCGATAGTTTATTTGTATACATATGTGTGTGTGTGTGTGTGTCTGCGTTTCCATGCGTGCATTTTCATGTGTGCTGGCCGAATTAAAATCGAGAGGGACGGGTAGAACAATCTCAGATTATATAGGAGTCGCACAAAACGAAGAAGTGGTTACCATTTTGAACTTCGTAGTTCTTGAACGGATTGCCTTTAAAACGATATCTGGGATTCCTCATGATTTCTGAATAAGAAACCGTAGTCAGAATAAGGAAAAATGACCGCCAAATCGAGCTTTTTAGTTCTTGAACGGATTGCCTTTAAAATCTATATCTCGGATTCCTCATGATTTCTGAATAAGAATCGCTAGTCAGAATGAAGAAAAATGGCCGCCATTTTGAACTTCGTAATTCTTGAACGGATTGCGTTCAAAATCGATATCTGGGACCGATGTGATTTTTGAAAACGAATCTGGAGTAAGAAAAAAAAATGCAATGCGTTCTAAATTTTCATTACTTAGATTATTGTTTTTGACAATATTTACCATATTCATTTTATGCCGATAACATATAGCCTCTGTCAACCGCACCATTAATACGCATCGATAGAGTAATCATTTGGCAAACTCCAATTGCTAGTTTATAACCATACACCGGATTGGCAAAAATGTACCAGTGCTAGTGATTCATTAAATATCGACTAAGTTTATCGACAACTTTTTTCGTTACATAATAATTTTGGATTTTACATTTCTTACAAAAATAAGTCGTACCTTTACTTCTATATCTAAATGATCAGCTTTCCATGAAGATGTACAATATTTTTTCTTGCGAGGCATTTTTAATAGACTAAAAACAATTAGGTTCTCATTTCGTTGGAATGCTAAGAATATTGTTGTACTGAATCAATTGTAATGTAATTTCAATGGTTGTCAAAAGTAGCTCGAGTCCAGAATCAAAGTCAAATATCGTTTGTTTTTAGTTGCGATAAGTATGAATAAAAGAGGTTTGCACATAATTAAAAGGTTTTCAATTTCACCATTAATTATGACAATGATTAAAAAGTTTTTTTTTATCGATGTCGATAAAGTTACTCGATATTTAATGAATCACTAGCAGTGGTACATTGGAAAAATAAACCCATGGGTTTTCAAGCATATTTAGTAGTGTATATTGATAGCAACAAAAACCGATGTTTGGTAGATTTGTACACTTTAAAATCATGTTTTTAAAGAGTAATATAAGAGACGTCACCATGGCAACGAGATACAAAGAAAAGTTGATTGAGCCATTTATTTCTGATAAAGTTAAATGCGGTGTGGACATGGTGTTACGGGCGGAGTGTCCTCTATTTAATGAACTTAATAAGGAACGCTATTTGTCTGTTTAGGATCAGGGGCCTAGCCAAGATGCAAACGCTCCTAACGTTTTTCTTTTCTATCGCTCAAAATGTATGGGATGACAGTCGACCACGTGGTTTATCGAAACGCACCAGAATGTGCCCCAGTTGCGGTTGTCATTACGACCCGAGTAGTTTTGTTTTAAATAAATAAATTTTAAAAAATGATGTACCGCCCGCAATTTTTTTTTATTTTTTTTTTTTTTTTTTTTTTTTTTTTTTTTTTTTTTTTTTTTGCAATTTGTAATCTTTTTGTAAAATGGCAACGAGGTAAAAAGAAAAGTTGATTGAGCCATTTATTTCTGATAAAGGGCGGAGTTGAGCTACTACTTTTATACTGTAGCTTTAGTGTTCACGCTCAATTACCGTCCCATGACCGTTTCCGAAATTCTCCTAAGAACGGTGTAGCGTCGCGTCTATGTGTGACTGCACTGATTCGGGCGTTTGTTCGAAGTCGAGTCTCTGTTGTATACTTACCTACACTGTGGCTGGGGGATGAAATTTGATGGGAGACAGTTTGCATTTATGAATATTGTTTTTCACATCATACAAGATTCAAGATTGAAAGCAGGGAACGTTAACGCTATTATGACTACTGGTTTAAAAAGAGGTAATACCGGTTATTTTTGCATTTAAATAAAATATTTATGTACCTAGCTAAATCTTTATTACCGTTACTTAAATTTCTTAACGGTTAAGCTTAATTTTGCTTGTTTGTTTACCCTGTGTGATTGCCTCCTCCGTCTCTTTCCGTGGATGACGTAAGAGGCGACCAAGGGAACAAGGGCTGTTAGGTAATGGACTTGCAACCTGTCACTAATACATTAGTATATTTCTTGGCCTGATTGTACAAAATGTGGTTACACAATTATAAACAAGTATTTGTACAGTTGTTGGTATTTCTGTAGCTTTGCCTACCCCTACTCTGGGAATAAGGCGTGTTGTATATTTGTTGCGGTTATCTCAACTGCGTAATGACAATCATAACTCTTGGAATACTGGTGCTAATTTTTTACCGGTACCTAATACTTTGACACCTTAAAAAAAATGATTTTAAGTGCATTTTTTCTTAGTTTTCGTCCACCACTCGAAATACTTATTCTTTTTTTTTCCGATTTCCAACTTTGATCGATTGATAACCGACCGGCCGGGGAGGATGGCATTTTGTTTCCAGTGTCCGTGATGAACAGAGATAATTATCAGAAGTAACATTAAGAAGTCGCAAATAACGAGAAAATATCTGAACAGAAAGATGTGTAGGTATAATGTAGCCGATTAACGGGGGCAGGCGAGAGAGCGAGACAGTGAGTGCCGTCGACGAGCCAATGCGAGCCGCAGTCAGCTCATTTGGGCTAAGTAATGCCATCATATTCGAGTCCATTCATTTCATCTTTTATACTCTTTCAGTATTTTTGTTCGTCGCGACACTGAAGCATCACTGCCATAACTTTTCGCCAGTTCGTTGCAAGTTTTATGCCTTCGCATTTTCTTTGTTCCGAAGCTTAACACTATTTATTTTTGTCTTCTATAGGTACTTAGGTAGGTACTCTTACTAACTATGCACAGATTATTTTTAAGTTTGCTGTATCTATCCCAAAACATGGAATCCCTACGTGGGCAGCAAGTAAAGCATACTAGGTATCAAGTGAATTATTGATGTGAGCGTGTCAGCGCTGTTCCTAAATTATTTTTGAATATGGACACATATGACATTTATAAAATAAAAACGGCGGCTCGACATTTTTTAATATACTTGTTTTAGATACGGAAGATTGCGATTGCCTTGCAGATTTTTTTCAGATAGTATATAAAAATTAAAAATATTAAAAAGGAAAAGTGCATTGAGGCCATTTTTTTCATAAGTGCATGCAGTAGATATTTGCATTAAAGTTAGTTTTTTTTTCAATACATAACGTTCAAATAAACCTAATAAAGTAGGTAAAAGCTAACCTAAATCGGGTACATCAGTGAACACTTAGGAATCAAAATAATTGTTATCTTCAGACTCATACGATTTTACGATGTATTTTTCATCACAAAAATCACATATTTTGCCTTATTAATGTGATAAGTTTGTTCAAACGATCTTTATTTAATTTGTTTCGTACACTTTAAATGAGTTAACGAAAATAAGCTCCAATTGCGTTCGGCAGAGGCCGAGCTCGGTGGAATGCCTGAAATCCTATGAACTATAGGATAAACTTCTTTGTTAGAGGCAAAGCTCTGCCAACCACAATTAAGGTGCAATGGCATCAACTTTAGTTTACGCGGAATAGCATTTGCCGAAAAAACAGTTAAGTGCAGAACTCGGTGACATTTATCATAAATCTTATTAGTATTTTTGGGGACAGCACGGCTAGCACATGACGGCGCGCGAGATAGACTACCCGTCATTATCTAATTAAAACGGTTAGAAAAAGACAGGTAGGCTATCTCGCGGGCGACATAACTTGCGCGCCGTCATTTGCTAGCCGTATAGGTGTACTTGAGAATGCGCAAAGTTAGAAGCATCAGCTATTTCGCCACTGGTTATTTCAGAACTCAAATATTCTGCAGTCTGGCGTAGGCGGCCGGGGTCCATAAATTAAAAAAAAAATATTGGTGTGGTTAAAATAAAATTCAGCACAGCTTTCCTATTAATATCAGTCCACCATCAGTAATTAGGGCTACTGAATGTGTCAATGTTTCATCAATCTCTAATTTGACACGCACGTACTCTGCCTGTAATAAATTGTTATTTATGGCATGTCTCGGTGAAGGGTTTTGATACTCTTAGTTAGGATCGAGCGAATGCAACGCTGTCTTCCATTATTTGAGCTCTAGTAATGATAATAATATAGGTGCTCCTGTTGCATAAATGGCTCTTGCTAAACTTGCGTCTGCTGTTTCTTTTTGGTGGTAGATGCAAATGCATATAAGCAATTCATTTAGATTATATTTTTTGCCATCGGACTGTCTATTTGAATCAAGTTGAAAGTTCGTTTAAGTGTATGGTCATAAAGGTTCGATACCACTTCAACTTGTCAGAGTGGGAGGATTGTTTGGAAAAGGTTCATTAGATTATTTCTTTGTTATAGTGGCCGGGAGATAACTACTTACATACATACACCACAAATGATTTTTTTATGTCCGTAGGACACTTTTGACACCTTTGGATATATAAAATATGTGAATACTAGTACTGTGAGCTGTTTTGTACTCAGCTTTGCAATAATTTCAATCGACAGGTTTTTTATCTGCTGAACCTCCAATCACTTGAAAATGTCGCCAAATAGCCTCAACATGTCGCGGCATTTTATCAGCGACTTTGTTACAACTCGATTGCACCGTTGTAACCACCCCCCCCGTCTGACTACTTTATTAATTTAATACTTTATAACTAATCTTAATATTATTTAATTTAAAACTCCTAATGAATCTTAATGAATAGAATATTCTAATTTGATATATTTATTTGGCCTTTTGATCGTCTAGTGTCAGAATCCTACATTGCTCCGCAGCACCCATGTCTTTTATATGGAGCATAGTCAGATTTGGAATTCTTCTAATTCTACAAGCCCTAATGATTCTCCTATATTTTTTTAAAATATAATTATATAAACTACCGTTCCTTTATTAATCTCACTCCTAATTAACCTACACTGACCCTTTACTTTATCTAATGTCTTTAATGATATTTAATTACTAGCTGTTACCCGAATACCCAACATGTAATATTATTCCCTACCTATGTGTTTAAGAGAAACAATATAAATATATTTGCCCTACCTAAACCCCTACCTTGAAATGAGGCCGGTTACAGCGAGAACCTATTTGATCTTAGGTTCACTACTCTTATGGTATGGTATGGTATGGTACTATGGTATTTAATAATTATTTGAACTGAAATCTAAAATCAAATTAGTCCTTTCTTTGGATGGGGTCTGGCCTCTCTAAAACGACCTATGACAGTGTTATGTGTATATTTTTACACTTTAGATTCCCTTGGGAATAGCGTGATGTTTCAACCCCTAAACACTAGCTGATGCCCTTAGACAGTGACGGCTGAGTACGTGACTCGGTAGTTTTCCTAGTTATATTTAAATAACAATTTCTAATTTATTACAGTAAAGTTTTCCAGTCATTTAACCATTTAATTAATACAAGTAAGTACTTTAATATAGACGGGGAGACCTCTGTCAACGTTACGTGTATATTTTTTACACTTTAGATTCCCTTGGGAATGGCGTGATGTTTCAACCGCAAAACACTAGCCGATGCCCTTAGACAGTGACGGCCGAGTCGTAACCCAGTATTATGACGGAGAAAACAACAGCCGTAGAAGAAAGAAGACAGTCCAACCCATAAATATTACCTAGATTTTACCAAATGCAGAATCTACAACTGGAAATATTTACTTCCTGTCAAACTTATATGAACACAAATGGTCAAATAAAACATGATAATCTGAGAACTTCTCAGAATAAAATCCTATGAAAATACAGTTAAATCCCCAGTCTATATTTATGACGATTATTAGATTAAATTGAACTTCTATTTATATGCAGTGGCAGTACAAGACCAAACGTTAACAAGTTTAAAGGCTAATTTTTAGCGCATCCTAAACTATTCCTAAATAAAATCCTACTGATTAAATACCTAAATCCCTAATACCCTAGACAATTGATTCTACCCTAACTCTACTTATAAGGCCTATTCTACAAAGAACTACATCCTAGAGGCTTACCTTATCCTCGTAATTAGCTAGTTCCCTAGGTAAACTGTAAAGTTCAGCCGGGTCTGCTGAGAAAGCAACCTAACACCCGTGTGATTGCCACCCCCCTCACACAGACCGAAGTCCAAGACGGTGAGAGTATGACGCCCTATTGTGTGGTTTAGTGTATATAAATATATAGAGTTTTAAGGAACCAATCCTCAAACTTCCCAGAGCTTTCACGGGTGCAATTGCATGCCCAACCTGTGGACCCCGATCCCACTCCAGGCTGGCGAATGAGAATGGTGGGCTCTTATACAGATGTCTGTGTTGGTAAAAAGATCATCTGGGCTTGCCCGAGGCTCTTTTAGAATTTAATAGTTCCGAACCAGACCCGTTTGTCACCGTTATAAGTTAGATATAGTTCGTCAGACACACTGTTTGTCTAGTCATAGTTCTAGCGCGAATAATGCTAATCTAGCTTAATACAAATAGCAAAACAACCTCCCCACAAGAAATTGTCACATTAATCCCACACTAATTTATTAATTTTGCAACGCGCTAGACACTAATGACAACCAAGAATTAGTCCACCCGCAACTCCAAAGTTAGGCTCCCTCCTAATAAACTTCCTAATTTTTTTAACAATTAAATAAAACGAATAAACAAAATCTTCGCGACTATAACTCAAATGCAACGCAAAACTACCTATTTCCTCATATAATAAACCGAGGATATACGATACGATCCCTATTAATTTCGAAACTAAGAAACCGTATTTTAAAACAACTTGAACAATTAACTTTAACCATAAATGCTTTGAACTAGCCGTATTTTATTGTAGGTATTCCAACTAAACTAAAATAAAATCGACACAAATCGTTAAAACCGCAACTAAATGTATGAAAATCAACCTTTGAATAATATAATAACGAAGTTAATTATGTATCAAACATAACCCGAAAAGAATCCTATTTTAATAACCCGCACGCACAAAACCGTAAGAAAACATTATTATTTACAATATAAAATTTCACTACAAAATGAATGAGTTTTACCCGTTAAATACAGTGTCTATGCAACCTTATACTGAATTATAATCAATTAATCGATGCAACACGATATTAAATGCAAACATGAATTTAGCACAACATAAAAAAGTAAGCACGTAACCGAACCGTAAATACCTAGATAAATAACTATAAACTACGCGACGCCGACCCTAACACGACAGAACCCTTCTCCGACGTCAGCTGTAGAAAAATAGACCCCGAATCTCACTAGGTATGAACACTATAAACAACGTTAAAGTTAAACCGTAAACGTAACTTGTTTCTATTATCCGTTAATTACCGCGGCTATGTATCCTTACAATAAGCACTATAACGTCCGACGTTATAAATTAAACCGTAAACGTAACGCACTTCTATTTCCGTTAAATACCGTGACTATGTATTCCTACACAAGATAATTGTAAACTATGAACTAATGAATCTACGTAACACGATAATAAAAACAAACGCGAATTTAACACAACGTAAATAATAAGCACGTAAACGAACAGCAAAATACCTAAGTATCGATTTAAGCGAACGTGAGGAAGCCCTTCTCTGACGACAGTTGCTGATCTTCTGGACCCCGTTTTTTTTTTTTTTTTTTTTTTTTTTTTTTTTTTTTTTTTTTTTTTTTTTGAGGGTCCTACGTAGTTAGCCTCTGATGGCTTTGACTACTTCGCCGGAGAGAGGGCGGACTCCTGATGGGAGTCCACGCTAAAAGTGGGTTTTACACTAGCATGCCTAAGGGCGCCCCTATTGGGCCGACCTCGGACTTAGGACGCTAGGGGAGAATTTCAATCGAATTGGTTTTATGCTACAATACGCTTCGGAAATTTTACGTTAGACCAGACTGAGAAGAAGCGTCAAGAAACTCCATCTGGGTGTCGATTATGTGAATTAACCGGTACCGGTACCGGTGCAAAGTGGGGTCGCCCACGTGTAGGGTGAGCCGGGGGACGCCGACGCCTCCGCCGCCGCGGACGGAGACGTTGTGGTGTGTATGGATCTAAGCTGGTGTTGCCCTGTGAGACGGTTGGGCGACGAATATCTTCGCGGGCTGCGAGGGCAGCCGTGATAGTGTCATCGGTGTCGGTCAGTACGTGTCGGGGACGCCTGTTCCGAGAGGATACGCCCACGAGCGGGACGTAATTTACGGCATCGCGTAATAAGGGGTTAGGATGGTGAGGAGCGTTATTGAAGAACCGCCGAGAGGCATCCTTCATAAACTTGGCCACGGTTGGAAGACCGAGGTCGTCGTGAAGATCTAAGTTGCGCATGAACCACGGAGCGCCCGTGGCTCTGCGCAAGAATCGATTCTGCAGCACCTGGAATTGGTACAGAGCAGTCGAGTTCGCATGAGCGAAGACCACACTAGCGTAAGTTAGTATGGGGCGAACGCACGTCTTGTAAATTGTCATCTTATTTCTAAGCGACAGCTTACTGCGTTTGTTCAACAACGGATAGAGACCCCGATTTGCGACTGACATCCCCTTTTATAACCTTCGTAATTGTGGAAAAATCCAGAAATTCCACAAGATTACCTTTTTTCATCCGTACCTGTTATTGCGCAACAATAATAGAAATTGCCTTATATAGGCAAGCATACGATATCAAAGTTAAGTCTCCAAAAAGCACGAATTTGCATTCGAAAGTGAACTATATATCTTTAACCGTAAAGCTCAAAAACAAAAAGTAGCGCGCCCTGTTGCGAAGTAGCTGAACTTCTAACTAACGTTGTAACGACAAGTAACGCCACTCGCCGCCAAATAACAGTGCGCCACTAACATATGGAAAACACGAAGTTGTACTCTATTTGACAACAGATGGTATTGTTAATAGCGGTGAATATTTTAGAACCACGCGAATATTCTAGATCCCGGAAATGGATTGTTGACAGAAGAACTTCCGCCCACTTTCTTTTGTCCGCTTTATTAGTAATAACGTTGTTTTTGTTCTGCAAATTCCTCTGGTCGGTACCTTAGGTATACTATTACTATTATACTATTTTTTATGCAGTTTTTATCTTCTAAAGTGTGTTTTTCGAGATTTCGAACTATACCTACTGAACGCAGAACATGAGTTTTCTTTCTCGAAATCACACCTAACTAACATTAAATGGTTTTAACATAATACCTAGATTATCCAGGAGCCCTAATTGTGTCCCCGAAGGCCTATCATCTCCAGTGCAATCTATCGGTGCGTAGCGTACTAATGTGAACTACTCGACATGTTGATATGTGTCGCTTTTCACTTACTAATGATTACTAATATAAACGCCATCTAACGCTATCTGTGTCAACTATTAGCCTATGTTCAATACGTAGCTTACTTAAATCCTTCCCTCGCAACAATGTATTGTAATTAGTTCTAGATATAACCGCTAGATTGCGCTGCAACCAAATCTCTATGATGTTACCCTTTGTGTATAAGATACAGATGCTCCCCCATTACGATAGCCTTTAGAATGCTACTTTATTACTTATTACAAATAGAGTTTGTATACTAAACAACAGTGTTGCCTCACTGTGGTTAGTTACACCGTGAAATGTCAGAATGACAATTAAACGACAGCATTAATACTATGAACCTACCCGTTATCTGAATCATAAATAAATAAAAAGTTCAAGTATTGAAAAGGGTAGATCATTAAAAACATACAGGATTATCCGCGTAAGGCCCAACGGCCTAAGTTTAGAACATTTGTCAAAGTGACTTTAAACTTTAGTTGTCTTAAACAAGGTTCTTTTTTGAACTAATGAATAAAATGAATTTGACGTGGGCCTCACGAGGATACATGTTGCAAGTAGTGCCTTTATAAGGGTACCATTAATATACGTTACTTACTAATATTACTTAGTATAATAATGTAACGTATTCGTAGTTTTCCTTGAAAACAAATAGTATTAGTCTGTTATAACATTTTATAAATGACCCAGTCTGAATTGATTATAATTTATCGAAAATAACATTTAAACATAAGGTTATATAAAAATAAATGTCCATCGTGTCGATACTTGTCGAAAATGTCCGTCACACTGTAGGTCACTTTCCAACCCTATATTAGATAGCGGTTCTGTCAACAAAGTATTTACCCATTTCAAAGAAATTGAGTTTGATTGCTTATGTTCAAATTACCTTTGTCCGAGCAGGTCGACAGTTCCCACTGCTGCCTTCTCGCCGTGGGAACCTGAGGCGATTGTTTCCGCTACTTCACCACCCTTCCATATTTGATGCTAACACTTCACCTAAAAATGCACCTTATCATCGAAACATAAACTTTGTAATGCCTTAGTTAAATCGTGGATTCTTTCATTACGTATCTAGGTAGCGCCTTGCTTTGATGCAATTTTATTTATTATTCTCGATGACGGTTGGCATAATAAAGAAGTCTTTCAGAAATTCCGCTTACCTTTAAATTGAAATAGCATCAGCAATGATTGTATAGGTAACTACCTACTGTAAGCAATTCCACTCTTAATTTAGTATTTTTACAATACTAAAAATCTTTAGTAATTAAAAGATAATTTGGCTGTACTGGCGAAACATAGGATTTCTTAAATGACCTTGGCTATAAGAATTACGTATCTAATGATTAATGATATACCTACGTGGCTAGTGTACAGCAGCATGCTCTCATTATAATACCTTGCACGTCAATCGACATAACAATGCTAATTACGAGATTAATCGTGAGGCTGAAGTCTACCTGCACATTAACTTTTTTTAAACGTTTAATGGGTTCTGATTGGAGCTATGTCTGTAATTAGAGAGATGCTGAACATAGAGCAACCTGCTCGCGTCGAGATAGCCAAGAAGACAGTCAAGGAGTTCCCCAAGGTAACTGGACGTGTCACTCCACGACTCATATTTTTTCAATGGTTTTACCATTATTGTTTGTGAAAAACTGTAATAGCTTGTTTGGACACGTTGCCGTTTTTCAGAAATAATATACAAGATATTTTTAAATGATAATGGAATGAGACACTATTATAGGTGATTATGTTCTTTGTTGGGAAAAATAATGTTTATTTGTGTTTAAACCCGCTCAGGTGTACCCACCACACTCTGGGATCGGCACCCCAGAGGACTCGCTGCAATCCTGCTTCGGCCTGGTGCCCAAGCCGCCCCACAAAGACGTCATTAAGTACAATCTCAACGCTAGCAAGGTAAGAAACAATTAGGACCCTTATAAACGTCGAAGTAAATATGAAGTTGTATAAAAATGTAAAAGGTATTTTTGTCGCGTCAATAATCTTAGACATTGATTTAGTATTCTATTAGATACACAATCTGGAACAAATTTCTCATATAAACTGGCTCAAAGTTACATGACTGTTGTACTCAGTTCAATGCTAACACTAATTTTGCCCTGCAATGCCAAAAACGTTAACGTTGAACGTGAACGTTAAGTAAGTGTGAAATTTGCAAAAATATTGGTGAATTGCAAAAATATTGTATATATTAGTTAAGGACCTAATTAATGTCAAAGTACAATTGAAACAAAATATTTTTCCTATGTGTAACGAAAATAAATCCTACAATCGTATGGTTAATCTTCGTTACACAAACCAAAAATAATTTGTTTCAATTAAACTTTGACATCAATTAGGTCAGTCAAATTAAAGTTGGAGTCCCACAACATTTTTAACCATAAGCCAAATTCAGTTGGACCGACCTATTTATTGCCTATAATTTTAAAAGAAGTTATTTCTTGCTCTTTGAAGACGTTTTTTTAGTTTTTAAAAACTTTTTTTATGGTTAGGTTTGTTCATGAGAAAACGACGTGATTTTTATGAAATAAATCATTAGCAAGTTTAATACTATATTTTTTGTAAAGCATTTACTTAAGACATCAAGTTCAAGACATTGCGCAATTAGGCCGTCTACTAAATCCGCATTCTTACTTAGTGTGTAGTACGAAAATGGGTCGAACACGCAACATACGACTTATGCATAACTTTTCAAGCTAACTAGGCTTGAATAGGTTGTGATCACACCTATCATGTGCTAATTGCGACCTATTTTGCGCGTCTTTGAGGATTTAGTGGAAATCTTTGATATAAAAATACAACTTTTTTTTTTGCCATAATTGAAAACAAACCACCTCGATTTATTTAAATAAAAAGTAATATAGTTACTCGATACATTTACACCTTTATTAACCACTGTCATCGTCTATGGTCGGACGGTGGCGGACGAATTGTCCAAAATATGTCTATGGCAGTTTCTTCGTAAACTTCATAAACATACCTACTTATAAATTTATCTTATCTGTATCGTCATTTTAAAGATATGACAGTGGCAAAATCTCGAAAAGAATCTGGCACGTGCTAGTTTCAATTCTTTTGTTTGGGGCGCAGTCTCTTATTTGATTCTCCAAACTTTGCGACTCGATTAAACTTGCAGCAGCGCTTAAAAAGAGCGAATAACGCTTTAAAGGCAACAAAAGTCCAGGTGACTTGTTCCTCCCTGCGGATTCAACGTCACCGCAGTTTATTTATTCCGTTATAAAAAACTAACAAATGCCTCGAACATTGTACAGAAAAACATAACCGCGTTTTCCTGACCTTTAGTTTTATTTTTTTGCAATCCTCGAACTGTCGGGAATGTTTTCCCTTGAACTTTTTTATTAATTATTTATTTCTCTTATGCAACTGCGAGCAAATTGAAAAATCTAAGGAAAACTTTGGCTTTTTAACCGACTTCAAAGAAGGCGGAGGTTATACGTTCCACTGTATGTATTTTTTTTATGTTTATTCACCGATTACTCGGTCACTTGTTGACAGATTTTGAAAATTCTTTTTTAGTTTGATAAATTATACTTCCTAGGTGGTCCCATAGTCACGAAATTTGAATCTGACGAAGGGATCAGTGAGGAATTTAGGGAACTCCTCAAATATCATAAGCAAACATTTTAGTATTAAAGCGATTTTAGTATTATTACAAGTCTAGTATTTGCATTCAGAAAGCATCACTTGGCGAATTGGAACTGATGATGAAGACCACAGATGGCCACCGGAACTCTGCGGTGGCGATAAGATATCTCGATTAATATAGTTGAGCGATTACAACGAAGAATATTTACTCGTTGAAATAAGAGTTAACTTTGCCGCGATGTTGCTTGCGGCGCGCTTGAAATAACTTAGTTTCATATTAACTAAGAAGTCGGACTACGTAACAGCGTAAAATGTTATAATAGTAGATTATACACCGAGGGGATAAAGCACAGTTTTATGTCACGGGCGCGATATTGAATCCTGAACGTAACGAAGGACTCCAGATTTTGTTACGAGTTAATTCCCGAGCGAAGCGAGGGAATTAAGAAGAGTCCTGAGCGCAGTGAGGGGTTCAAGCGCGCCCAAGACGAAAACAGCTTTATCCCCGAGGAGTGTACTCTACTTTTCTCACCTTTTGCGAGACAATAAAAAAGCGAGTCTACTAAAAACAGCGTTTTATTATAGTAAATTAAAATTAAAAGTGAAAATTGATATTTGAGACATTAGTCCAGTTGTGGAAAGACAATATTTATTTAAAACTTTGCAGTTATCACCAATGTATTTTATTGCAGCGTCTTACAATACTCGCGGCTTTTGTTTAATTTCAAATGTGTTCCATTCAGCTTGCCGTGGCCAGCTCGATTTTAGAAAATGTTCGATTTTCATATTAGGTTCGACGCGGCGGTGGCGGCGGCGCCGCGCCCGGCCTTCGAGTATTAGTTGATCTTTTATTACGAAATTAGACTTTAAGGCCATTGTAATAAGAACTATGAAAAGTGAAAATATTACAACCCAGCGAGTCATAATGAGATTCAGTACAACATTACACCCCGGCTAAAGCCAAGGGCTTTAATGAGTTGGTTTGCGTAAGGTTTGCATGATATGTAATTTGGCATTGTCGAGCAGGTGGTGTGAAAAATAATATAAATGATTTAAAAAACAAAAAATCGCCTTAAAAAACGCAAAAAATACCTCCTTTTAAAATTATAAGTACCTACCTAATAGTTAGTCCAACTAAAGTCGGCGACCACAATATTTTCATTTTTGCTCGACAAAAGGTGGAGTAGAAACGGTTTTTACATAACGTTGCTTAGGTATGGCGGCGGATTAAAAAAAAAACAAGTCTTTATATCTCTCATAGACATTTTTGTCATATAGAAGACTGAAAATAGGGCGCTGGTGGCGTCGTAGTTTCGACACCATGGAAAGATTTGGATGCAGTTCTTTTAAAATAAACTAGTTTTTCTGAAGGAGTTTTTAGCTAAATTAGATTTAACTTCGTTGTAACGTTGAATAGTTATCGGCGCTGAAAGTGACGATTTCAATTACGTTGGAGCATTTTAGTTATTTACGATATTTACGACCACTCTGCCGTATAGGTAGGTGCAGTCACACGCATGTTACCGTAGGGTAACAGAAAACTTAAATTCTTGCTCAAGTGTATCGTAATACCTACCTTTTCTAGAACCTCCGGTATCTGTGCGAGCTGGACTGGATCCACCCCGAGGACGAAGGTCGCCGGTTCGTGTTCTCGTACAGTCTGGCAAACGGTTTTATCAAGATCAGCGAGATCGCGCGTCGGAACTCCGGCATAAAGGAGGGCAAGTTCCTCCAGGCGATGCTCTTACAGGTGCCGGAATCGGACCCCAACTTCCCTACTTATTACACCCCTGATAAATTTTATATAGGTGAGAAATTGCTTTTTATTTTATTGTGTAGTTAAAGTAACTATTATAGTAGGTAATTGATATTCCTACGAGTAAGTAAATGAAAAACAGCAAATGTAATATCGTTGTTTTTGAAAGTTTAGTATGCCATTGCAGAAGGTTTGTTGAGTAGCCAAAGCAATAATTCCTTGTAGTCCTTTTTCAAATCGCACTTTACCTAAGCGAAAACAAATCTGAATAATTTGAGAATAGTGCGAGGGTGTTCACACACTGTTCTCCTTTATTATATTCATAACGGTTTGTTCTACTCTAGCCGCACTCCGCCGCCGCGATCAGTTTTGGATTGTAACTTGTAATGAAACACAGTTTTATGTTGGGCGTTAAATTTGCAAACGCACTGAGAGTGGCGGTGGCGCGGTGCGAAGCGTTCCTAGACTAAAACCGCCTCCGCCACCACCTCCACTATATATCGCTTGCGGCTTCATTGGAGTAGCAACGTTTATCCGGCAAGTTTAAGTAGTCCCGTCGGAGCGTAAAAACACATTTTAGCGCGTGCCTTCTCAATTAGGCAGCAGAGCTTGGTCGCCCAGCGGAGTTTTACGTTCATCTTTGCGTTCGACGCAGCGCTGTGTAAAGAGAATCACCCCCAGGGCCTCTATTCTACTGCGTTATTACGATATCGCGTCTAGCATGTTTTAGAATAGTTTATGACTCGGCTGCCATTATTGTCAATGTCATAAGAGTTATCAAAAGGTTGACAATACGGAAAAAATAGGCGGTAAAAAGGTGTAGAATCTCGGCCCTATTTGCATTATATATACCCCGACAGTTTTAATTAATCGTAGTTTTAATTCATATTTTGGTTTTGAAGTTTTTTTAAAATTATTCGTGATTGAATATTATAGATAAAAACCGGGCAAGAGCATGTCGGATCATGTCCGTTGGGGACGTTTTGCCGATTAGGCTACGGAACCCTAAAAATGACAAAATATTTTACATTGCAGTACACAGTGGACCAAATGACAAAATGCTATTACAAAATAGTCAATCGAGGTAAACGGCGAATAAAAAATTAGGCAAATAATAAAACAGACGATCGCGAGACAAAGCGAAACCGCTTAAAATTCGAACACTACTTTGCATTTTCGTCTTAATGTACATATACTTACTTACTTAATGTATATAGGTAAAGCACGTAAAACATAGAAAGAAAATGATTTATTCAGTAAGCGCTTTCTAGCATTATACAATACTATGAATATATCATAACATAAAAATATCATACTTAGTTCAGCAGGAAAACATGTCAGAACTCACTATCACAACATGAGGGTATTGTGATGTTTTCCTATACTTAAACCGTTAGCCAAGCATTTTTCTATGTAGAGTCTTTTGCTTATGCTTTAGAAAACTTTAGAAAATGTAACTATAACTTTGAGCTGACCGGTGAAGTGACCGGCGTGTGAGGAACAGAACCTTCTTTCGGGAGCACTCAGGTCCGCGGTGTCGCTACTCACCCACAGCTCGTCGTACAACTTAAATGAGAGCCAGGGTAGGCATGAGGTGCGGGGTGAGGAACGAAAAATCTCTAATACTAGTCGCCATTGCCCTCTTCCCGCATCTCATGCATACCCCGGCTCTCAAGTAAGTTGCTGCCAATATTACTTCGTGTTAAACCTCTTTCAACTCTGTACCTACATCCACGAAATTGACCATCTAAAACATAATACGCTAAACGAATATGTAGTTTGACGTCATGCCTGGCACCGACACCAAAGTTTGATTAATGTGAAACGAAGAAAATCAGCGTGTCTCTTATTTCAGAAAACTATTTGCTAGAGACCGCCTGTTGTTTACCTTGGTCTTTTAAATTGTGCTATTTCTCTGTAATGTTTTTGTTTGGTGGACAATAAAGTGTTTTGTATTGTTTTGTAACCTTTATTAAAACAACTTCTTATAGCACCGTAATAACAATACAGGTATAAGAATAATATAATAGGCTAATGAAATGGATATCTTTGTGATGTACTCGTAAAGGTGCGGTTGTGACGGTATTCAAGCACCGTTTCAAGATAATCGGCTGCGACCTGTTCGTGTACCGGTACATGTGCGCCAACCCGGAGAAGTTCCCGCCCGAGGTCATAGACAACGTGCGCAACTACCACATGCGCGAGGGCAACCTCAAGGACGAACTGGAGGTATTATTTTATTTTGCTGCTTTAGGTTCCGATTATCTATTTAACAATAAATAAAACAACGATAAATATCGTGATAGGTCCCATAAGTATCAGGAGTTATCTCCTATACAGGGTGTTAGGTAATTAGTGGATAATCTGAGACCTGTTGACAGGGGGCACTTAAGACGTTTCGAAAAAGCTAAATTAGTCTTAGTAAGAGTGGCACTAATTTCGGAATTCTTATTTTGACTTTTTTGTTTTTATAATATATGACACGACATTTGTAACCTGAACAAAAAAGTAAAAATATTTCGTAAACAGTGCCACTTTTACTGAGACTAATTTAGCTTTTCCGGAACGTCCTTAGTGGCCCCGATCAGCAGGTCACGGCTTATCCACTAATTACCTAGCACCCTGTATATATTAATACTGATTGGAAAGCGGTGTCAAGGAGTGGAGCTATTATTAACAGCTAGTGTAACAAAATTTAGCGCTATTACACTTTATTTTGTAAAATGCTAAAATTTTATAGTACCTAATCAATCGTTTATTTACGTGCAGGTAATAGTGGCTAAATTTGATCGATAAGTAATAAGATTAAGTGCACATTTACTAAATTTGGTCCGCCGATATAATTAAAAGTCCCTACCCTACAGACATCATCAAAATTGTTAAGACTATTACAAATTAAAACATTCATCGCTAGTATTTTTGCTCACTTACATTTTGTAGTCGGTTACTAAATTGGTTCTACAAAGGCAATTGGTGGACGTTTTCTGAATTTGGGTCACAAAAATAATTTTGGTACTCATTATTATTGTTGCCATATAAAATTAAGTAGTCGGTGGCTTCATTTTTTGGTAGGGTTTTAGGAAGAGCCATCCATTGCAATATCTGATTCCAGGCCGCTATACGCGAAGAGCACCATGCAGATACGCGTGCGCAGATAGCGAAGATCGGGTTGGCGGCGGTGGCGGAGCCGAATGCCATGGAGCGGTGCCTGACGGCACTGAACGTTGTCGAGGGCAGCGCCTCGCCGCCGCGTCCGCCCTCGCCGCCGAAGACCACCGACCACATCTCCTACGAGGAGAGCATCAGGGCTGCTAGTCTCTGGTACCGGAAATTTTACTTTAATTACTCATGCTCGTTATTAAAGTGACTCTATTGAAGCCTTATGTATAAGAGGGTTTAAGTAACGGGGTAGTAAGGTTTTATTATAAATTCTTAATCATCTGAAATTTGTTGGTGCGCCAAAAACTGCAGCTTCTGTCAATGTGGTGGAAGTGCAGGCACTTCGTGAATGCCCACGCTGCACCTCCAATCTCTCACTCTTCATTTCAAGATATTCGATTACCTTGACCAACTAACGTACCTACTCGTACAATCAGGTTAACTTAAAAATAATGTAACAAGGTTGTGCGACTCACAATTTATTTTATAACGTTATGCAAATTGTCTAGGCCTCCGGATGATTATCAAAGAGAGTTCACAGATCACCTGCGGGGCCTAAACTTGACGATCTGTGAGGTAAGCACACATTGTTAAGGCCCTCGGGTGATGATTGCGTTAAACGAACCGTGGACATTAGTTATTTTAAAATTGTAGACGTGTCAAACAAACTACAAAGTTAGTTCGGAAACTGTATAGGACTGGGGTTTAAAGTTATCAAACCCCTTCGCACGTATCAGTGAAAACACATTATGACATTAGCATGGCGTGTTGTCCAACATGAAAATGGCTTAGATTCATTCACACGGGTTTATTACACAAAAGCACGCGATTTCGCGGGGAAGAGTCCGTTCCGCTTCAGTTTCGCTTTCGCGTGTCTGTGCTGCAGGCGTTTTCCTAATTGTGACGGAATGTCGGCAGCAAACCGGTATGCCAAGGCGTGATGCCTCTGAAGGGCATCCTGAAGTCGGGCGCTCCTCGCGACGACGCGCAGAAGGTGGTGTGCTTCACTGGGCCGGCGGTCGCCGGCGCGGAGCGGCCGACGCCGGTGGAGTACGCGCCTGGCACCCAGCCGCTCTACAACGAAGACCCGGACTTCTGCGAACGTTACAAGGACGCGGTATGTGCCTGTTTTTTTTACCCAACTGCCGAAGGAGGCGATATTTTTGACCTGTATGGATAAATCGGCGAAGATTGCGGAAAACCGATGGATGCTAGTGGCGCAGAACCCGTCCTTGTGGTGGACTCTCCGCCTGAAATGATGATGATCTGGCTATCTCAGTTGTAGGTACCTACTTAATACTGCCGCGCAAATCATAACAACCGTAACAGGCATTTTTGACAAATTGAGTTATTAGCATATTCGGAATCAGCGTAATCAAGGATATCTACTCCAATTTGAGAAATATTGAATCATCTTACTATTACCGAGATTTAATTTACCATTAACACCGTAACACCCAATTTCCACCATCTCAGCCGCAAGACATGCTCCGCAACAGCAATAACGGCGTTCAAATTGGGCATGCTAATTCAATTATTGCTACTAATACCAGTCATAATAAGCTCTGTATCATCCACCTACGATGATTGTGATTTGTGACAGTCAGATTTGCCTTCAGGATCTTGCTCTTGGTCGTGGTTAGGTACTATGTATACGTCGTTCTATTAACAACTGCAACTTTTAACTGATAAGAGATTTGTCAAGGACACCACTGAGATCCAAAATATTTAGAATACTTTTTATCCGACTCCGCTGGTTTAAAAAAAAAAAGGTAAACCCTACGTATCGTATAGTTTACAGGTAAATAAACTAATTCTACGCGAACGAGATTGCGGGCTTTAAATCGGGATTTTTTGCAGGCCAGTCTAACATGGTAACACGTTGCTCACTAAGAAAGGATTTAACACTGCGAGCCGTGTGTTTTGGGTCGTTATCGTGCTGAAAGATCCAGGTCACAGGCAAATGGTCGTCGTATTTGTTTTTAGTATTTGGCGCCAAATACGCGCCAAATACCCATATAGTCATATTTGTGGTATACAAAGTTGGAAAAGCGCAACACATATAATAAACATATATTTTTATAGGAGAAGAACATAAAGCAAAACTTTAAAAAAGATATTAATGTTACTAACGTTTAGGCACGAGATATAGGCATGAACGTTAGCTAGTTATAATAAAGATATAATATATATGTGTGCATGAGCGAGCGAGCGAGCGAGCGAAGCAAGCGAGTAAGACCTTCCTGGGCAGAACCGACTCGGCAAGGTTAGGTTAGTTATTTTTTTTGACATCCCTTAAAAAAACTATGCTAATATTCTCCGTTTTTGGGGCTTAAAATAAGGCAGGGAGTACCTATAGTGCAAGAACATAACAACTTGAATTTACCTCTGTTTGAAATTTTACATTAAAAACTTGCAAACCCTTAACACTTAACCCTTAACAACTATTCAACCGTAGGAGTATTGTTCTAATCAACATTATGCCAATGTATTATTCTGCCAAAGAAAATTGTGTGAAATGATAGTGTGCCAAGAAATTTAGGCAAAAAGCAATTGTGCGAAATGATGATTGTGCCAATGGTTGCTATGCGAAACGAAAATGTGCGAATAAATTTTGTGCAAGACATTAGTAACCCGGTTATCCTACCATAATAATTAACAAAGAAGTTTAAAGAATTTCAAATGAACACTTTCCTCTTTGGTTATCCGTCACCTGTCACAATTTATGAAGAAAACGTGTTTTGATTAGTAATTGTCACAAATAAGATTGTATTGTAAATGTAGTGTAACCACACTTTGGGACTTTAATTATTTGTTTTGTTCGAAAATTAACATTAATTACATACAGTTAATTTTAACAAAGGGGTTATGTATTATACTGTGTGGCATTAACTAAGCCACAATCAAGTGTTTTGTATTACCAATTTGAAGTCATCCTGTATATACTTGTGACAACCCTAATTTTGCGACAAGCGAGAGAGAGGTAAGACGGGGCGTGAGGCGATGTAGGTCTTTGCTGTCTAATCCATACAACGACGCCGAAGCTGCCCTACTAATAGTACTTATTCTTATGATAGTTATGATATTGCATTTGATGCCTAGCTACCTAGTTGTGAATCAGACATAATGGCATTTATGACTTATCACAACAAATAGGTGACAGGTGTATCATAAATCATAACCAGTGATCGTACTTTTTCCAGCATTTTTGGTGCGGTGCTAGGGTTGTCAGTAGAGCCCAATATTAAATTCTTTGAACCAAGAATCAAATAGCGTATTAAAAAAATCGGATTGTCATTTTAAAAGTCATTTTTTATATTCTGCCTAGAATAACGTATTTTCTCTTGCACAATGAATTTATTGAACCATGTTGAAGAATATAAACAATTCCAATTGGAGCTCATGGCAAAGCTGGAGATTCAAAAGCTTCGACATGGAAATAATGCTCATGGTAAAAAAATATGTAAAAAGGAATAAGTAGTAGCATAAGTTTCAAATATTATTACATTTTAATTTTTGCAGTGCCCAATATAAGTTCCTGCTTTTTTAATTTTCGAGAAAGGTGTTTAAGGATTATGCTCAAACAAGTTCACTTTTTGAAATTTGATGATTGTTGGGACGAAGTCGTAGGGGTGTTTCGAAAATATCAACATAAAAATGTCCAAGGTAATTTAGCAATAAGTTCATAGACAGACTGTACATTTTAACATGTTGCATTTTACAATTTCTCGGTTACTTAATTCCAAGTAATCTAAATTCAATAGTAACTCTACCATCACCTATCGACTATATCTGAATCAAACCATTACTTTTATTTTCAGAAAATAAACAACCTGATTGCTGTTGTTCGACAGGGCAATCAAAATTACGAAAACTAATCGTCAGCATACCCTCCGAAAAATTTGAGGAATTTTGGGTTACATTAATAAATGTTATACACAATTATAACAACTGATTAAGTACAAAAAAAAGTGTTTTATTTTCAATGACAACATAATATTAAGTACATAATTTTAAACGTCAATCATATTATACACGTCGACAACCCTAGGTCGCTGTCGTGTGTCATTTGACGTCAACGCACCAAAAACACTGGAAAAAGTACGATCACTGATCATAACGTCATGCGATAGGATAGATGCATTGTGCTGGGTGAAGAGGCTGTTGTAGATAAATAAATTAATTGACAAAGTATGTCATCTTATTTACCAGAGGCCCGTTTCACGAAGCTACAAGTTACAAATTACAAGCGGAAGTCTCTTTCTAACTCCTTTTGCTGTGAAACACGAAACATTTTAAATTCCGTTCTTCTTGAATAACGCAAACCGAAATGATTTCGTTGTTTATGAAAACGTTACGGTAGAATACCGGTTTATAAATTAACGAAAATATGAACGGTTTACGAGCAATACTAAAGTGTATTATTAAACCGGCTCCGATCCCTGGTACTAATGAGTAATGAGTCTAATAATCCGGCTAGGACTGGTAGACCAGACAGAAACGCGTTTAAAAAGCAGTGTCAAAACGTATTAAAGTGACCCGCAATTATTATAGCTACAGAATTATTTACATTTTATGTAAGGTACTGAAAAAGAGGATAGTATATTTAACTTTTTCTGAAACTTTAAATTATTTTGGTAGGGATTTCGCAGGACGCCAAATAAAACATTTTATTTTAATTTGTTTATTGTATTACACAATAAATCTACAGCACTTATTACAGTATAAGATGACAAGTTTTATATTTTACAGAACATTGGCCAATTACAGACTTTTACTATCTTAATACCTATATCTTTTACAAATCACCAACGCATTACGCTAACACAGTATCAAATGTTATCAATATATATAAATTAGAATTTTGATTAGGTATTGATCTAAACATACTTGTTGATATTTAAAATAACATTTCAAAGCAAAAGAGATAGAGAAGTACTAAAACATAGGTGAGGCTCGTTGGGAATCATGTTTGAGGGTGTGTGTGTGTGTGTGTGTGTGTGTGTGTGTGTGTGTGTGTGCTGATTTTTATTTGCATTATTAATTATTCTTGTCTTTTATTAAAATCTATTATTGCTTATTGTCAACGTAATGTTCTCACATAGGGAATCAAACTGTATCCTACAACTGTGCTTATGCTCGTAGGTACTTAAGTACCTCATAATCCGCTTATTCGCCTTCTAGTCGGCATATCCAGAAGTCTTTCTGCCCTTTCTACAATGTGTAGCCTTTTAAATCAAGGAGTTACGTTTAGCCGTAACAAGGATCAAGTCGACTTACATATATTCCACTATGTCCTAAAACATTTATTAATACATGATCAATTTTTTTAGATGACCACTTATATTTACCAAAGAATAGCATGCCATTAAGATATTTTGGATAGCTACCTACTTATAATGCCGTGTTGTGTGACAGGACTACAAGGAGCGCGCGGTGCGGCGCGCGGCCGACGTGTGCGCGTACGATGTGGTGCCCAGTGCGGCATACCCAGTGGCTAAGGCAGAGGATCCCGCCATGGTTAAGCCGGGCTACCTCGGCACCTATGGCGTCGACTGCAAGGTGGTAAGGTTTGAGTCGGTGCCCAGCTCGGGCCACGATAGCAATGCGGCGGAGCACTCAGCTGTTCGGTCATCTTGGCAGCTATAGCGTCGCAAACGAGGAGGTGAGGTTCAAGGCGGTGTTAACGTTAACGCGATGGCAGAGATCGCACTAACAATATCGTCTACAAGGAGGTTACGTACGAGTTAGTGCCGACAGCGGACACATGTATCAGCTGCCTGTCTAACAGCGCCTTCAGAGCCGACTACAACAACGTAATGTTTCAGAACAGGAGCAGAGGTGGCGCTAACAAGATGCAGCTGACTTAGCTACATCGGCGTCGATAAGCATACCAGATCTCATCAGTCTCATCACCAACCATAAAAAAAAAAAAATAAGTAACTGGAGACAACCTTCAGTAATTAACCTCATCCCAATCTCAACTCTAGCTTCTGCTCTTCATTTTCATTTTAAACGACTACAGCAACTATCAGAAACTCCGTTTATGCACATGTAACTGCAACATAATTTGTTACACAAACAATTTCGTTTTTAAGTAGACTTTATCTGTAATTTCAACATCCAATAACAATAAGATTTGCTCAGTGCGCGACGTGCACCCGCAAATTATCACAATTTCAACACGTATTTTTACTACAGTTACCCGAGCACATGAAGCTGGCGCCTGATGCTTACGAAAAGGCTAAGGAAATGCGTCGGGAGGTTCCGGAGATATCTCCCGGCGTGGCGCGCGTGGCGAACTACCCGCGGGTAGACGGGCCGTCCGTGGAGTCCTGTGTGAACCCTACGTCTGAAGCCACGGGGCCGTGCGCACCCAAAAAACCCGAGGATGTGCTCTTTAGCTGCCCGCACGTTGAACCCCGTTTGCCCTGCTGCGACCCGGACAAACGAAACAAGGGGCCCCAACATTAAGACGATATGTTTGTACTGCTTGTACCATAGTAAATTACGCACAAAAGCGCGAGTGTTTTATTCCACTTATTTTTTTATGATAAGGAGGAGGCAGGCCATCTAATGGGTAGTGGAATGTGAGACCCATAGACATTTGAATTATTAATTTAACCAGACTTCTCCCAGCGGCTTATTATCAAATCTGAACGAAATATGTTCATCTATCTTCACCGAAAATTGAAATGAGATTGACCAGTAAGCTTGGACACGGATCCGTACTCAAAATTGTTTTATTTCCAACTTTTAAGCTTAATTTTATGGACTATATCAGTTTATTTAGTATAATTATATTAGGTACATAATGTGGGCATAAGATGTGCTATTCTATCAGTCCTATTCCGACCATAAGCGGTGACAGTTGTCAGTAATGAATAAATGTTCGGGGAAAGTATGTTAAAACGCAATAAAACAAAACAGAAGGATGAAATATGTTATTTTGTGTTACTTCTATTTATTAATAAACAGATTCTCGTTAAACTTTTAATGCATTCATGATAATTTCAATTGTTTTTTTTTCAAATATGCTATGCTATCTTGCCACAACACCTGTAATAAAGATAGGTTGAAGTTCCTCGACAACTACGAAAGTATGCAGTAAAGCGGCAATTAGGTACACTGAGTCGTTCACCTTATGCGGTCGCCGCTGTCACGCCTGTCGTTCATACATTACTATTATAAATTCCACTTCCCGACCTCAGATCGTCCGTAAATTAATTTTCCTTTCATTTTTGTTATATTATCTTCCTTTTCCAATAGGTTTCATTCTACTATTATTATAAAACATAGTATAAAACAAAGTCGCTTCAATAGATAGTGATTCAAGAGGAAGCTTTATACCTACATATATACCATCGCCCACACTGTTAACTGTCCATCGGCAGACCTTAATGCCTTTTGTAATAAGGTCCACCGATGTACAGTTAAGAGTGTTGCTGTTTTTACATTTATATTACCTACCGGAGCGAAGCGAGGGCGGGTCGCTAGTATTTGTAGAAAAGAAGAAACTGACAGTGACTGACATATTAACGCACAGTATTAAGTGTAGAAATTACAAATTTGGGACGTGAGGTCTAAGGGTGCACTAACGAAGGGATTGTTTTAAAAATAGACTGAGTGCGGGAAACTAATTCTACGCGTACGAAGCCGCAGACGTGCTCTAGTAACGTACACATAATGTTGTCTCGATGTTATCTAGTAAAAAAAGTATCGTAACTTCGCTTTACAAGTTTCGGATTTTATTTTACAAATTTGTCGGCGTAATATAAATGTTTAACTATGCCCAATTACAAAATGATAAATTTTAGAGATGTATTTTGAAGTCGCTTGAGTTTCTGTCTTATCTTTGCTTAATAGATGTCGCAGGACTCTCAGGTGTATGTAATGACATTAATGGCGTTCAAGCACCAAATAATGTTAAGATGTATTCACCATGTGCAGACATTGAAGTCTTTTTGGCAAACACGTAAATTAACAAGGGACTTCCTTCCGATAATAAATTTATCGTTCACTAGTCAAATACTTACTTCAAAGTCAAAATAATAGCAGTTACATTTAATAAATGGTAAACAAAAATTTAAAACCAAACAATTTGAAATAAAAATTATAAACTCTTATTAATATTCAGTAGCCTGCCCTTTATTTTTAAGAACAGCTTCACATCTCCTTGGCATTGAGTCAACTAAGGATTGACATATCTGTACAGGGCTATTATTCCATGACGACTGTACCACATGCCATAATTGGGACTTTGTGGTGGGTTTTTGATCACTTACAGCATTCTTAATATCCGTCCACAAGTTTTTAATCGGGTTGAGGTCCGGCGATTGTGCAGCCCAAGGTAAAACGTCGACTTTTCAGTTCTAAACCACTCTTTCACAATTTTGCTAGTATGTTTTGGGTCATTATCTTGCTGGAAAACCCACTTTAGCGGCATACCATCAAAGGCATATGGATACATTACATCTTGGAGCACCTTCTTTAAATAATATTCTTTGTTCATTATGCCCTCGATTTCAATGATAGGGCCTGTACCATTGTAAGAAAGATATCCCCATACCATCAAACTAAGTCCACCATGCTTAACGGTTTTTATTGTATACTGCGGCATGAAAGCGGCACCGGCAGGTCTCCTGACATACTCTCGAAGACCTTTACACCCAAACAGCACTACTTTAATTTCGTCATTCCATAAAATATTACGCCATTTTTCCATAGGCCAATCTACGTGTTCTTTGGCAAAAATGAGCCTATGTTTTATGTGCCTCTCAGTTAACAGTTAACTCTCGGACTTCTGGCGTGCAGATCAGCTTCACCGAGTCGACTGCGAACAGTAAAACTACTCACATTTAAATTTAATGAGTGTTGGATGCGTTTTGACGACAGAAATGGTTGCTTTTTCGATAGGCGTACAATTCTAGAGTCCTTTTTTTTGTTGTAGCCTTTTTTCTGCCTCTTGTTTCGGGTTGGTCTTCCCATTTCAGAGCATTAGTGATCATTTTAGCTGAACATTTTAAATTTTCTTGGACAACCTTATACGTTTTTCCTTCTTGTATCAACCTTTCAATCAAACTTCTCATTTCTCTGGAACAATGCCTTCCCCTTCCCTTAGTCGTAAAATTTTCTAACGAGAATTACGTTTACACAATAGAAAATCCTATATTGTACTAACGTTAAACAATATTGACCATTAAGGGCTGGAGAAAATTATGTACTTAATGTTAACATTTCTCATGACACTGCTATTTATTTGGAATGTACTTTTTGAAATTCTTAAATATAACTTCTAAATTTAAAAACATATGAATGCATTGGCCAGTGCAGGCAATACTAAGGTAAATAGTTTCTAAACATGAGGCCGTCTTTTGAGCACCTGGCTTATTTAAGAAAACACTTACCCTAGTACATTCACTGCTATTATTTTGCACACAACTGTATGTCATGTCACCAACCAATTTATCACCAACCGGTCGACAGTTACGCCAGTCTTGTGTCAATAGATAGTATTATAGCATTATTATAATTTATTATATTATTATAGTCTTTTGTACAGAGTATTTTCGAAAAAAAACACCATATAAATATTTGTACTCATTAAGCGATAAGCGGTAAAAAATGCTCAAAAATATACCCCGAGATGGAACTTAGTATGATGCGAAGTAAAAGGTGTATCAAAGATGGTCTGGGGGAGATATTTTAATAACTTTCGTTTACCAATAGTTCCGCACAGCCAAAAGTGTCCCAAAACACGGTATTTATCACTTTTTACGAAAATCGTACGAGGTACAGTCAAGGACTTTAATTGTTATGCCATTATGGAACCCTGTCATAATGACAGCGTCAAACCACAAGAAAGAAAGCTAAAATTAATGATTAACGCATTCATTATGACAGGGTTCTATAGTGGCATAATAATTAAAGTCCTTGACAGTACATCAAAAATGTGTAGAATTAAAATAACCCCTGACAAATTATTTACTATCAACTTTTTCTACATACAAAAGCAATATCACTTATAGTTTCCGCGCAGTCTGCCAAAAAATATTATCATTTTTTATCAATTGACGATTTTTTCTTAAAACTTTAGTTTTATAAAAATTTTGCCACTTTACCACAATAACATCTTAACTCTTACTTTACAATTTATTTCTAAACTCTTTCGTTTAAAACTTGAGGTATTCAAAAATATTAACTTTTCCGAGCGTGTAGTTCAAAAACGGTTATGAATTTGAAAAAGTTTTCAAATTAAAAGTTGTAGAAAGTTTTATAAGGTTTCATTTTTACTTTCATTACTTTTCTTTACAACGCACCATTCTCGAGATATAAGTAAAAAACCTAAAAATGCCATCTGTTTCGCCCCCCCCCCCCTCCGCCTATCCGGCTCCTAGAAGTGGGGACTTTTAGTATGTACACTCCCTAAGCATCCTGACCAAATTTCTGAAGGAATTGCTTAGGTTCCTGCTCACGCACTCTATACCCCCATTTTAGCCATTCGTTGACTGGACTATAGTATCTCCGGTGGAAAAGCACCTTCACACGATGATACATATTCATCCTTTTTAATTAACTAATTAGAGGTAACATTATTCCCATCACTATTTCATCCTTTATCTAAAGACAATAACAGTCGGGTATACTTGTTAATATCATTGGCAGTCCGAATCACAGAATAAGAACTATAGGCATAGAAGGAACGATACAATAAAACGCAACATACAGCTATAGCTAATATGCACAGTCTTATTGGGATTCAGTGTGCCAAAAAATGACAGTTATATAAGCTAAAATATCATGGTCGTACACTGTTGCATATATAATCGACGACCATGCTGTCCAGTTGGTGTCGTTGGAGACCAGTTTACCCGAGTTGACAACACTAGATGTGTCAATTATTATTTTTTGGTCTGCTTCGTGTAATATTTTTTAAATGTACCTACTCTTCGACATCCCCGTTGCTTATATAACTCTGTCTTGAACCTTATTAAAATAATTATTAACAACACTTTTTTTTTACCTTTTAGCTTCTTTAAAAAACTTTTATATACATTAAAAACAATTTCTGCGAAAAGCTTTTTGTATGAGAGTAAGATCCTTTTGGCAAAAACTAAACGTTTTTAATGACCAGGGCTGGGATTCTACACGGTAATAACGATATCGTTTTTGTTGTGTTTCCGTATTGTCAACGTTTTAATAACTCTTATGTCATTTACAATAATGGCGACTGTGACATAAACGATGCCAAAACACGTCAAACACGATATTGTTATAACGCAGAAGAATAGAGGCTCAGCACCTAAATAACCACTTACTAACAAGTTCAGATTTGACAAATAAGCAACTATAGCTATGCGGAGGGATGACAGAATGATTATTGTATACTTATTATTATTTTTACTATTTTGGACCATCCTAATCTCTATACCTACATAAAATTCTCTCCCGAAAATGGCCCCTCTGCACGCTAAACTAGGGACGGAGTAACGCGTAAGATTCTATAGGGATAGAGGAATATGTTGGACTTAATGGCTAAGTGACTGATGGACAACGCACAGCCAAAACCGCTGAATCTAGGGTCTCAAATTAAATTACGTTTGTTTTTATTCCGAAAATAGCCGAGTTGATACGTCATTCCGCTCAGTGTTGCCAGATGGGGGCTATTTAGCGCCAATGGGGCTATCTCCCTTACCGGGCGGCGATAATATATTATCCGTTGGCTACAGAGTAGGCTATCTCGGGGCTACACGCGCGCTCCAGCCAGGCGATTCAAGAAAAATATTCTAGCATCCCTGATTCTGCTCACGCCGGTGTTTTCGTAAACACAACAAGTGAATTTTGAGGTAAGAGTTTGAATGTTTGAACTTTAGTTCTTTTTTACATTCGCAAAACATTCGCAGTAATTTCGCGAATGCGAATATGTAAAAATATGGGAATACCCGCGAATGCGATTGCGAATAGTCGTAACATCACTAGTGTGTGTGCGCGAGTGTGCGAGTGTGTGTGTGCTCGTGTTATGTCACCCGCTACTGTTTATATGAAATACTGAGCAACAAAATAAATTGTTTTATAAATAATACCAGATATCCATCATGGCGAACAATGACGTTTTCTAATCGACGTTTCGGCTCGCGAGGTACATACAGTCTTTCCTTCTACGAGTATCTCGCTTTAGTTCTGTGTGTTAGCTCACTGACGCAATTCCGTTGCGATCGATGACACGATTGGAAACGATTCTGTTTATGTTATCACTAAATCACTCGCGTGACTTCAAAGTACGAGTACCTACGCAAAATGTTACACGCTTGGTTTTCATATAAATCGACGAACTCTTTCCTTCTATCTCGATATAGTTCTGTGGTATTATATCAAGACTTATAAAGAGTGCTATCTCGTGGGGACCAAACCGGTGGGCCGATTTTTCAAGCTTGTTTTTGTTTTAGTACCTGAATCTCGGCAGAATTCAATTTTAAGTAAAGTTTTATGAAGATCAGCCGATTAAGGGATACCAACCTGTTGTAAGGTCGTTCATTCTCCTTATAGTTTCACGATAAATTACAGAAAAAAACCCAAGATTATTAGCAAGATTAAAGTAATCTACATTTATGTACTTATAGATTTGGCATGAAGATACTATTAATTTTAACTTCGATTCAGATTGAGATCTTAACTGACTAGGTCCAGTGACGTGCGCTGTGCGTCGTCTGTCGGCCGGTAGTTCGGGCGGTCGCGGAAGAGCGGTTATATAGATAGATTTTTAGTTATATTAGATATTAAAGGCAGCTTTGTATCTGCATCACCCATGTCGAATATTAAATACAACCATTTGTTTAATAAGATCATAAATTAAATTCTTTATTCAATTTAAAAGGAACGCATTTACAACATATAAATAGATTTTTAAACAATCTTCAAGAACAATAGTTACTATCTGAAGAATACTGTTTTACTTACACATTTAATTAAACCATCTCTTTATTAATGATAGTTTTAGACGGACTACGCTGTACTGAATGGTCATAAAACAGGGCAATGTGTGGCAACACACTTTCAGGTTTATATTAAATCGATTAACTCGCATAAGACCGCATAAGAGCAAGCAACAAAGAAGTACATACTTGAAGGCCGTTTGAATAATTGTTGTATTGTACATTTTAACGAACACTAGAAAGCAGTTCAATTACTTTGGTGTAATTACTTGTTTAAAGTCGAGAGGCACTCAGTATTAATTAAGTCATTCACTTTTAGGCCAAGTAGATGATTACAATGACGATTACAGCCAGAGTAACGAGCATGCCGCCCAACAATATGTACTTGTCTTGGGACACCCTCCGCTCGACGAGGGAGATGGTCGCGTTCGACAGGCCGAGGGTGTTGGCGAGGTCTATCATCCGTCTGTGGGCCCCCTTCAATGTATCCCTGTTGTACTTCAACGTCTGCAGAATATTCGTACCTGTAAAAGATAATACATTACAGGTTAAAACAAACTGCATATAAAATACAATCTTTGCTCACTGCCTCTCGTTACCTTCGCCATCGTCAGGTTCAAGAGGCTAAGCTATATTAGCATAACAAGTTATTTATTACATTCGTCAACTTGCAAACTTGTTTATCGACCTCAAGGTCTTATATATTCAGGAAACACGACAAAAATATGATGTTAAGCAGTACTAGATTCCGGTAAACACAACAAGGAGATACTTAAGTTACATAGTTACGGATTAGCGGGTGGGTAAGAAGCAGCAACTATACGCGTCGCGCCTCCGCGTGCAGAGCTGATGTCGTCGATGTTTAGTGGCATCAAGACTTGATGAGAACCTGCCTTTGTGTTCAGTAATCATGAGGGCTGTTTAGTACCGGCTTGAAGAAGCAATGTGGCCACGGTGACTCGACTTGTGCATGTTGACGTCCGCAACACGATTTGCAGAAAAACGTGTTTCGCAAGAAGTTAATCCCTTTCACACGGGGCGCAAACAACGTTGCACTAACCATGTGGTAAGTTTCCTATTCTATTACTTTATGTTATGTTCATATAAAATATTTGTTTTTAATACCGTTCTTTGGTATCGTCGCATACCTTGAGAGTCTAAACAAAGGTGTCGTCGACTGAGATAGCGCGCTATAATTATAGTTCGTTTCGAGTAACAATGGTTCTGTGGAAGTGTGATTTGATCTTTGCACGATAGCGAGCGGCCGAAGGCTGCCATCAGGAGCCTCAATAGCCACCTGTGATTTAATTGCTACTTATGATTTACTGTCATTTACGCAGTAGAATAATTGTAATAAATAAGGTAGGTAGTCGCAACTTACGTTTGAAAAAGGAATAAATAAATAAATGATCGCCCTTTTTTATTACAACAAGATATATATGCACAAAAAAAAGAAACGATAAGGTATCGTAACGTCTTGTTATCTTTTCCATACATGCGTCATTTTTATGACAGCGTAAATACTAGTTCCTGTCAAGACTTTATTACACCTTAAGGTTTGGATATTTTCTCGCTTACTCTCATGAACTCGAGATTGGCGTTCAGTTGGTGTCCCTGAAGGTCTTATTGTTCATACTCTGGTAAAGTGTAGCTTACATACAATACAAGACAGGTCACACTTTTATAATAACAGAACACAGAGAGTCGGCAGACGGACAAACACTTTTTTGTGTGGGGGTTAATAAACAAAGTTTGTAGAACTACAAAAAAAAAAAAAAAAACTAAAACTACTGACGTAACTTTACGTCATCTCTGTCCATATGTCCCTTGCTTACGATTGCGTCATATAACTGACAAATTATTATTATACCTGATTACTGATTAGTTATATCATACATGATTCATGTTTTTTCTTTTGGGGATTGCTAGCTGCATATGGCTACAAAGTGTACCTAAAGTTCATGTTCCCTTACAAAGTGAAATGCATGTGCGTTAAGATTGTTGTTTAACACAATTTGTACATTTCCAATTTTCTTCTCCAAGTCTTTAAGTATTTGTCCCCAAGTCTTGAATATTCGCAATATTTTTACCACTTGTTTTTACTTATACTAGCTTTGGCTTTGAATAGTTTTTTTTTTTTGTATAAAAGATAGTCTATCTCTATGTCTATCTATACTCAGTAAGGCTTGTAATGTGTTTGATACAAGTGTGTTCAGCTTAGTTAAAGACTAGGTATACGAGTATTAATGTGAGATTGCCCCCTGCAACCCTGATATATACCAGTATGCAGCATCTCGTCAACGTTCCTATGGGAGCTGTGCAGAGATTGCTGCTCCTGGGCCAGGTAGTCCACGGTGACTGTGTGGTCGTGGCCGGGCCCGAAGCGCCGGCTGAGTAGCTGCTCGCGCTCGGCCAGCTCCTGCTGCCGTCGGAACCTCTTGCTCTGGGCATTGGTCAGGGATGCCTGTTGACATTATTACCACATTACAATTCTACACGGAGACAAAGCGCTATTCCTAACAAAACTGCGTTTAGGTAGATCAGACGTGCTTACTAAAAGCCTTTGTATTGTTTTCAATTTTGTGACTACCAATAAAAACAAATTCATTTCCATTTTAAATTTTCGACTGTTCCCACTTTATTTTTCCTGTTCTGTTGAATTATTCGCACGCAACCCCATCCACTCAAGACATCCGCTATTGGATTCGCCAATGTACAGTGAGCTACAGAAAAACGTAACTCTCCGCTTGTTCAAGTCTAAGCATGGGGGAGGTTATTTTTCTCTGCAGGTGACTATACATATACCTTCGCTGCTAAAGTGCAGAGAGGTTAACCAAAGTAATATTCCTTTTTTTGTACAATTTAGAGATATTTTTTTTTATGTTAAGGAGAAGGCGCACGAGTACTCAGGCCACCTGATGGTAAGTGGAATCTGAGACCCATAGACATTTGAATTCTCAAGACTATAATCCTAAGACCTCAAATGCGTCGCCAACCCTGAGGACTAAGATGGAATGCCTCTATGCTAGTAATTTCACCGGTTGTCTTATCCCCACACCGGAACACAACAATGCGAACACTGTTGCTGTTGCTGTTGGCGGGTGGTTTAGCAGTGAAGAACTGAAGAAAACATAAACATGTATCAGATCTGATAATATTACAGTCCAAATACTTACTTGTATATGTTTGATATCGTATTTCAATTGATCAACTCTCATTTTCGCCATTGGTCTACTGTTTATTGGAGTTTTGAATACAAATACATCAAGCTTCTCACAGTGCCTGAAACAAACATGAAATATAATAATACACTCTAGTCTAAGAGATACAAACGAGGAAAGGAAGGAAGGAAGAATTGTAAATACTTTATTAGTAATTTCAAAGTAACAATACTTTTTCCACAAAGACCGCACAATGTTAATATAAGTAATTTCAGAAAGTGGTGGCATGTTTATGAAATCAGTATTATTATTTACATTTCGAAAAGTGCAGTGCGCACTGCAAATGAATTGATCCATTTCCAAATTAGGCTTCCTTCTAACAATATAGATTGTTAAATGTTATAAATATTGGGATTGTGCTGAGAGATGTATTATTACCGCAGCTTTTTATCAGCTTTTATTGATAGAATATATTTTAGTAATATGAGTATATAAATATCAGGATTGTGCTGTGAAATGTTGCATACTGCCGCTTATCCAATTAATTTAACAAAGAAACTGGTCACTTATATCTGTTTTATTTAATAAAACCTCACCTGAAAAAGGCTTAGTGCTTAAAGCCTTTGCCTGTATGTCTGTCTTTCTGTCACTAACCAAACATTATTTTATTTCATAGCTTGTATTCTAGCAGACATTTCAAGCTAAATATCAATGATGGTTCTAATCGAGAGTTATCACTATCAGCTCTGAAAGCAGTCTGTATAGGAAATTTGTAAATTGGTACAAATTACAGTATATAAATCGAAAGATACCAATTGACAAACATCAATCATTTGAGCAGAAAGACAAGGGTCTCTCTAAAAGACAGTTTTGTGTCAATAAAGAGCTGACAAAAAACATAGGAAAGAAATGGTATGATGTGATAATTTTCGGTACATATTATTGGAGGCCTACCTACACTTTACTCTCTAATTTGCTGTCACTATTGTAGAACCTAATTACCCCAGCAGGCATTAGCCCATGTGCCCTATCCAATGAAACTTTTGAGGTTTGCAATTTGCTGAGCTATGTTCGTAACTGTGGTTTATCTGTGGACCTGATTTTCTCTGACTGTTTTCCGATTTGATAATCAAATTTAGTTACTTCAATAAGATAAATTCAAGAAGCACAATGAGTCAGTATAATAAATAAAGAACATCCATGATTATAGACCTAACAATCAAAACATACACCTGATACCAACCCCGCAATGTAATAACTTAATAACCCAAACTTAGAAAAGTAATGTGTCATTTTTTTATCTTAGTCTAAACTGATCACACCACTGATAAAATACTTAATATGTACACATTAGATTGCTCACTAAATTAGTTGTAATACAGTCAACTATATTTCTTACCTAAATATCCTTTAAAATGTAACAGAGTATACTTACGCGTTGCAGGCATTGATTTTTGCCTGTATAGCATTTTCAACTGATTCAGAGCTTTTCAAATCATCTAGTTGTTGAAACAAATCTGATGCTTCTTGTATTAATTGAGTAGTTTGATGATATAAGGCATCCATTATATCAAAAGTTTACGTTAGTAACCCAGGGTCGAGACTAAAGTTTAAGACGTATGTTTAAACATATGTGATAATTTAATCAAACTTTTGGAACCCGCAACATTTAAGTTTAGTTAAACATACGTGGCCTATAACTCACAGTAAAACCCAAGAAACATTCAAAATTTACACAGAAATTAATATTCCTTGGTTGCAGTGGAACAAAATGATTAATTTAAGCGTAATTATCGAAATATAATGCCTAGTGTATGCCTATGTGTGTTGTCTTTTCCGAACTGAACTGTCTGTCAGATTGACGTAGACATTTTTTAAACTGAGTGAGTAAAACCTGGCGTTTTGGCCGATGACGTGTCGCACATTTTATTTAATGTGTTGAACTCATTGAACATTGACAACAAAGTTTTCGATTACCTAAAAACATGCTTGATTAACACTTATGGGTTAAAACTAGATACGAAAGCAATTTTATATGACTTTCACTATTTCTTTTAAACTTGCTTATGATTTACAGGACCATGAATAATGTGCTTAACCGCTTTTCAACATTATCCTTTTATTGAATCTGTGGCATACTCAATCTGTCCACAGTCTGTTGAATTGAATCTGTTCAGTCCTGTGTTGACTCAAGCCCGAAATTTCAAGACAAATACTTTCCCGTGTGTTGATGAATCTGATCAGACCAGACTATTGAACGTTTGGGATTATAAAGAAACTAATTAACTTCAGTGTTATTTGAGGTGATAGTGTTTTAGCCACGATGGGTGACGCGTGTCGACCGTGTCTAACTAGGATGCCCTACGCAACGCTGATAGCAACCATTATGTGCTGTATGGGCGTGGGGGTATTTAGTGGCTCCATGTACCAAGGGTCTACGTTGGCCATTGAGATGTTTAAGGAGGTGTTTCACTTTCATTTAATATGGGTGGAGGCGCTGCGGATGATCTTCATCGTGAGCAGCGCGTGTATGGGCGCGTTAGGCCTAATGCTGCTTGGGCTGGGCTGCCTGACGACTGGCGCCACTCGGCAGAAGGTGTACCGCGCGTGGCGCGCGCGCGTCGGCGGCCGCATCTCCTGCGCTGTCTTCATGGTCATCACCTACATATTTACGATCACCTGGATCATCATGCTCGGGTTCCTTGTCATCACGACATTCTTGTTTACCATATTCTGGAAACTCTGTTCCAAACCAGAAAATATCCAGTTGGCCACTTGCATTGATTTAACACAGTTTGACTTCATGTTCCCCTCCTCTGTAAAACAAGAAGACATGAAAATATGTGGCCAACAAAAGATGAAACTGTTTTGTAAGGACTGTGTTGAAAATGCGGAGTCTATGTTCATTTTGGCTATGGTGTCTTGCATTCTTGTAATTCTTAGTTTAGTGCACTATTTAATGTGTTTATCTGCAAATTATGCTCACATTCGAGGCCATGAGAAGTTCCAAGAATTGCAGGAGCTCCAGTACCTGACCAACCCAGACTTGCATGCCTCTAAAGACCGCTTCTAGTATATAGCCCGCGCACCCTTGCTGCGCTCCCTAGAGGCCACTACTAAAATGTGACATGAATAGCAAGAGAATCAGAGCACTTGTCCTCACACTCTGTGTTCACTGGTGTGTTCATGTAATGATTAAAGACTGAGTTTCAGTGGATGACCAAAATCTAACATCACAAATTGACATACATGATTACATATCGAAAACTATATATTGTTTGTTATATTTAATATTGACTAAATGATTGCAATTTACAGCATGTCTATAACAATTTCTCTTGCATCAGACAGACCATTTTATTTAATCTGTTTCTGCAAAGTAAACTGGCTAATAGTTAATCATTTTAATATACTATATGTACTAGTTTAATTCTTTTTGTATACTCTTGCACGCACACTCAACAAACAATATTTTTACATAACTTTGGCTTGCTGCAATGGCAACAATTTTTTATTCTATCGTAAAAGCAAATGTATCGTTTAACTGTAAAAAAACCTAAAAACCTAATTCTAGTTGACTGATTGTTTAACCATTTGGTTTTTGTCCATTTTCTAACATTCCTCTAACTGTAAGTAACACTTTCACATATAATTGCTACTGTTATAAGTATAAGAATTATTTTAAGGATCACACGTTAGATTATAAGTTTATTAATATAAGTGCTTATTCCTTTGGCAGCTGAAGCATTTCTCTAATTCTTTGTAACCAGTGAACATAATAATCCTAAGCTACTAGTTGGTTTTTTTTCCAGAATCAGTGAATCTAAAGTATACAATTAATTGAACTCTTAAGAGTTCAAGTCAACTTGATAAAAAAAAATACACAGGTATTTAGACTTGCCTAGAATCCATGTAACAATCTAGCATTCACAAACTTGATGGCCCATGGTAGATACATTCTGTGCAAGTGCCACTCCTAGTGTCCAAACAACATGCAACTGCTACCTTCAGATGAGGAGAAGTTATTTCCTGAAAACATCCTCAGATCCTTTACCAAGCACCAAGTGACAACTTTGTCATTATGTTTTAAAAATATGGTGCAGAGTCACAAGTTTGCTATACATTTACATGAATATATCTTGTAATCTTTAACCCTTGCAGTCCTATCCTGTTAAATAAGCACTTGCTAAAGCGAAGGCAAGTTTATTGATTTAATTTTCAACATAATTATGTACCACATTATTTAGATAAAAAAAATAGGTTTTTAAATTACAATTTTAAAAGTTACATTTTGGTTTAATTTGTTCTAACTTGAGGCACTTTATTGTATAATAATGAACCTGGGCAGCGTAATGGCAGTCAGTTTTCCAATCAAAGCCCTTCTAAAGTTGCATTTCATTTTATTTGCCATAAGGGTTGTTTTCATTTTTTTTACGTAGTTAAATGCTAAATGTAAACAAAAATCACGATCGCATCCTTTGTATAACGAAAGTTAGTCATACAAACTATATGGGTAACTCTCGTCACACAAAGGAATCAATTAAGTTTTGTTTTAATTAAAGTCCTTAACAATGTACACCTTTTTTAAAACTTCCTGTAAAATGAAAGTATTATTTACACAATTCTTCAAAACCCTCTTGTTGTTTGCACAACTGACTTGCTGACAAAGTGCACTGTTTTTCTTCAGACTGACTAAAATCTTTACCTCTTTTGCACACATAATTGTTAATAATTCTTTAACCACATTTTGCGCATTTAGGCCAAGATGTTTACCTGTGTTATTAGTGACAGGTTGCAAGCCCATCGCCTTATAGTACTTTAAGACCTTATTCCCTTAGTTGCCTCTTAAGACATCCACGGGAAGACATGGAGTGGCACTATTCTAACCTGGCAACCACATGGGGGAAAATTGTTAGATTGCCTATCTTTTAACGTTATGTAATTGAATTAAAAAAGGCTGGTAAGGGTCGTTTTCAAAAAAATTGTACATAGTTAAGGGCTTAATGAAAACAAAATCACGATCGCGTCCTTTGTATAACGAAAGTTAGTCATACAACCTGTATGGGTAACTTTCGTCACACAAAGGAATCAATTAAGTTTTGTTTTAATTAAAGCCCTTAACTATGTACAATTTTTTTGAAAACGACCCGTAAATGTTTTATACAGTAATTAATAACATAATTTATTTTGAGTAGCTAACATTAAAAGGTGTTTATTGATTTGTTTTATTTCGTAATTTGAATGGCTTAGTGCACCACAAGGTTAGACCTGTATTATTTCTGATCTTATGTTTGGTTCAGAGCAAACTGAAGAAACACATGCAACAAAAAAAACATAAAAGACTGATGACAGTGATGACCATACATATTGCTTTCTTTGAGGAGCTCATACCTAGTCGGGTTTTAACCACCAGCGAAATTTTAAAAACGTTTTATACTAACTTACAAACATATTGCTTTCTTTGAGGAGCTCATACCTAGTCGGGTTTTAACCACCAGCGAAAATTTTAAAAACGTTTTATACAAACTTACAAACACTAGTAGATAATTTGCGAAGAATTCTAGAAATGCGCATTTAGCTGTTTATACTTCGTCCATCCTCTTATTTATAATCATTTGACAACTATTCTCTTAATAATCATGTTTTTCTATTTCAACTGAAGAACATGAATATTGAGTGAATAGTCAGTAAGTAGTAAATTTTATTGTCTTAAAGATAAGAAAATCCTTTTGGTTATTAATAAACCTTCAAGACATTCAATTTTCTTTCAAGCATCAAGCAAATCATGAATATGGGGGTAAATGTTATGATTATGAAATTATGTGTAAGATGGTGTTCAAATGCCAGTATTAAGCTGTGTGTATAGAATAATAATGATATAGGTAATATACAATTGAAGACAAGCTTTTGTGATGTCAGAAATCAATGTTTCTTGAATATTAAAACTGGACAGGTAGGTATCTTAGATTTACTACTATTTACCTTTTTTAATGTTTGTTGTACTAGTAAAAAACATACATTAGTATTGTTTTTTATACACTTGCTTTCTGTGGTGGAATAACCTCGTCTAAATCTTAAATAGGTAACAAGTTGGAAACTAAAACAGATCAAATATTTAAAAACAAGTTACGTACCTACTGTAAAACCCAACTTTTAACGTTAACACGTGACCACGACGCTTCTTGGTCCCAATCTTATTTACTTACGCAGGTTAGCCAAAGAACTAAAAGAAAATGAAAGATAAAATACCTTCTGACAGATAGGTACCTACTTAACAAGTGTTTTATTAGGATAGAAAAAAGTTTGGCATATATTTTGGTGTCTCATTAATCATTAAACAATTTTTATTTTTTTTGTATTATGTTATACCCACCTGAAATTGTTATGTTATAAGCTGTCTATTATTACTTTATTTACATACCGATGTAGCATTTAATGACTGAATGATGTGGATATTACCTATGTCGAAAGAGAAATGTTGACTGGAAAAAGGCCGGGTTTTTATTATTAAGCTCGGCGTGTTGTGCGGTTTTCAAACTCACTTCCAGTAATTTGATTATTTAGGGTTTTTGTCTGGCCTGTGTATCATCGGAACCTGCGGGTATTGCTGCCCGCCCTAGGAATGTAAAGGATCCGCAAATAAGAGTAGGTGCTCAGCTCGCCGCGAACACGCACAAGATGATAGGTGAAGCATACCAATTAGGAATTAATATGTATCCCTTTCTACAACGTGCCCCGACAAAACTATAAATCCGCCTTAACAATGAATGCTTTTTATTAGTTAGGTGTAATGATATCGTTAGTGAATGTAATAAGTATATACTTAATATGTTTTTTATGTCTTAAATACATGTTCGTTTTTAATTTAAATAATATTTGTATCAGTGTAGTACCCCCTAACCTTTTAAAGGCCATCGACGGAAATATCGTACCACTGGTTCAACGCCAACGATGGATATATCCGTAATGGTTGACAGCGTAAATAGACCTATGAGGCATGGTTGACATAACTCTGGTGTTTAGATGTCGTTGGCGAGCATGGAATTAGTAGGTACAGTCTAAGTCATATTTATGAAAAAGTAATGTGCTAAAAGTTAATGCGGCCCTTTCTAGAAAGGTGACTATAATAGTAATTGCAATTTACGGAGAAATTAGATTTACAGTTTTGTTAATTAATAATCGCGTTCTCGTAAACTGCTCTAACGATACGTTTTATCGCCAACACAAAGCATTCGTCCCTCTCGGGCTTACGTACAATTGCTAGAAAATGACGGATGGGTAAGGACCAAATAGTTGGACCATAGTTAAGCTTACAAACAACAAAAGTGAAAAAAGTTCCGTTGTAACACGAAAATTGCCCCTAAAAATGCATGGCTAATTTTCTTGTCACAACGGAAAAGTTTCATAGAAAATGTAATTGAGTGAGTTAGTGTGGCCAACTTTTTAGTCCTTAACTCCTTACCCGGATACCTACGAAAATGTCGGTGACGAACGTTATCGTGCGAGCCCTGCTGTTATTCGAAAATTAATTTCGTTAAATAGAATATATAGAAACATAATATTTATTTAATCAAAACTTAAACATTCCCGAGAGAAAATTATTTTTGTGACATATTTTATCTTTTGCATGAGTCATCCTTATCGTTAACAATCGGGGTTTTTTAGTTTCCGTCATAAAATCTTCAGGTTAGAGAAACTACATACAACAGAGTTGTTACTTACTTTCCCAGGAAGTGTCTTAATAATATTTTTTTTAATATTCTCAGACGGTCTGAAGTTTGCTAACAATAATAAGATCTATTAATGATTGCTCGTAGTCACCCTACTAACAGAAATCAGACTAACATGCTTTTGAAAGAATATCCCACATCTTGGATACAATTAGTTATATTATATAATCTAAAATAATAATCAAAATGCCGTCAAAAGAAGAAGCTTTGTGGATTAAAATCGTTTCCGAGAATTTCGCAAATTCGCACTTGTCGCATCGTAAGTTCACAAAAACCGGGCAAGAGTATGTCGGACCATGCTCTGTGTAGGGTTCCAAAGCCGTTAAGTACCACAAACATAAACATCAACAAGTAATAACAAATTTTCTATTTAAAGTCAAGTCGCTGCTTTAATACAAAAGCGCTACAAATCTAAATTGATCTGTTGCATTTAAATTCAGAACGATATTTACTTAAAGTTTTAAATCCAACTGTATTTGTTTTTGATTTGTGGCGCTTTTGTATTAATAATAATCTCCTGTATCTCAAGAACCAATGATGTGTCGTGATTAGTCGTGATAGTTTTCCTTTAACATTCATTACATGCTCTTTCATTTAAGTTTTTTTTCTGATTTTTAGTATTTCGCACGTTAATTTCAAAAGTGACACTAAACTAAAAACAAAACCATTTCAATAGTGACATTATTGCGGTTGTTTTTTTTTAATGATATTCTTTTTTGCATAGTGTCAATTTTTACCCTTTATGGTACCACTTTGTCGGCGTGACTAATATGCATGTTCATGCCAAATTTCAGCTTTCTAGTACTAAGTCTCTGCGCTAGGCTGCGGACGGACGGACATGGCGAAACTATAAGGGTTTCTAGTTTGACTACGGAACCCTAAAAAGCTAAATGTAGCTAGGTCAACCGAATCAAGCACCTTAGAAGGTTTTGAGAAAAGGTTGACAATTGCAAGAAAACTAGGCAGTGAAACAAAGAGAGGTCCCTAGGATGTAAGTATAGATAGTAAGGTAAAGTTGATGTGCAAAAAGTGACCTGAGTTATCTCTGTTATCAGTTCGCAATGTTGCCAAAAATGTGAAGATGTCAGCAGCTTATGTACAAAAAGTAAAAACTAGAACAGTCTTAAAGACTTACGAGGTACGGTAGGTAAATCGGCGAGAAAAGTAGAATGAAACTGAAAGAACTAGCTCGTAATGTGTATGTACAAATCTTGACGAAACACGGATGCGTCGTAATGGACGACGAGACTTATGTCGTAGCAGACTTCAAGCAGCTGCCTGGCCAGGAATTCGACACAACATTAGATGAAACAAGCTTAGCAGATAAATTTAAGAATAAGAAGTAATGTGGATTCCCCCAAAAAACTTGGTTTGGCACGCCTTGTGTTCATGCGGATTACTGTTCATTTATTCATATTATACATATACTAGCCTTTGCCCGCGGCTCCGCACGCGTTACATTTGAGAGATTTACTTTTTACGATCCTAAAGTATAGAGGCCGCTCTGGATAAAGTCTACGGGCATACAAACAAAACAACCCTAATTCTAACAAAACCTTACATCTGCTGTTCCATGGAATTTAATGCGCGCAAGGCCTCTCGTGGTCAAAAGAGGATTAAAATTAGTAAACGCTTTTAGAGAAACCTGCATTGTAGGTACGATTCTCCTTTCTATTTGCAAGAATTATTCACGGGTTTAAACTTTGAAGAGCATTTCCATCAAGTTTCAAGTAACTTGACCATAAAAAAGCGCTTTGCAAACTACAACCCCCTTTTTCAAACCCTTCCCTCGAGAGGATAAATTTTAGTAATAGCTGAAATACAAGTCTCATTATTTGCACTGAAGAGCATTTCTACTACCTAAGTTTCAAGTAAATTTTGCAGTAAAAATATTTTTTCCTATTCAAACTTTGCAACCGCTTTCCGCCCCCGCCCGAGAGGTTGAATTTTAGTAATCGCAGAAATACGCGTCTCATTATTTGAATTGAAGAGTATTAGTTAAGTAATAATAATAGTAATAATCACAGGACAATGTCACACAAATTGACCTAGTCCCAAACTAAGCTCTAGGCTTGTACTATGGGTACTTAAGTATAAGTATTTTTTCCGATACAAACTTTGCAACCCCCTTTCATCCCTCTAGGGGTTGAGTTTTAGTAATCGCTGAAATACGTGTCTCATTATTTGCATTGAAGAGTATTTCAAACCCCCCCCCCCCTTGCCTCCATGGAGGAAGTTTTTCCGAAATTGCTAAAATTCATATTTTTCTTTTTTTAAATAGTTCAGTAGCCTAAAAACAAAATTGCATGCTGCTAACTTCAAAAATTACGAACTTCCATACAAACTTTCAACACCTTTTTCACCTCCTTAACGATTTAATTTCGAAAAGTCCTTTCTTGTTCCTCGCCACGTCTTACATAAAACACCTCTGGTAAAAACTGCTGAGCTCCAGCTCCAAGGGTTTATGAGTCAGTGAGTTAGGACTTTGAATTTTATATAATACTAGCGACCCGCCCTCGCTTCGCTCCGGATTAAAGTATTATACATATAATCCTTCCTCTTCAATTATCTATTAAAATAAACCGCATCAAAATCCGTTGCGTAGTTTTAAAGATTTAAGCATACATAGGGATATAGGGACAGAAAAAGCGACTTTGTTTTATACTATGTAGTGATATAGATAGATTTTTTAACTTTGACTTGTTTATTTTTTTATGATAATTTCACTTTGGCCATATTTTTTTCGTTTACAGTCTATGATATACCCGTTCGTATTAGTATTTTACAAGTAACCCTGTAGAGTTACTTTACTGCAGCAGAGTACTTCGCAAACCTACACACAAGGCTCGTTCCTTGGTAAATAGACGTAAACGGCGACTCAATCGATCGTCAATTCGACACATGAAGGGTACCAAGCGCATCGTCCTTGCGGTCAGAGGTCGCTAGATGCCCTAGTTATTTTAATTGTGTCACTGCCACACCATGTCTATTTATTTCTAAGCTTGTGTGTATTATTTTTACATTTAAATATCTGCAATGCAATGTTTTTGCTTGATAGTAGGTAGCTTTTTTGCGTAATTATAAACTTTTTTCGTATTTTTTAATATTATAGCTATAGGCCAAAATATGACAACATGTTGCATTGTACCTACACATTTAAATAATTACGCTATAAGGCCAATTTTAAAGTGGTAGCATAGACAAGGGAAGCCGTCAGTTGGAAAACCATCCTCCCGGTCGTCAGATGATCTGGTGAGGATATCGGGAAAGAGCTAGACGAGGCTAGCGCAGGCGCAGGAACGGACTGCTTGGCGCAAGAGAGAGGAGCCCTATGCACTTCAGAGGGTTCATATGTGGGCTAATAGGATAGCATACGGAAGCACAACATTAAAATACAATATAAATACAACTTATTGATCTTCACCCCTAATATTTAACTTAGAAGTCACGTACTTACTTGCGTACCCTTTTCTTGACGATGTATCTTATAAGATACATAGGCCTACCCTAACATTCACTTTTTAATATTTTTTTGTTAATATTTTTTTATGCTGTTTTAAATTCTGAAGAGGTTTGAACTCACGTTTTTTTTTTATTTTGCCAAGAAAAGGGTTAAGACTTCATTTGATGCAATCTGATCAATACATGTGAAACATTGCATACACGGCGCAAACTAAGATTCTCTGAGTGCCGCGGATATCTTAGCTTAGACGACAAAATTTATAAAAATATAAAACTCTTGTTAAATTACTTCCTAACGATTTAAAAGCCCAATTATTATATTTTATGCATTTTTGTCTACCCTAATAGCATTTTGGACCGTTGATTGCGATATAATTATATTGTATTGGTCAAATTGCAACAAATGACGTGACGTCTATATACTAGGCTTACCTATATTAACTACAACTGTCAAATTAAACTCTTGAGCATTTTGGGATGGATATGATTTTTTTGCCGAAATTATGTCGCTTGGAAGAAAAGCAGCTGTGTAGGTACATTATTTAACAGACTTCATAAAAGGAGGAGGTTCTCAATTAATGATATTAATGCTTGCTCGTGGTCACAGAAATCACACAAACTTGCCTGTGAAAGGATATCGCACCACCTGAATAAGATTTTTTGTTGCAGCCGCTCACAGTACAATAGTTCCAATAGTTTAACCATAGTTCTAAACTAAATTACACAAAAACTCACAAAAACCGAAATAGGTGTTATTTTCTCTCAAAAGTGAAGTAATTTGAAAGTTGCTGCCATTGTGATATATCAGTGTTGCTAGTTTTGTTTTATAATCTCTTCTATTACCATGGATAATCAATTATTGAAGCGGGTTAACTTAAATAATAATTTGATATGTAATGCATGCATTCGCTGTTCCTAATTTTAATATATATACTGAAATAAAATTAAAAAAGATATATGACAGTTTTACAATTTTTTATACTTTTTATTTCGTACTAAGGACATCGTAACTTTTTAACATGGCAATTGTGTAAGAGGGAAAAACCAAGACAAAGTAAGTCTCATCCGGCTTTTATACTTTATTATCACAAATACAGCCTTCTGGCTTAGAACATTGAGTTTAATTTGATTTGTCACGTTTTTTCAAGTAAGCTTTCCAGATGTTCTATTAATTCCATGCACGAACTGTTCTATTACTGATACACCTCAATTGTACGCGTTTCATTCTGTTTTTACTATCATAATTATTTTAAACCTACATCAGTATGGTTGACAACTCTCATTTTTACTCCACTATTGTGTCTGGTCACGTGCTAAACCCATCCACTTGTCTACCAATCTATCTATATCTACAGGGTGACTTCAAATTGGTAATACAAAATCAATGTTTTACACACATTTCCCCTAAACTTAGGCCCTCAATTAAGTCTCATACTTTTAAAATAATCAGAAGTATTTTTTTTGGTTTTTTTAATTATCCCATTTTTGTTGGCTTAACATGGTTATCCTACCATAATAATTAACAAAGAAGTTTAAAGAATTTCAAATGAACACTTTCCCCTTTGGTTATCCGTCACCTGTCGCAATTTATGAAGAAAACGTGTTTTGATTAGTTGATAACATCGAGTGACAGGTATGACAGTTAGGTATTTAATGTAGTGTAACCACACTTTGGGACTTTAAATATTTGTTTTGTTCGAAAATTAGCATTAATTAAATACAGTTAATTTTAACAAAGGGGTTAATGTATTATACTGTGTGGCATTAACTAAGCCACAATCAAGTGTTTTGTATTACTAATTTGAAGTCAGGGTGACACCTAAGTGGTGAACAAAAATCATAGTTTCTAACCCAGCATTTCAAGGCAAGTTCAGTGCATTAGGTCTAAAAGCAAACAATTGAACTTTAATGACATTAACGTTAATTAATTTCATTTAGTAAAATAATAACAACCGTGTGGTTACCCTATTCTACATGACAAGTACTCAAAATACAGTCAGCTGTAGATAAACGGGACCCTCCTTGCGTAGAAGCTTAGTATGCAGGTGGGTTAAATTCCTCTGCAGCTAACTGTACTTTTAATGATTAATGTAGATTTTATTTAATCTTATCGATGGAGTACCCACTTAGGCTATTGAAGTAAGATGCGTTCAAGACAAACACGCTTGTTTTAATCATCATTTATTCTTAATTAGCATTATTATCTTAATATTATTACCTAGACGTACTTCAATAAATGTTCGAAGCGCTCGCCACCTACCTCTAAACACAATTGTGCCCGTCGCATGTGGTGGTTTTTTACTCTCCTTAAAACGAATTCATCGGCCTTTACATCATTAAAAGCGGGTATAATTTTCAATCGAAGCTCTGCAACCGTGTCGGATACCCGTTCACCCCAAAGGTAAAAATCTAAATCTAGCGTCCAGGATATTCATTATCCAAGTAATTACGGACATCACGTTGAAAATGAGCTGGAGCTCCGTCCTGTTGGTAATGTAAATCCACCAAATTCTCCTCATACAGATCTGCCAGCATTCCTGGGAGAACATGTCGTAGAAACTCGAGATAATTTCGCCCATTTTGTCCACCTTCAATGAAGTGCGGTCCGATAACTGAGCCAATGATGATACCCGCCCAAACGTTTACACTGAACCTAGTTTGAAATGCATTTTTTCGCACAACATGTGGATTTTCTTGGCTCCACCTATGTTCGTTATGGTGGTTGAAAAGACCGATCCTCGTAAAAGTGGCTTCGTCGGTGCATAAGATGTTCGTATCTTGATTCTCCAACAACCACTGACACAATTGTACCCTTTTTGCGTAGTCAGCTAACATGAGGTCCTGCACCTTTTGAAAATTATATGGGTGCATGCCAGACGCATTAAGTAGACGCCACACGTAAACTTGGCTAAAACGAAAACGCCTAGCAGCTTGCCCTGTGCTCATTTGTGGGTTCCTGATAAAAAAGTTCCGTATTCGCCTGTAAAGGTTTGCTGGGTGAATGAAGGTCCTAACGCCTGTGCGTGAGCTGGAACACTAAACTGTCCAAAGTCCCGAAGATTTTGGACTATTTGACGAATTAGGTTGTGTGTCGGCACTGGTGACTCGGGGTACCTTTCTCTAAATGCTTCTCGTGTTTAAGCCGTGCTGTTTGTTTGAGCGTAAAATGTTACGATATCAAAATGCTGAATTGATGTATACGGATATGCAGCTGGCATTTTATTTCGCCAATGTCAAGTGAATAGAGTAAATCAGTAAACAGAATAAATCAAAATCAAAAGCCGGACATCTTTCAATCGGCCATCTTCCCTCCCCGAAGGTTACCGGAATTAATTAATTAATTAATTAGGATTAATTTCATTTTATTGGCATGGTAATGTTATGACACTTATGACTTGAAAAATTCCTCACTGTCAATGTAATGTTTTTAACATTTCCAGCCAGCACTTTACAAGGAGGCTGATTAAAAACATAATAGGCGTCAGTGGCCGTTAAACATAAGAAGTAGGGTAACCACGAAATCAGGTAATTTAAAAACTAGTTACGGATTTTAATATACCAAAAAAATAAAAAGGATTTTACATATTGTTAAGTAAAAGTGTTTAAAATAAAGTTACAGATTAAGAAAAAATATTTCTGTTCACCACTTAGGAGTCACCTGTATATATAAAAATCAATTGCTGTTCATTTGTCTCGCTAAAACACGAGAACGGCTGGGCCGATTTGGCTGATTTTGGTTTTAAAATGTTTGTCATAGTCCAGGGAAGGTTTAAAAGCTCCGAAAATAATTGAAAAATCCACCGGGAAAGTCAGAAATTTGCAGCGGGGCGAAGCCGCTGGCGGGCCGCTAGTGATATATAAAATATATATTAAATCAACGGGCACTTTTTATGATCCTTTTTAAACCCCGACACTAAATTTCCAAGCTTAATGTTAATTTAAACCAGGGAGTAAATCGAATTCATACATTCCTAAGTAATCTATGTAGTATCTAGGTAGTTTAGATGCAGATGATTCTGAAAATAGATCAGGTTACAACCTATGACTCCGGCAGGGCAAGGGTCGCATTAATTGATCCTGGTATGCGTCTGCGCAACGTGACACGGTATTGTTTGCTGTGAAATTGTAGAGTAATTGCACCGTTTGTCTCGTTTAACAGTTTAAATATGGCGCACCATGTGAAAAGTTGACATCTTAACTACAAAAATACATACAGTGCTATAGGTAAATGGATAAATACTTAACATAAAATTATAAATCACAAGCTTTTGCTCGCGACTGCGTTTGCGTAAAGTCGGTTTATCGCTTATTCCCCGGTAACGAATATTCCAATATTCCAATTCTTTGAAGGTTTTACCTATGGTTTTACTATCAATAAAAATCCGGTCAGGTGAAACTGAAACTCGCGAATTGTAACTAGGTACTTATGAAATAACCACCAAGGTTTTAAATTGTATACATTTAGCACGGTTTTTATAGTTTTAAGTTAGTCTCAAGAACTAAAAAAATTAACTATGTCATTGTATATTTTTTCGCATAAAATATATAAATAATTACATAAACTTTGGAGATGGCGAGATTTGATGATTGGACGGTCATTTTCTTCTACATATTTGTCTATAAGTCAAAAAGTACGTTTCGAGATATTAATTATAAAAAAATTAAATGAGCAGTACTTAGCCCTTTTATAAGAAACAAACAAACAATCTTTCTTAATTTATAATATTAATAAGGATTAGTAAGGATATGAATAAGGATGATAAAATACCAAATATAATTACATGTATTTTTATGTAGGGGTAAGTTTGGTCTTCGATCTCACGTGATGGAAGGTGATGGTGAAGCCGAAGATGTAGCATGCTTATCTAGAACTATTTAAGCATGCTACATATTTAGCTTCATCATCACTAATACCACCAGCCGCAGACAGCGGCCAGCAGCCTATAGATTCACTCTGGACTTGAAAAGATCCTAGTTATACCTAGGAAGCGAATTTCACTCCCCATTTGAGATGTGGAAACAATTTAAAGACCGGTACTAAACAGACACTATGTATGTTTTGTGGTCATCCCACTTTCTGTTTTCCAGCCGCGTTTCTTACCATTATAATACACAAGCTTTTTATTAACTTGCATTGTATGTACCTGTGTATGTATGTATGTTCGGGTAAAATCATGCAAGGAAGATTTCAAGGAAAAAAGTACAGACGGCAACAAAAGCTTGTCCCAAAAATGTTTTTTTACAGAAACTTACTTTCAATTAAAATTGCTGTTTAACCCCCGACGCAAAAAGAGGGGTGTTATAAGTTTGATATGTAAGTGTGTGTGGGAGTGTCTGTCTGTGGCACCATAGCTCTTAAAGGCATGAACCGGTTTAGATGCGGTTTTTTTCATTTGAAAGCAGCTTTTCTAGCGGTGGTTCTTATACATGTTTTATAAAAAATCGGTTCAGCCGTTTTTAAAATATTGAGCTTTTAGGGGGTTTAAAACCCCCGATATAATGGTGACACCTACTTTCAGAGCTGATATCTCTTAAACTATCCAACCAATATTCATGAAATCTTGCTACGAACCATATCGATTAATGTAGCTTTATTTAAGATATTCCTGCGTCCGAATCCTTTCACCCGTTTGGGAGCTACAATGCCACAAACAGACACTCAGATATAAAAGATTTAAAAGCGTGAATTTAAAAACAAATTTTAAAGATTTCAAACTCCCGACTTAATACACACTGTAAAAAACCTCTAAAAGTAAAAAAATATTAAGTAGTGGCCCTATAAGTTTAATTATCAAACAATCAGCCCTTACTCAAAAAATATTAATACCTACTTATAATGAAACTTAAAGGGCCAATATTAATATTTTTACTTTTCAGAGTTTTTTTTTACAGACTGCATGAGGCGGGATTTTTTTTACGGTTTAAGTAGTTGCAAATCGATAGCGTTGATTATGCTACTTGCCGGGTAACAGCTGTGATATATTACAGATAGGCAAAGATTTCTTAATAGCATTTTGAGCCTGTAGATACCCTAAAAAGGTGTTTACATTGTCCTCAAGGAAAAGTGACGCACGCACACCAGACGAGACAAGTCCACGCAGACGAGGCCACAGGAAAACAGACATTCAGCAAAACGGACTTTACTTTATCACCACTTTGTTAACATAACGTTCAACTGTTTCGATATCGAATAATTATAGGCCTTGTATGCATTTTAAAGCCTCTTTTAGACTAAGAAGACTAAGTACCTTAGTTTAGGGTTCAAATCTGATGGAATATAGGTATCTACGCGAAAAGTCACATGCTCTGAAATTAATTCCCAACATGTAAATAACTTGGGTATGTATTACATTCCATGTTAAACTATCTAGATTGGTGCGGCCTGGAAAAGGGTTAAGTCATGGAATCAAGACCGGCCAATGTCGACCATGAGAAGATTAGCTAATACAGAGAAAGTAGTCAGTTGTTCCGTGCACCATGTTTCTAACTATCGTTTTGTTGCAACGAATCGATTAAGTATACCGAGTGAGTGAGAGCGAGGAGAAAGGGAGCGCTCGGTTTGGAACGAGCCGCAAGCGCATCCTTCACGCATCGAGTTTAGTTTTTTCAAAACTAATGCGTAAAAAAGTTGTATTTCGAACAACATTAAGTTTAACTTCTAATCGTAAAAAGTGAACAGTATGTGCAAACAGAACGTCTCAACTTTGTGACTAATAAGGAACGTAAGAAAGAACGAAGCAAAATGGACCGCAAAACTTGGTTTCTTATTCCAATGCCAACGGGTTGCTACCTAGTTGTTAACTTGTTACACAGTTCTGTCTCGCAGTCTTGCTGTTCCGCACTTGAAATGTGATTTAAGTTACGCTCTCTTGTTAATACTTATGTTTATTAGTGGAAATTGTGTGTGTGTCAACCAAGAATATATTAAAGGGTTATTATGTTATGGTAAGCTAAATGTTTTTCCGTCAGTGTGGATGTGTTAAGGGAAAGGAAAATAGGCAAGACGGATTTATTTAATTCTGCCTGCATGCTAAATCAAGTTAGATTTCGATGTCGGGTTTTAGTTGTTCAGCTATTATTAAACGCCGTCACAGAAAGTTAGTGAATGATACCAACGTAGGACATAATTTATTTCTAGTTAGGTACCTACTGCACGCCGTCATTATGACACGGGTCCGTCCATTGTGACTTAAAGTTAGGTACCTAGTACGAGTATTGTCCGAGCCCAGACTACACAATGTTTCAAATGTTACTGGCCTAGAATAGAACTACAAAACTGCTTACAGTACAATTATTTTCAGTTTACCACTGACAGATGGATTGCCTTCATTTAATTTTCAGCTTTAACCTCATACAAATAAAATAGTTATTACTAAATCAGTACACGTGGGTCACAGTATTCTGAAAATTGCTTTAATCTTGTGAAATTAAAGTTGAAAATTAAATGAAGGCAAACTCTGTCAGTGGTAAGCTTACAGTAATCGTACTGCAGGGCCTGTTGTTTGATCAGTAGTTAAACTAACCAATTGTTAAAAATCGTAACTAATGGTTAAATCTCGAAGAAATGTGTCAAATTTTCTATTCTTTTATCGAGTTTTTACCATTAGTTCAGTTAACTACTGATCAATCAACTCGCCCTTAGTAAACAAAACTATCTCTTAAAATGTAAGCAATGATTACTAGACCCCGTTATCGGAGGTGCTATTTGGTAGCTGGACTCAGAGGTAAAAATAATTTTGAAAAATAGCTATGTCGATACTTTTTCTCTACCATAATATTAATCATATTAATCATTGTCTTAGGCAAAAATTCAACGTGTTTATTTTGTTTAATTTATTTCATACACTGGCCTGGAACTCGAAACATTAAAAAAAAGGTTAAATTGTAACTTTGAACACTTGTGAAATAGCAACCATAGTGTTTTTGTTCTACTGATAGCGGATTACTTCTGATAACATTGGTTATCATGGAATACAAAATAAAATGTTACATTTTTGTTTAAAAAATATATATTATAAAACTAATTGTAAAAAAAAACTGAGAGTATCGATATCGATATCATAAATATTACCATGCCTAAGAACGTCCAGCCACCAAATTGGACCTCCGTTTTCGGGGTCTAGTTATATATAACACACACACACAAACACACATTTTATTAATCTTATCATCGTCATTTAGTTACAAACGTTATGGAAGTAAGGGTTAATGTTTTGTGGCCAATTTAGTTATTCTTCACGACGTATTTAATATGTGCCACCGCATTAAAAGAATTAAAATTTCTTTCGACACAGCATTGTTGTCGGGAATATAATTAACATAGAATTGAATCCTATGCCGCCAGGCGGAATAGCGGTTCTAGTCAGACGCGCGAAGGTAAAGGTCAATTCCTCTCACAGGGCGATAGAAATGTCAGGTCAGTAATTATCACATATAATAATTATGAACAGTGATAATTACTGACCTGACATTTCTATCGCCCTGTGAGAGGAATTGACCTTAATAAAACCGGTTTTACAATCCCTGATTTAAGGGTCATAATTGTCATAAAATAACTGATATAGATATATTGTCGTCTTCATATAAAGAAATCGTCGGGTGTCTTGCATCAAAAAATATTTGACTAAGTAAATATATAATAATTATGAACAATTTACTTAGTCAAATATTTTTTGATGCAAGACACCCGACGATTTCTTTATATGAAGACGACAATATATCTATATCAGTTATTTTATGACAATTATGACCCTTAAATCAGGGATTGTAAAACCGGTTTTATTCAATACCTGTATTAACATTGTCAAATTATTACCGCTAAAAAGTAATACCTATATTCGAATTAGGGTAAAGTATCAAAAAGGGGTATTGTTGTCAATTGTCTAAACCGATAATAAGCTTGAATACCGGTATTCATTATACCGCTAATCAGAGCTTTAGCGGTATAAATAGTGAAAGTCAATTATAACCGGTAATACCTCATTTAAAACCGGTAGTCAGAATATCGGTAACGATCCTTGCATTAAAGCACTTATTGAAGGCTGAAGTAGGGGTCGAGAAAATGGCCATTTTAAAAGCCTCCACTGCTGCTTCCGGCGTCTGAAACCGCTGACCACGCAAATTATCCTTAATTTTGGAGAATGTGAAAAAGTCATTGGGGCTTAAGTCGGGGCTGTATGGAGGATGGTCCAGTAATTCGACTTGTTCACCGTCCAGGTACTCAGTTGTGTTCCGAGCGGTGTGAGGGCTGGCATTGTAGTGGTGAAGGATAATGCGGCGACTAGGGTTTTTTTTTCGGATTTCAGCATAGATACTCGGCAAACAAATAGTGGTGTACCAATCGGCATTGACCGTTCTACGATCTTCAAGAGGAATAGTAGCCACGTGACCCGATTTGGAGACAAACGTAGCCACCATCTTTTTGGCCGTGCTGCGAGAACGAATAACTTTTGTCGGCTTGAGCTCATCTTCGTAGACCCATACTCGAGATTGGTTTTTATTTTCAGGCTCATAAGCATATATCCAACACTCGTCACCGGATACAATGCTAAAACCTACATTTGAGCTTCCTCCGTTGAATTTATTCAAAGTTCTGAGGCACCAATTGACACGAGTCGTTTTTTGCTCCTCAGATAATAGTTGTTCCTGTAAAATGATTTGTATCTGACTCATTCCAATGCCCAAACACTCTTGAATCTCCCGATATGACACATGTCGGTCTTCCTTTATCAGCTGACGCACAGCATCGACGTTTTCTTGCGTGACTGCCGATTTTGGTCGACCTTCACGCACGTCGTCCGTGAGGGATAGACGGCCACGTTGAAATTCTGCATACCACCTGTATATTGTCGTCTTTAAAGATGCTTCATTACTAAAAGCAACAATCATCCGGTCTCCACATTGTTTTTGTGATAATCCACTTTTAAAGTCGTAATAAATCATAGCTCTTAAATTTTCACGGGACAATTCCATTTTCAGCAGCGACTCGACGACTTCAAAAAACAATTGAAACCGAAAAATCGCTCTTTTTTTCTAAATGGCCAATGTGTTAAAATAATGAAACTTTAGAGATCATAAAAAGTTATGATATGTGTCAAAAATATGTTTCTAAGTATTAGATTCCCTAAACTTTGCAGCCCTCGTATAATTTTCAAAATATCTACATTCATTCATTTTCTTAAAATAAAATCCACATGCATCACAAAAAACATTAATTTTCAATTAATTGCACAACCGACTCGGGTAAAATAAATGATATCGGTTTAGTGTTGGTATATATGTTAATACACGCATATTAAATATAATCCAACCGAAACAAAACATTGTAAGTAGGTACGTAATTTTTAAAAAATAACCTATCACATAACTTTCCGTTATTTTTTATGTTTACTAATATTATTTAGTTTTGGTCTTTATAAAAATAGCACTTCTTCTGATAAATCCACCTTTTTGTTGTGGTAGGTGCTTGCAACTTCCTTGCAATATTTTGGCGGATTCGTGACTGTTTACAAAACATTTAGCCCAAAATAGAAATATTTACAAAAAATATTGTAAGTGGGCTGGGGTCAAAATAATGCAAGTAGTTTAAAAATAAAGTAACAACAATTGGGATTATTTTTTAACAATAATTCGTATTTGTACCGTTTTCCTGTTCAAAGGCATTAAACAATACAATCCATAATAATTGAACTACCTTATCTTATTAAATAGGTAGGTAGATATTACGTTTCCTATTTACACCATGGTACGTAAAACGACGTTGTATTGCCCAACGTTAACGTAATGCACTTAACTGCATTTAATTTATACACCCACGTTCAACACGATTTCAATAATTCGAATAGATAATCCACGTATGTGCGGGCGCAGCGAGCGCGGGGTCACTCGCGCCGCCCGCCGCGCCGCGCGCGCTTGCAACGATGCGATGGCGCGCGCGCCGAGCAGCCTCCTGACCAAACGAACATGTAGGCTACACGACACTAACCGGGAATCCCTCCGCTCGCTCGAACCACCTAGCTCGTTGTCCCCGTGACTCAGTCGTGTACCTCCACTACGACCTGCCTGACAGGTAAGAAATTAGTGCCTCACCCAATCGAAACTTAATTATATTTTAACGACCCCCAGTTTTATTAGTTTCTATTAGTTAATTTCGTCGCGTTACCGAGAACCACCCATTATGTCGACTTGTCGTAAAGCAACTGCATCTGTAAATATTCGAATCGTTCGGTGCTCGCGCGCAGCGTCACTCGCCCGCAACAATTGGACTTATAATTTTATATTTAAACTGTCGCCGTGTACTTCCTCGAGTAATCTCAAACCGTACTTCTATCGGTAAAGATACTCTTAAATTAACTGGATCGATCTGTTTGAATGAACCGGAACTATTGGTTGTTTGTAAATCGCGATGTCTTTAAGAAGAAAAGTGTTCTTCCACTCAAAATCAGAATTGGAGTGTTGTGAAAATACGGCGTCATTCGTAAGTCTCGACGATAGTGAACAAACGCGGGTCTGCGAGAATGGTCAGTCCGGTCCGAGCGAGGAGGGCGGCGCTCCGTCGGGGAGCCCTCGGGGCACCGCGGCTGCGAGCCAGGGATCGACTCAACAACAAGCTTCAGATATAGGCCATAAATTAGGTGTTAGTTCGAAAACTAACGGAAGCGCAAGTGGAAATAAGCCAAGTGTTAATAAAAAAGAAAGCAACGTTAGTAGGTCCACCGCATTACGAACTTGGACGTGAGTATAACTGCATTTTTTATAATGAAAGTCCTAAATCCGTGGCTGGCGTGAATAATATGCAATTTGTTCTAAATATAAATTTCATTAACTTTACATCTCGACTTATCAACTTATTCACGCCATGCACGGAAATATCATTCCGAGTTCAGAATTAATTCCTGATCAAACGCTTTTTTATTAAACTATCAAAGTGAAGTACTTCATAAATCATGAACAAAGCAACTGCGATAGACTTCTGCGGTCGATTCACGGTCGAACTACTTTTTTGTTGATTAGCCTATTTACTTCCGGAGATAATAATAGTGTGTTGGGTTTTGCATGTACAGTCAAGGGTATAAATGTACGTTCCCAAGACGTCAAACATATCTATACACCTTTATAGGTACCACTAGCAATAAGGTCCATGTACCTATACATACATTTGGCGCGATGGCTGTATAAATATGAATGTTCTTGACTGTACCTACACGTAGAAAAAGGATAGCACAAAAAACATACCTGCAGTCGAATTGAGAACCTCCTCCTAATTGAAGTTTGTTAAAAATGTAGCTAAGTATAGTGATAGACTAGTAGGTTACACAAAGGTAAGTACTGTCAATTTAAAGTTAATGGTGAAACAAAGTGTCATCATCAACACATCATACCTAATACTTACTCAAATATTTGTGTGATGAGTCTTGGAAATTTTCTGGGAGCCTGAGTGTCCCTCGGGATAAAAATGAGTTGACTTCTGGACCTATGTTAGAAACCTACTTAATGGAAGGAATACGATATATACGATAAATACAGTACATAAGTAAGAACGTTTAATTCGTTGTAACAGATCCCCAGTTTTTTTTAATCGTCTCTTAATGTTAAATGTAACTTGATGTTACACGTCATACCAACATAGGAATTAAAATGAACGTACTTCTGTAATAACGACACAGCGTATTTTAAATTGTGACTTAAATGATGTAAAAATGGCAAAAACCGTTATTTCAAGGTGCTGTGCTAGTTACAAAAACATTTTGATCGAATAAAAACATTTAAATAGAAACCGTTCAAACATTTTGGTCAATTGTCTCGGAGGAATTCCTACATTTTTGATTAAGTAATTTGTTATAGAACGAAACCCCGAAGCCTATACTTGTTATTGAAGTAAACAATATTGTTTTCGATCGTTATACGTAATTGCTATGATTTGCCATTCTATGATCTGATCAATGATCAATCTAGCTGTGACGAGTAGAGAAGAATAATTTAGATAATAATAAGTATTTATAGACCAATCAGTAACAATAACAGCTTTGTTCGGCCCTGCAAATGCTATTCAAAACGCGTTAAAAGTTTTTTTTTTACAAATGTATGCCTTTCACTCTGTATACAGTTATTGTGCAAATCTAGGTACGATAAAGGGACAGGCTGACGTGCTTGAACTTGGGGTTTTGGTGCGGAGCCCTACAGACCTACTTGCAGTTAGCTATATTTATTTGAGCCATGCTTAACCCTTTGAACGCTTATGACGAATAAAGTAGTCATGAGCTGTCGTGTCTACAACGCCACCGACACTTATAGTTGTCACAGATACAGGTTAAAAGAGACGTTATTTCGTATGTATTAAGTAAAATTTTGCGCAACTTTTATTACATGTTTGGCGTTGAAAAGGTTAATGTTCCTTCCCGTGATTTTCGTTTAGCCGAGAATAGGCTAAAAAAGATATAATTTGTGATTCTAAAACTTGATATCCCATCCTCAATAACGTGGCAATGTACTGAATAATACACCAAAAGCCAAAATATTAACGCGTTTTAAATACTTCCTAAGCCACTCAAGTATTTCCCGTTTTACATTCTAGCTGAATGTAAAACGGGAAATACTTACTTGAGTGAGTGGAAATACTTTGACTTTATTTATACATTATTTCGTAGTAATTATAAATTGCTCTAGACCAAGGTGGCATGCTATCTTAAAAGTTGGCACATTCAATCAAGAACTACAAAAATAAAAATAAATATCTTACAAATTACATAGTTGCGGTTAAATTTTATATCTATCCTAAAAAATGGTCAAAGTTTGAATAATACAGTTCTGATCGATGTAAATAGACGTCATCTGATAGAATTTGATCAAGACAGGTGAAACATTGGAGTAAACGGCCCAAACTAGGATTCACTGGGTGCAAAAGATATATTTGATTAGGTCTAAATAAACAAAGTTCATAAGAATAGATTAATTTCCGCAAAATGACTAACAATAAATAATTATATTAATGGGCAGTTATTACATTCTGTGCGTTTTGGTCCATCCTAAGCTTAGGGTACCTGAAGTACCCAATGGATTCTAATTTGGACCGTTTATTCCAATATTTTAACTTTTACCGGTTAAATTGCATAACATAATACATAATAGTAAAGTTAAAACCATATTCTGGGCCGGTATAGAAGGGCTTTCGTATTCCTTAATATTTCCGTCAAGTTCTAGTACACCCTGTATAGCCCCTTAGTTAGGTACTATAACGACGGAATGACCGGGAGACTGATCGACTGCCCGCCTGTTCCGGCCGGGCGTTTCCACCCATCATCATAGGTACTATAACTTCTTAACTAAGTGGGATAATAAGAAACGTTCCTGCAAATGTGCAATGTAACTTACAGTACTTGCCTCTCAATATTATTTAGCTTCACACAGAACAGTTAATAAACACCAACAAAAATTGTTATGATTTTGATACTTACTTATACACCATCGTTCTTACAAATCTGACTGTTCACATCATAAACTATACCTAATAATAATAGTGTCTCATCACTTTACTAAATGAAAGTTGTCTAAAGGGCCTCTGCGTGTTGGCTTCGGCTCCATGTACGCCTTCCAAAAGTCCGGGACTCCCATATTCCCGTGTTTGGTAAAACAATACAAGTAATCATAATAATAATCACCCTAGTGCTTCCAATACAATCAATCAGTCACCGCAGGGCAGCTCGTGGCGAGCTGTTTGTGAGTAGCGAAACCACCTGACCGGACCAGACCTTATTGCTCCCGATCCCGAGGGAATAAGGTCTGGTCCGGTCAGGTGGTTTCGCTACTAGCCGGTGAATTGTACGATGACGAGGATCAGCTGACCCTCACCTCTTACTTTCTCTTATTGGCTGGTCAGAGGCCGGAATCGCGAGAGCTATATACTCGAAGGGCAGATATATGTTTTGCATAAGTGGCGAGTGAGCACCTTATATTCGTTTAAGGTCCAGAAGCACCTCTCCACCCTTAGCCCCTCTGGAACTCACTCCCGCCACTCTGCTGCTTTGTATATGCGGCTATTTTGGAACACCCATTCTATTGAGTTAACGAGTACCCGTCTGCCATTTCAACCAAAGTAATTAACATTCGCCAGGCAGGCGCCATAGTTTAATCAATAGCCTACTTCACCAATCCATATCATTTAATTCAAATAGCCTATTAATAATGTGCCCATCCTTCTTGAATAGTCTTACATCCAGTCCGGTGATTGTTCGTGAGAGCATACTTCTATAGTGTGAACCCCATCGATCGCTTTACTAATTTCTCGTTTGAGATCGAAGGGGTTTTTGGACATTTCCCTGATACCTAATTAAATTTTAACGATGGCCTAAGCGTATTTACTTTAGCTAGCGCCGCAATTATACGATAAAATTAAACTGAACTATTGTAACTTTGTGTAATATACTTGCAATAATATTTCCCGTTTCCTTTCCTGACACACTGTACGAGTAAACATTACAAAATGTTGACATTGAACATTGGTGTCTCTTTTTGAATGTCAATATCTGTACTAAAGAACACATTAACACTTACATTCATCACATTCCATTAACAACATCAAACACAAGGAAAAAAGTTGCTTGCAGTTTGGTAAGTGCAGTTATTTGGCTTAAGGTTACCGAGACGCAGAGGAAGACCGAGAGATTTGTGTCCTAATGGAGTTGCTGGACGACATAACTGCGTGGTATCAGAAGGTCGGAGTCCAAATAAACCCGTTGGCTGTTTGCTTAATGTTCTCAGTTCGATTCCGGTAGTTAGACAGGGTCACAAACATTGATAATTTATTCGAAATAATTAAAATATTTAATATCAAAAGAATATCAAGACCCATGGTTAGGTATCCTTTAATTATTATGAAATACCTATCTCCCCTACAAACTAAAGCCCGCCATTTCACCTCTAAGGGCCAAATTAGTTGCGCTATATCCTTCCATCTGTCTGGCCGTCCGTCCGTCCGTCCGCAGCTTTATAAATAATATGTATATATCTATCCATAATTTAATAGTAAAAATACTTAGCTCAGAGACTTACTCGTACAATCCGTTATTTGGCTTGAATATACATATAACTCGTATTAGTCACGCCGACAAAGTGATTAAGTACATACATACATACATTCAATCACGCCTGTTTCCCAGAGGGGTAGGCAGAGACCACTTCTTTCCACCTACTGCGATCCAGACAAATCCACATTCATACATCGAGTCATGCATGTACGTCGGTTTCGGGTACTTAAATTTCGGCCACTACACGTTCTTATTTTATTTTATTTTACAGTGGTTAAACTATATCTGAAAAGTATGTTAAATGAAAGTGTATAAGCGTAAAAGTTAAAATGCATATGTAGCATTGTCGTAGGTACCCAGCCCATAAAAACCAAACTCCCATTCAAACTTCTAACCATCATTTTACCACCTTAGGGGTAGTTTTTCCAAAATCGCCGAAAGAAATGTTTTATTTATAAGGAGTAGCTTGAACACCTTTTTTCATGTTTATAACTTCGAAAATGGAAGACTTCCATACAAACCTCCATCCCCCTTTTAGCCCCTTAGGAGGTCAATTTCGAAAAATCCTTTCTTAAATGACACGTAAATTACAAAGGCAAGACTCCTTCAAAATTATAAATTTCAGTCAGTTAGTCAGTCAACAGGGAGATTGTCTTTTATATAAAAAGATTTACCTACACAATCTGCATTAACGTGAACTAACTCAAACTACTTATTGTACACGGATGTAGTAACCAGCAGTAATTGATGTAATTGCACACCGTCTACCTAAGAGTTCAGTTAATGATTAGCAGCGGCTTGAATTGTCATCTCCTGAGCCTCTGAAAGGCCACCTCAAGTTTCGTTGTATGTATCTGTGGAATAGCTCTGCGAGGAAAGTTAACCTTTAAAGAAATCTGAAAAGATTTGAAATTTAAATTAGCTAGCGATTGACACACGCCATCTCACGTGTTTTTTTTGTATATTTTTGGCCCTAATTTCACGAGACAGTGGTCACCTGTTACCTGTTATACGAAAGTTAATGTCGACACGTTGGCCTAGTTGGGAGTGACTCTGCCTCCGAAGCCAGCGGTCCTGGGTTCAAATCCCGGTAAGGGCAGATATTTGTGTGATGAGCGCGAATATTTGTTCCTGAGTCTTGGATGTTTTCTATATATATTTAAGTATGTATTTCTCTATCTAAGTATGTTTATCGTTGTCTAGTACCCATATTACAAGCCTAGAGCTTAGTTTGGGACTAGGTCAATTTGTGTGAGATTGTCCCCTGATATTTATTTATTTATTTATTTTATAATAAATAAGTACCTAAATTGATCTAGTCCTAATCTACATATAAAAGCAGGTTCAAACTGTAAAATGCCTGCTCAATCAAATCAAAATCTTTTATTAGTTTGCTTGACATCTCATGTATCTCTAAATATATCTTTTGTAGCCTACAGTTGGTGACCTACCTACTTCTCTTTTAAATGAGACTGAATTGACAGTTCATAGCTAGCGATTTGTAGTTTCCGTCGGGCCTGTAACTGTGATTCTCATTTAGATGTTTCATCCTAATTTAGAGATAAATGAGGACTATATGTAGGTACAGTTACACAATACGTATGTAAGTAACCTAAGTAATGAAATAGCACGAACACGAATCCTAATGAATATGTACAAGTATTAGATGCTCAGTAGTCCACCACTCTCAGATTTTCTCCGAAATAAAAAACTTAGAGTAGGTACTTACGTGGTTGGTGGACGGCGTGAGACCATAATCATTGTGTGGGCCCTTGTGGGAGGAGGCCTGTAGGTAAAAGTCTCTTGGCTGATTTGGTGATTAAAATAGGTAGGTACTCAAATACTCGAATGTTTATTGCATTCCATAATGTTAGTTTACAGATGTTAGGCTAACTTTAACTTTAGGTATAACCTTTTTTTATTTAGAACCCGGATTCTATCGTGGATGCGGAACTCACAGTGCTGGAGTCCTCATTAGTACAATTAAGTAATTTAAGAGGTATAGTAAGTTCACAATCGTCAGACAAGCGGTCCAAACGTCACGACAACAAGTACCTAGCTTAGATATTTAGAAAAGTAAAAATATAAGTTAGAGTTTGTTAACTCACTAAACGTTTCTAGGTATGTGTAAGGAACTAAATCAATACCAAAACTATTTTTTGGATTTGCTTTAAACTGTATTTTGTAAAAATGTTACTATCTCTTTTATAATAATATATAATTTTATGAATTTGAATAATAGAGAGTTGATTCTAATTAAAAATATGTCCCTACACACCATTAATCTGTTGGTGCCTCGTATTAAATACCTAAATGAATAAATCATCTACCGGTCAACGTCAACCAAGGTGAAGATATAATTATATGTAAACATTTTTTATGACAGTAGTTTCTATGTAATATTTCTATCCCTACGTAAGTATACAATAAAAAATAAAAATGTATTAAAACACAATAAACCGCCTTCAGTAACCCATTAAATAAATTCTTTTGAAATGGTAATAAGTCAGTCAAAGTAAAGTGGGCTTTTGATAAAAAAAAAATGTGGGATGAATAAAAATGTATGAACTTTTGAACGGAAGTAAATTTTTTGGGTTTTTAAATCGGTTTATGGTTTTTTAAAACATTCAGTGTTATTTTATACCTTTTAGTCATCATATAATCCCACTGAACTCCCAGTTCTCAATGAATAAGAACCACAGGATATTTCTCGCTCGCCGCAACCAACGCCGCGGGAAAGCCATCGTGCATAATTACATTTAAACCATTAAAATGTACTTCGTTTTAGTGGCTCAACTCTCTAAATCGAGATACCTTATCAGTTATCACCACCCTTGAAATTATTACCATTGAGGGAGGAGTTCCGGCCATCAGTGGTCTTCTACATGCAAATGCTAGATTTGTTACTGAAAATACCAAAATCGCTATTATGTACGCCTATAATATTTGAGAAGTTATTTATTTATTTAATCTTTATTGCACAAAAACAAGTACAAATGGCGGACCTAATGCCTAATGGCATTCTCTACCAGTCGAACAAATAACCAATGAGAAGTTTACATTATTCAGTGGGTGCACAGAAAAAGAAGACAGATAAAACTAGAAACTTAACATAATCATCCTATCCATTGCTTATACTTAAATATTACAATACATATATACGTCATATACTTGTACATATAATACTCATACTAATATATTACTTATATAATACATAAATATAAAGAATTAATATACCTATAAAAACAAAAGCGGAGAATGAAACGTGATGAGATAAGCTAAATGTCTTGTTCAGTTATCTCAATTCCTCACGGATCGCCTCATCACATACCGACTTGGTGGCAATGGGACCACCTAGGGAGTACACCCTATCAAACAAAAAAATGGTTTTTTCAATAGGTATCAATCCACAATTGAAGGAGTAATCGCGTAACAAACCTTCTCCTTTTTTGAAGTCAGTTAAATATGAACACACACGGGTGCTTAAACCTTCATTACGATCGCCACCCAACGAATTTCTAACGAGTCGGTTTCGTTTTTCTCTTGGATGCGGTCAATGTGGAATTTCACCCGTGATCCACTTGCGATGAGTAAGTACCTAGGTAATGTTGTAAACTTATTTGCTTGGTTGTGCGTTTCTCGCTCGGCCGGCACCGGTTTGGCCGAGCCGAACGACACTAGACTAGAGACTCAGTGAATCACGGGTGGAACTCGTTCGCCAGCCTCACCTCGCAGCCTCCAATCTCCGCAGTGACGCCTACAGCGCCGGCATCCGTGCCTCTCTGCCCGGCTAACCAACGAGTTTCATATTCATTGCTAACAACAAATACTTAAATTTTTCCGTGCATCAAGGAAGTGTTTTAACTATCAGTTGTATTCGAACACGGAATTGATTTGAACAGGTTGTTTAATATTAAAACGAGCAATTTTATTGTTAGACAGAAAATGATCAGTGTTGTTGTGAATTAATTTAACTAATAGTCTTGTTTTTGCTAAAATGACTGATGGTGTTCTCAGTAGCGCTTGACCATCCGATAAACTTGTGTGTGCGTGTATCGCTCGTGTTAAAGGATATGGAACTATCGAAAACCTAACAAAATGTGAGTTTAATTATAATTACAATGCGATATCTGTAACCGAACACAACATTACAATGTCGTATTAAATAACGAGTGTGCTTAGTGTTACCAATGTCCTGTATTAAATTTGGTTATATACCATTATCTTCAGCATATATATGTACCTGGTTAGACTTAGGAGCCAGTCAGTATAAAAGGTAGGTTTTGCCAGCGTATTTTATTTATTACTGTGTTTTTCATTTTGTAACGGAAGCTGTAGGTAGGCACATGAATTAGAGTTTTTTAGGTGGATCTACACTTGGCTGTCATTTGTCTAATATTTTTCTTGCCTCTCTTTCATTTTGTATGTAAGTCGTGAGAGGAGTTACGCCAGTATTAACCGAATAGGTATTGCTAAGTAAAGTGCCGTAATAAGATCTCAATATCCTAACATAAAGATAAATGCGTGGTGAGAACACATACGGTATAGGCAAAGTTTCATAATAGGATGGCATATAAGAAAAATCCACGGACAGATTTATACCAACTCTCATAGGAGTATATATCAAATACGGACGTTTTGGACGTAAGAATATTTAGAAAAACGTTGACTAACATATCTATTAAATGCCCCCAGCGGTCGTAAGCTAATTACTTTATTTTTACGAACGGGTAACACGTTGATTTGCTCGTATTTTCCATATCATAAGAATTCGTCATGCCTATACATATAGGTACAGCTAATTAAGTATGCACGTACGCTGTAAAGGTGGCCATAAATACTTATAAAAATAGAAAACTTGTATCATTACTTGTGACTGTTATGTAAACAACACTTGCAATTACTACTTATCTCTTAACCTCATCCTTTTAAACGTCCAAATATATTTATTTGTAATCGTAGCCGGTAAACTACCGCAGAACTGTAAAATTACCATAACTTGTGTAGTGTTGGTATAGGTTCAGTTTTTTTTAAACTGGGACAGTATGGCGACATTCGGAACCATAGGAGATGCAGGAAAACTGTCTTAGAAACCATTAGGTCTTTCATGTAGAAACAATTTTGGTATACTAGGTGTGAGTAGTTCATAAAAAAAGTTGGTCACGTGCAAGTCGGACTCGCGCACCGAGGTTTCCGTACAAACTTATAAGAATGTAAAATTGTATTGGGGGCCAAACTTGCCTATGCTGTTTTTAAAAATGCAAAACTAACTACTTACTTTTAAAATTCTAGATATTTGAATTATGGAACCCTAAAAGGGATGAAAAAACAATACTTCGACATTTGGTAATAAAAAATGTTATTTCTTCAACGAAACCCTAATTCGTGGGGCGTAGTCCGACTCGCACTTTACTGGAAAGCCGTTTCCAACTGGTTCGAGCCACGCTTCGCAACTGCTGCAAATAAGTTTGCAATCTCAAAAATCTTTTTTTTTGTGATGGAGAGCATCAAATTAAAAAAAATCAGAGAATTTCCGTAACTTGTATTTTTTGCTTTTCAGGTACGGAACCATAAAATTTACTTTAATGCTCAAATGTTTATTTCATTCGATTATGTTAGTTGTTAGGCTAACTAATACAGTTAATACAGTAACCATTTGTTATAACTTAATTATGGAGTCTGTGCTGGGCAAGAAGAGCATTACATTACTCTCCTCCCTTAGAATAAAGACGCGCGAAATCGCTTCCTATTTTTAAAAATCTCTTGACCGCACCTGTTATCTCTCCCTTAGCGAGCTTCCTTCCTTTTCGCAGTATTATATATTTATTTATGTATATTTTTTATTTATCTATTTAAGTTTATAATATGATTTTTTTATCTATATTATACGTATATGTCGTTTTGAATGTTTGGTGTTATTTTTATTTTTACTTGTTTTTTATATAGTTTAGTTTGCACCGCCTACCAATTTATTTGTTTCTTTATAACTTCTCTTCTTTGTAAGGTTGTCTGGATGAGATCGCTACTTAGCGATAAGACCGCCTATTGACTCACTTAGTAACTTTTTATTTGTATTTTACTTTTCATGCTGTATTTGTATGTGGTGTTCAATAAAGAATATTTGTATTGTATTGAATTGTATTAGGAGAGAAGAGGGCTTGTAACTTAAATTATTATTCTATAATTATTAATTATATTGCACTTTTTTCCATATTCACTCAGTTTCATTTTATATGGTCACAAAATTTCAGCCTCGTTACTTAATTCTGTAAATAAGTGAGTGTGACGTACAGACGGATAGATAGTCAGACGGACATACGGACATGGTAAAACTATAAGGGTTCCTAGTTTGGCTATGGAAAGTTAAAAGTGGTTGTCAATCCACATGCTGTCAAAATGTTAACATGGTAATAGGCAGGTAGTCAGTTGATTTGTGTTACGGGTCGTTACGGAAGGCCGAGCCGCCCTTGGTAATATATAACTACTGACACACTTTCATAAAAAATACGCGACGCTTAGTCGGAAGTCGCCCTGTCTACGAAGCGAACGTCTCTGTAAATAATAATATTTTTAAATTAGGTCACTATAATTCTATTGGCGGGTAGTAAACCGGGCCGGGGCTTAGGGCCCACCAGACCCTATTTAATTCCTATACCAATACATGGAACACAAGGATGGTGGTCTTCGTCTTCAAAAAGTGTGATAATACCCTGGAATATTAATAAACATCTCACTCCTGAGTCATGTTTGAAGGCTGTTCTCGATTGACATTACGAAATGAACCCCTCGCTGACGACTTCCAGCCTACCGAACATGCCTATTTCCGATAGGGCTTAAGTACCGCAGACCACAAGCATATACTGCGGCTCGTTAAACAGAAGGCCGAAGGGTATAACCTCCCCCTTTGTCTAGCATTTTAGGACTATGAGAAAGCCTTCGATTAGATCGAGACAGAGCTGAGCTGCCCAACTAGCACACTAGAGTTAAAATAACCTATATATATATGATCCGTGTATCAGTTCCATTCGAGTATAAAAGTCTCAACACATTATTTGTACGACAAAGTTATAGCATGCTCTAACGCACTTAAAAGCATAAACACGGAAGGTTAACGACCTACGGGTTCCGTCGTCTACCTTCAATGTACCTACAACGGATTTCAAACTTACGTAAGGGAGAAAGTGGTCACGCGGCGATTCATACGAGTATTTCTAAAAATTACTAGTACAAGGGTCATGGTTCAAGATCATGTATCATCTTATTCATTATGTAAAACAAATATGTTTTTAAATATTGGACTTACAATTTACCTAATACTAATGATTATTAAATAGTAAATGTTTAAACTTTTGTCAGACTCTAGGCCGATAGCGGAATCGTATAATGATTTTGTGATAGCCATGCATATTGCATATTAAAACTACCAAATTCCAATGTTAACAATCACACGGCTGCAAGACACATCCCCAAGATGATACCTCAATCGGTAATATCATACCTATCATATCATAATTACTTGTTTTGGTAAATACATTTTTAAAGAGGTTTTCATCAAATCCAGCTAAAAAATACCATGTAAAGATTACCAATTTAAAAAAATACTTTACGAAAAGTACCTACGAGTACATCCGTAGCAGCGACGATGCCACAAACACGTGTGATACACGCAGGAAAATGGTTTCAACAAACAAAACCACAAATTTTGTGAGGGTTGGAAAGTGCAAGATAAATCGGTCTTCATTAGCCAGAGTTCTACACCAGCAAACACAGAAAACAAGCAAAAAGAGGACCTCCAGTGTACATTTGATGGGTATTCTGTAGTTTATACAATCCTAAAAAGTGGAGCTGCTAAAATAACAGTTGCATTTTAGACTTAAATTTCGTATTAGAAACCATGTTACCTAATATTATTGAAACCGGCTGCGGTGAAACTCACGGTGTCGTCATTTGCAGGTCATTTGCAATCCCGGAAGGGTTGGCGATGGACCCGCTGGCGCCGGCGCCGCTCGCCGTCTCCACAGAGTTCATGGAGCGGATCGGCTCCGGACTCTCCCTTCTCAGGGACCACGGAAAGAAGGTGCACAAGGTACGCAGTCTCAAAAACATCAACAAGTACAAATATCTACAGTTTTCGGTTTGATTTATTTAATTACTAAAATGTCTTATCTATTTACGGGCATTTACAATCAGGGATCCGTCAAAATATTGATATTATTATTATGCGTGACATACATGTAAGTATTTCTGTGATTCATTAATTAAACAACATCCCGGGTTTGTAAGTGATAGACACTGATGTAAAAAGTACTGAATGTTTAACAGTATGTGATTTGTTTATTTTTCCCAATATTAAAACAATTTTTTACCTAAAACCATAAACCGAGAACCTTGTCTTTGTTTTAGTACGTCTGGAAAAACAGAAGATTTGACATTCTTAGAAGATCGTGGAAATCTATTGTGAATGTAGTGTTAGTGGATGCCAAGGACTTACCATATGGGCCCAACCAAGGTACTAACGGACTCTACTGTAAGTTCAAGTAAGTAAAAACTGTGTGCATTTTCATTATTTTTCGCTTTAACCCTTCTTTGCATGTAAATCAATAAAGCCGTGAATTCAAACCCTTTTTGATTATTAATTAGCATAAAAAATTAGCAATGGTAAAAAAACAGCTTGTATTGAATGCAAAGAAAGGTTTATGGTGTAACTTTCATCATTGTCATAGCCAAAACTTTCGCTGGCTCAGTATACCACCGCAAGCTACAGCTGAGTAGAACTGTAATGTCTTTGTTGTAAATAACCTCAAAACCGTTATGGAAGCATAAAAACAGTTCGTCGATGTCTTGGTTGTCACTGAAAAACCAATTGGTGACGCCCAGCTTTATCGTGCCTCTCGGGGTCAGCCCGATTCGTCACCCTCCAGTAGAGCTGGTCAGTCAACGGTGAAGTTAATTCTGATTATGTAAGCGGGCGCATTTGCGGTATTTCAACCACCTTTATCAATTTTTTCGAAAATCTTGACGAAAAGGATGATCCTAACAAGCAAGAAAATCTGATTCCAATTAACAGCTTGTTTAATTAAAAGTTGCTTCCTGCTAACAGTAATAAGTCCTAAATTAAAGATGATGAAGAGGATGGACGTAAGCAGCTGTCGTGCGACCGCCAAATATGCCAAAACTCAATAAAAAACCCCAATAATTGTAAATATAAGTTTGTCATCAAGGTAAGTTTAAAGAATAGTACCAAGTGTTAATTACATTTTAGTGCGGAATCATTACAGCACCCGGCAGTGCGTGGGTGCGGAAACACTATAACCAGTCGACACTGAGCTTGCACATCTCTGAAAACCTTGAAGGTTAATTATCGCCTTATCATTTTCTACACGTGGCACGGTTCCGGATTGGAATATAGTTTTAAAAGTATTTTAGTGGTTCGTTTTCAAAGTCACTGCAATGGACAAAAGTGTAAGATCAGACAATTCCTTAAAAACACGGAATTATTAAAATTGAGACCGACCTGTTAATAAAATAAAAAAGATGGTGTTGGTTAAAAAACAGTAATGTCAATGTAGGTAAAATGCAGTAGTGGGCGTCATAGTAGATTGAAAACAATTTAATCTTGACACCCCTTTAACGTTGCTCGTCAGTTAATTCTCATTTATTTTCACAGGTTAGGAAATGAATCACACAAATCTAAACAAGTGCCGAAATCGAAGCCTACTTGGTGCGAAAGGTTTAACCTCTATCAATACGACAACAATAACTTGGAAGTGACGGTGTGGCATAAAGGAAAACAAAAGAATTTCATGGGCAGGTGAGTAACGTGATTTTTTACAATCGGGGACCGAGTGGAACTTTGTCAACTTCACTGTCGTAATAAAACTAATAAGTTACACGTTGGCTACAGGGGTCTGTTTCTCTAAACTCACTAGACTAATAATATTAGTACATTCAATACAACTTTTCTATTATTATAGAGAGATGTACCGCATGGAGTAATATTATTAGATTTATTAGTCTAGTGGGTTTCGAGAAACGGGCCCCTGCCCTGCACTAACAATATGGGCGCAAGCATGGGCGCGAACAAAGAGCTTCAGGTACTGACTCGACACGTGACTCACATCAAAATGTTATCAATGCATGTACTGTCGGAAAAACCAACCTTATTACGACCTATCAAAACCTGACAAGTTCCAGCCAGTAAAAGAGAGGGACTTATGTATTTGACTCCTATAGTCCTATCCATTTCACCGACCGGAAAATGCTAAATTGGCGTAAAACGGACTTGATAGGCGAGTTGCATTAAATAATAAAGTAACATCCATCAAAGTTAATGATTTTACCTGTGCTATATTAATTGCGACGCTTTTCCTGCGAATGAGGGCACCTCGCTTTTCCTAGAAATCCAATCCATGGAATTATCCATTTTGCCGACGCGAAATCAAATTGCACTATAATAATTACTTAATTGCTATTGCGAATTCATGTAGATTGCCAGTTTGTATACTTACAACTATATACAATTGAGATGTCAGGTAATAATTAATAAATGTAATATAATAATCGATTATTCGAGAATACTTACTAATAATTATATTAATTGATCAATTAAACAAACAATACGCGAGTGGTATCTATCTAGTATATGTACAAGTACTCGTAGTAGGTATGGTGTTAGAACTGAGTTCTTGATTCTCATAAAAATATATGCCAGTGCCTTAAAAAAAAGGTTTGTAAAGTTTTGGGTAATTATTGTACGTTTATTTAAACAAATTCAACCGATCAAGCGATTTGATTTGCTAGTAAGGTAAGGATGTCATCTAAAAATATATTTTTTTTATATTTTTTAAAATCTCTTTTTTTTTATTTTACAATTTTTAAGAGAATTGTCAAAGAAAGATTAAATGGCGTACCTACCTAGCTGTCAAATATTTTTCAACAAATATTGTACAAGTTTAGCTCCGGCGTTAACGTTGCTCATCCCCTAAATAAAGTCCGAATTCTACGTTTTTTTTTATATATGTAGCTATTACGAATATTTACAACATACGAGTACTCGTATTCGCCTCTTAGAATAGAATAACTATAGAAATAATTTACAATAATAAAAAAACAATAAACCGCTTTCAAAAACTAACTTTTTTTCAAATGGTAATACGTCAGTCAAACTGAAGTCGGCGACCCACATTTTTTAAAATTGTTTTTAAATGGTAGTAGGTCACTGAAACTGAAAATGGCTTTTGGTTAAAAAAAATGTGGGACGCCGACTTTACCATTTGAAAAGAAGTGATTTTTTGGGATTTTGAAGGCTTTTCATTCTTTTAAAAATATATATATATATATTATACATATTAGTGCGTGGGTTTAAATAACAACAAAAAAATTGACGTATTTATTCCGACAAGTCACGAATAAATGCATTTAACTCACTGACAGATATATTTATATGTATGTATATTTAACACTCTAGCCAGTAACCGCTTTAAAAAATAAAACCTCTTTTTACTTTATTCAGCCACTAAGTACCAATTTCACCATACGATGTTAACCACTTAACAGACGATTAATGCGATAACAGTTGTCAAAATGTATGAACTAACAGTCGATTAACATTGATTAAATTTAACATCGTATGGTGAAATTGGTACTAAAAGTATTAAATTATCATTACTTTTGGATCACCCCTCTTATACTCGTACCTTTGCATCAATAATAGAACCAAATTTCAACAGTAATCTAAATAAAACTGTTGTGATATACGTACGCACAGTCGGAGATGGCGAAACTATACCTACGTTTACAGAACTCTAAACATGCGAGCATATCATATCATTAAACGTGTAGTTCGACAATGATGCAACTCCCGCGAGATAAGAGAGTCGCCGATTATCCGCCACACGTCTGATGGTTTCGTAATATTGGACCTTGTTCGCGAACAAGGACACCCTGGACCATAAGCCTTGAACTTGAAATATAACATGAACGAACTACGGTAAAAATTAAACTATATCAAGAATATAGGAATAAAACTGAAATTATATTTTAAACTTGTTTTGAAATTGGTTCTATTCCACTGTTACTTTATAAGTTGCTGGCTAATTAAGGCGCCTGAGTTGAATTTATAATTCCGTACTTAATTATATAAGTAATTAATAAGATATTTGTAAGCTATTATGGAATTAGATAGCTAATCTCCACTAACGAACTACGTATTGCTACCAGTCGGATAAATGAGACAATAGTAACGACAAGTGATCCATTTTAAAATACGGCAGTATTTGTCCACTTATCGGAATTTATGTTTTAACATGAATTCAATATTTTTAGGTATCTACTTAATGAAAAAAATATTTAAATAATACTTAATAAAAACGATGTCAAGTACAGATACTACTACTAACATAGAATTACTAGCATAGAGGCATTCCATCTTAGTCCTCAGAGTTGGCAACGCATTTGAGGTCTTAGGATTATAGTCTTGAGAATTCAAATGTCTATGGGTCTCAGATTCCACTTACCATCAGGTGGCCTGAGTGCTCGTGTGCCTTCTCCTTAACATAAAAAAATAGAAAAAAAGGTGTCCGTAACATTTATTAGGTACGTATTACATTCAGTCCAATTAAGTGTGTCATTCATTATAATTTTACAATATAATTTTGGTCAGCTTGAAAGTCAAAAGAATACTTTTAACTGTTGTGAATTATTTAATTGATATTAATTAATGCGTTAAGTATACTTACACCTAGGTATACTTGAAACCTAAGGTACCAATACATTTACAATTCCAAGCTCTCGCTAATTTACCAATAATTACCGTTCCATTTCACACGGTCGTTATGTGATCGAAAGTTGTTCCATGAACCATTGTTGCGGATGGCCTACTATGTAGTGTACACCCAACGACCGCAACCCTTAACTTATTGACCTACCGCACAGAGCAGGAACTAAAGTGCATTGCACCCGCGCAGTTATTTTCCGTTACAGTATTATTGTCGGATATGGAGCATTAAAACTTATCCGGTTACCAAACCGCGTGTAATTTGAATGAGATTACTGTCCGATATTATTTGTAGTTTGATGAAACTGAATGTTACATGTTCCTAACTCATGTTAGTACAAGCCTTCTTGGCGAGTTCAAAGTCCGTCTCTATGTTTATTAGGTACTCGTACTGCGGAGTTTATGACATCTTCTGAGTTTAACGTTGCATAGCTCTTATAGCCGTAATAATTAACTGATCTTGGCTGAGATGCTCGTCTTAAGAGACGTCGAAGTAAAAGTACCCAAAGTTGTATTTTCTGATGTATCTTGAACCGAGTGTCTTAGCTAATGGTCGTTTTCCAAAAAAAGTGTACATCGTTAAAGACAAAGTTAAGAAAATTTAACCTTTTCCATTTCGTCACGAAAATTAACGTTTGTAAATATATGGCTAATTTTCGTGACGAAATGGAAAAAGTAAAATTTTCTTAACTTTGTCCTTAACGATGTACCCTTTTTTTGGGAATGCCCTAATATCAGTTTATTAATCATGCTCTTACTGCCGTACTCAGCGACATTTTAGACACAGATGTTTTATCTCACGAAAACGGGTGGGCCATAGTTTCAGTTGTAACGCGTATAGACAAGCACACTACGGCGACGCTTAGCGACGACAGCTACGCACTCAGAGACAACGTGCACGAATAATGGCCCACCCGCTTTCTTGAGATAGTACAACTGTAACTCGTTCCTTTTTCAAACGTATGTATAAAAAGTCGTCAACACCGGAGCTTAGCGGTGCGTAAATTACGGTCCGTCAAAATTGACCCATTCTTTTGTTTACGCAACGTCACCGTATTTTACGCGTCGGGGTGGTCGCTCCCTAATCGTCATTAACTGAATCTGAGTGCGGCCGATAGAGCCGTTTGAACTGATCTTATGTGAGATGTCAGTTTCAGGACATGTTCAATTAGTATTGGATTTCACAGGCCCAATTTAGTAATAATATTTTAAAATTCGACCTAATGTTGATAATGTACATGTGTAGACCGTATTAAATAAATAATATTAGGGCCAATCTCACAGAAATTGACCTGGGCCCTAGCCAAGATGTTATCGCTCCTAACGTTTTTCTTTTCTATCACTCAAAATGTATGGGATGACATTCTCGTGCGTTTCGATAAACCACGTGGTCGACTGTCATCCCATACATTTTGAGCGATAGAAAAGAAAAACGTTAGGAGCGTTTGCATCATGGCTAGGCCCCTGATCCTAAACAGACAAATAACGTTCCTTATTAAGTTCATTAAATAGAGGACACCCTGCCCGTAACACCATGTCCACACCGCATTTAACCATCAAGCAATCATGTAGTTACCAACTCTACGATAGGTCTAGATACTTCTGTGTTACAATGACCATTTATAGCAAAGACGTACTGTACCTTGTTTGCCTAGCGCCTGTCTTTTCTTGGACATTGGGCCAATATATCGAGGAATAAAATTTATTTATTGGTTGATTGGGGGCAGGTTGTAAAGCGCTAATCCACTGCTATATACATTTATGCATCACACTTTTACAATAGGTACGTAGTTCCAAAACTAGGAAGGTAACTGGGCGGTTTTCAAAAAAAGTGTACATCGTTTAGGACAAAAATAAAGAAACTAACTTTTACATTTCGTCATAAAAATTAACGTACCTATTTGATGGCTAATTTTCGTGACGAAATGGAAAAGTTAAACTTTCTTAATTTTTCTCCTTAACGATGTACGAGTACCTACACTTTTTTTGAAAAACGGTTAATTATACGGTGCGTTATCTAATACCTTTTTAACGAGCAATTCTTGTATGTATATACATATATAATCTGAAATCTCGGGCACGGCTTCAACGATTTTCGTGAATTTTAGTATGTAGAGGGTTTCGGGAGCAATAAATCGATCGAGCTAAATTTCATTTTTTTTTAAAGTATTACCAAAAGAAAATAAATATAATTGGGTTCCGTAACAAAATGGTAAAGAAGGAACCCTTTTGGTGAGACTTCGGTGGCTGTCTGTCTTTGTGTAACAGCTTTTTTTTTCAGCAAAAGCTGGTCCTATCAAATCGAAATTTGGCGTAGGTGTACTGCTCGGCCTCATCAATGAATAGCTGTGTAAGAAAACATGTTAACATGAGTAAAACTATTAAGTATAATGCGGCGTACCATTATGAATGGGCTCGATTTGTATATTTTTAACTATTTTATTTTTATTTTAACGGTGTATTGCCGCGAGAGTCCTCGGCTAGAGGGTTTTATTTTATAAGTTAGTTTTAATTAAAATATTATTGTTTAACCATTTTTATACTTATTGCTGTTTGTAATAAATACAAGAAGTTTCGGATTTATATGACCAAAAACGTTCAAAAAATAACCGTTCCCGTCTGAAGTTTACTGATCGAAAAATCTGAAAAGTAAGACTTTTATCTATATTCCATAGGAAAAGTATAACGAAGTTATAAAATCATCCGTTTTTGAGATATTTACAAAATTAGTATTTTTTTACCTATTTGACGACAGATAGCGCAAGCTGTTCATTTTCGATATAGAATTAAATAATAATATGTATTATAATATATTTTTTACAAGAACGAGTGCGGCTAGCGCCATCTACAATGCGAATTAAAGTTCGGCCTTAAACTCTCGGTGCGCGAGTCCAACTCGCACTTGACTGTTTTTTTACTATGTTAACTGTAAAATTAATGAAGGTAGGCCAGCAATATCTGCGTCACTGACAACAATAGTTAATTTCCTAGTTCCGAAAAGTACTTTGGGAATTGCCTGACAAGGTGGTAAGCGGACCGAGTCTTGGCGAGGATTTAGCAATTACGAGTCAGGCAATCCTGTTTCCGCCAATGCATAAACGTTTTCTCAAACAATGTGCAGAAATGATACAAATAAATGATATAAGTAAAAAAGATTTCGTAGAGTATTAAGGTAATTTCACGCACAACCACCCCCGCCCGATGCCGCCACCGCCGCCACCTGCAGCGGAGCCTCCCGCTGCCTTAAACGCTGCACGCGCTGCAAGTTGGCAGTAGTATAGATTTTTTTCCATCTCCCTTTCGATTTTATATAATGTGAAGGTGAGTCTGGCGAGCAGTGACCTTGACTTGGAGATTTTTTTTATAAAGTTAACCAACCAAACTGAACTAAGATTTCTTATAGAATTACGGTTAGAAACGACAGAGTTGACTCTTTAACAATAATAAATAATAACAAAGTTAGACTTTTCTAAATATTCACTTTGGCCGTATTCGTTTTTTACGTATTGTTATCGGGATCGTATCACAATATATAAAGTTCAAAATCCATAATGGGACATATCGTAATCCATAATACATCATGGTCATAAATAATACTGGCTTTATTTCTAAAACCGTCCGTATAAGGTAAAGACAGCAGTACTCGACAAAGGACCAATGTTCGACACTGACTCTTATTCAAAGAAGATAAGAGTTATTCATTTGTTTTGCAACAATCAATTTATAACCCTATGATCTTAGAATTAAATGCGTCTGTCGATTGTTGGTGCATGTCAGCTAAAAGTGTCGAACATTGTTGTTGTTACCTTACGTAGAACCTAGCATTAGCTTAGCTTAGGTTAGGTTAGGGTTAACCCTTCTGAGAAGGTTATTTATATAGAAGATAAATAGACGATACGTCCCCTTTTTATCGCATTGCTTTTGATTCGACCGCCATTAAGAGTAAATAAGATAGTTCATGACATTATGATAACAATAATAAAAATGAGTCCTTGAAAGTCCTGTTCCTTACCTCACGCTTGCCTTTACGGACCGGCAAATCTAGATTTAGTAATTAAAATCTAAGCCAGTACTATTGTCCATAAAATACCTACATATCTTCTATGCATGACAAACAAATTTACTTTTAAAAAAACTATTTCCAACCACTCCCATTTTTTTTTAATTTAGTTCCTATGTATCTTGTTTTTTTTTTCAGAAAAAAAGAAAAGCCTATTTTACGTGACGCCCTAATTCAATAAATTGTTTATTCCAGGTGCGTGATCGATATATCTAAGCTAGACCGCGAGAAGACGCACGAACTGTGGCAAGAGCTGGAGTGCGGCTACGGGACCCTGCATCTGCTGGTGACGCTCAGTGCGACTGCGCGTGGCGTGCCGCACGACAGTGTGCCCACCACTCACGCGCACCATCCCGCCGCCGTGCCCGACGAGAAATACGTGAGTTTCAACATCATCCCCTTTGGTTCCCCAAAACTACTACAATAATCGGTCCTGTGGCGCCGCATCCAACGGTTTCCTAGTCAAGTCTCAAACAATATGGATGTTTTAAGAGTGGATTTTAATGAACGCATACATGTATTGCCACAAGCTTTCATGCAGTCATGTAATGCACGTTGCAAAACGATGCGCTAGAGAGGAATATCGTCATGCGATGTATAAAATTACCCAGCCGGTAGGCATGGTAATGGAAAACAAGTCATCATCATTTCAACTTCTACGACTCAGGTCGTACGAATGTACGCTCTATGTGTTCTCGAGAACAACTGACCTGGTTCACTTCGTCCCTAATCGAGCCCGACAATCTTATTTAGTTTTTACAAGTTTTATATAACGTCACTTTAGTAGGCTAAAGACAAGCAGGCAGTACTTCTTTTCACTTTTAATACCCGTTAGGGTGTCTGAACTGGGTAGAAAGATAATGATAATTATAGATAATTTTCTATCTTAAGAACATAAATACTTATATTTATGTGTATATGTGTGTGTGTTCTTAAACAGGCCTAACCAAAAATATCACAAGGGTCTAAAAGGTAAATACTGGATTATTCTTTATTTAAAGCATTTTTTTATTGTTAGGGTTCCGTAGTCAATCTACGAACCTTTAAAGTTTCGCCATGTCCGCCCGTGCGTCCGCAGCCTAGCGCAGAGACTCTTAGTACTAGAAAGCTGTAATTTGGCATGAATATACATATTAGTCACGCCAACAAAAATGTACCCCCTTTTTTCCTTTGTGTAACGTAGATTAACCATACGATTGTATGACTAATTTTCGTTACACAAGGGATAATCAATTAGGGCCTTAACTATGTACAATAATTTTGCAATTCGCCTGTATGATGCCAACATGATCTCTGTCCTTATCGTAGAGTCACCAACTTTAGACCCTTTTCTGGGCTCAACAAAATAAATAAATTTCCTGGAACAATGTCATACAAATTGACCTAATCCTAAACTAAGCTATAGGCTTGTTATGGGTACCTACTACAGACAACGATATAGATAAAGACATACTGAAATATGATTATAGAAACAATCCAATAGGAACGGATACGTATGCTCATCACACAAATATCTGCCCTTACCGGGATTTGTACCCTGGACCATTAGCTTCGTAGGCAGGGTCACTACCAACAAGGTTAACGTGTCGTCAAATAAATGATACCTGTGAAAAAAGTACAGTCGCCACAACTTGTCTCTAAAGTAATTTTTTGAAAGAAACGTGTTAACCCGCAAGCTGGTAGGCATTAGGGTAAGGACCAAATAGTTGGACCATAGTTAAGCGTAGTTAACCATACAAACAACAAAAGTGAAAAGAGTTTCATAGAAAATTTAATTGAGTGAGTTAGCGTGGCCAACTTTTTGGTCCTTACCCATTATGTCTCGTTACGTACCTACGACCTTTATCGGCGTAGGTACGTCAAAGTGCACCAGTAGCGGCGTTAGTAGGGCGCGGTTGGGCGACCGCCCAGGGCGCCAGATATAAAGGTGCACCTGCGGCTGGTTATGTCATTCTATCTGTTCTTTTTTTACGTATATGGGTTTGAATAGCAATTGGGGGGCGCCTTATAAGTCTCGCCCTGGGCGCTGGTAGTGCTAAAACCGGCCCTGAAGGGCACCCAACGTCTCGCACAAGCGTTCACTTCATAAACAGTGAGTGGTCACGATGTGGTTGCCGGTGAAGATATTCGCCGGTGAAGATATTCGCCGGCGAGTTATTTTACGGGCGTTTTCCAAAAAAAAGTGTACATCGTTAAAGACAAAATTAAGAAAATTTTACTTTTTCCATTTCGTCACGAAAATTAACGTATCTAAATGTATAGCTAATTTTCGTGACGAAATAGAAAAAGTTAAATTTTCTTAACTACGTCCTTAACGATGTACACTTTATTTGGAAAACGCCCTCACACGTACCTACACGTATGATCGTTATCGGCGAGTCACGGTTAAAATATACTTATACAATTAAACAAACATACAACTTTGTCACAAAATAATGGCGTATTCCTCATAATTAAGATGCAAAACTGTAGGTAGGTACCTAATGATTAGCTATTATAACACAGTTAATAATTGTAATATGTACGTACGAGTATCTGCGTCAGATAGTTATTCCCGTGCTACGGTAATTTGTCTGACGTCATTAATAAAGGCAAACAATACACTGGTTTTCTATCATTTTAGTCGTTAATTATTACTTTAGTAGCAACACAATACTTTGTTAGTTTTCAGAAAATATTAAAATTTCATATTAAGATTAGAACTTCATACCTAGTTAGTTTTCTGTTGTATTTAATTACGAGGTAACAAAACAAGGTTGCTTTTGGTTCAATGATTATATTAATACCCGTAATTTCATCGTAAGTATACTTAGATGGCCTAAAATAATTTTAACATTGTAAAACTGCAATGTTAATTTTGGGCTCCAGACTACTGGTACCTACCTAGATGGAACGTTATCGTATTTTTTTGCATTTATTTTCTCAATTTAGTTCATCGGGTTTTTAGCCAACTTTAAAAAAAGGAGGAGGTTCTCAATTCGGCGGAATCTTTCTTCTCATATATTATGTTCCACGGTCTTTGATTAATCGGGAATCAAAGACCGTGGCTCGATTAGGAAATATTTCTTTTGTTCGTGTTTTTCTAGTTGGTCCCATTTTCAGCCCTTCAATGACTATGACAAAGCACATTCAAATGGTACAAACTTATTGTTATGTCTATGACTTTCCCTCGGCGTTGCTTGTTTCTTATATATTAATTGAGATGTGGGACGAAATAATAGTATTATTATGACCACTGAAAGGTATGAAATAAAATAAATGTATAAATAACTAAAAACCAAGAAATAACTTTTTTAAACATTGAAAATGAAAAAATTAAAATGAAAAAAGTTTATTGCATATATTAAACATTTCAAGGAAAAAATCACGACCCTGCATCCTGAGCTAGGAAACCCTGTGTTACAGGACGCAGTTTCGTTCGGAATCACATGAAAAATTAAAATTACACTTAAGCCTATTTAACAAGTAACATTTACATTTACATTTTATTTGTGTGTGTGTGTGTGTGTGTGCGTGTGTGTAAGTGCGTATGGATGAAGGGATTTATTAAAATTAGATTCGAGGCAACAGTAGTTGCCTATTTTGTCATGGCAAGAAGAAGCTCAGTCTCGTGGTAGTCAAGCTGTGCAAGCTATTTTGTTAGAAGTGACTTAATGGGACATTATAGGTAGGTAATAAATAGTACAGTCCAACTGAAGTCGGCGTCCCAAAACATTTTTAACCAAAAGTCAATTTCAGTTGGACTGACCTTAATAGGTAGGTATCTATCATTTTAAAATAAGTTACTTCTTACTATTTGAAGACTGTTGTTAGTTTTTAAAACATTTATTTTTTAAGGGTATCGAATTCAAACAGGTACCTACTCTCTTAACTTTTATATTTGCGTAAGTGTCTGTATGGCCATCCGTTCGCAATATTACACGACCCATGGTTTGACATGCTCTTAACCACCTCTTAACCGATTTTTATCTAAACACACAAGTTGGAATACGTACGAGGTTAAGGTGATGGCTACAATTTAAAATAGATTAGGTTTTATTTAACTTCTGAACCCGCTGCGCGAATTTATTCTGTTATAAACATTTAACGATATTCAACCTTTATTACCTTACCTTATTTGACGTTACTCATTTTCCGTTATTTTTTTCCAGAATTGGTTCAACCTCGGGGACGGCTGGAGCGAGGTGGGCAAGATGTCGGTGACGGTGTACGGCGCGCGCGGGCTGCGCTCGGTGGCCGGCAAACCCAACTCCTACTGCGTGCTCGAGCTCGACAACGCCCGGGTGCAGACGCACACTGAGCTCGACTCCACCGACCCCAATTGGAACAAGAGCTTCACGTTGTAAGAAACTCCTAGTTATTATTCACCTTATTTTGCATTCACGAAGATACCTAAAGTTTATCCTTGATCGATGCAGGTAACATAAAAACAAAATCGATTGTTGTTTTAAATTAGCGGCCCTTCTGCAGATTACACGTTATTGTTAACGTCGTCTAGAAATCAATCTTTGTTAACGTGTCTTGAGACACTGATCATGAGACTGTCATCTAACTCATATCAGTGTTTAAACGGCACTTAAGCCGGCTTTCACCACTACTTCAACCCACTGCTCTATTCGCTTTCGTCAGAAATCAGTTTTATTCCACAAAAGTAGGCTTTCACGAGTGCATTAGGTTAGGCGGCTTGGCCGCGCAACACCAATGCTGCATCATATGAGTGTATGCCCTCACATAATCACATTACTGAAGATGCGGCGCTATTACTTAGTCTTGGAGGATCAAACAATGACGCTTTCATTTGAAGTGGCCTAATTGCGCTGGTATAATAAATAAGCTACTTAGGTATTATGAGCAGCCCTGCAATCGCGTTATGCTATTACAGTTCTGTTTAGGCACGTGGCGTAAAGTGGCGACGCCCCATACTAATTGTCCGACTGACAGGCCGAGAGGTTAGGTTCGCTGTACCAATACGATTAAATGACAGGGCAAAATCAGCAAGCGACCTCTTAGTCGGTGTTACCCATTGGTCGCCCTCGAGTCCAGCTTTTAATTGAGCCCGTGCAATCGAGAGGCAGGCATAATCATCATCGATCCTTTATATTCTAGTTCCGTGAACGACATAACTTCTACGCTTGATATCTTCGTGTACGACGACTCCTTCATCAACACTTGCGTGGGCAAGATATCCATCCCGCTCCTGAGGATCATCAACGACGAGAAGAGATGGTACGCCCTGAAGGACCGCTCCAAGACGTCCAGCGCCAGAGGGAACTGCCCTAGAATCCTACTAGAAATGAGTATCGCGTGGAATCCGGTAAGATAATTGATGGTTTTTTTATAGTTTTGTCCTGTTCGAATTTATTTTTGCTACCTATCCATTACTTGTTAATCATTATGCATTGTTGTTAATGACAAAATAACGCATGATTTTCTTAACGTTCATTTTAATAGTTGTGCTTTCCACTTCAGTCGTAAAGTTTTTTGATCCAGATTCCCTTGAGTGCGCACACAGGGGGTTCTCTATTATAATAATAATTAGCCTAACATAGTGTCCCACTGCTGGGCAAAGGCGTCCTCCAATGGTTCTCTATATGAGTAGGTAATTAAGATTTACATTCTTTGGTTCTGTTTTGATACTATACTAATATCCAGAGATAGGCATTATTCGAATAATTATTTGAATAAAAAATAATTCGCAATATTTTTATTCGCGAATAATTTATTCGTTGAATGATTTATTTGCGAATGATTTTTTCGCGAATAAATTATCTGCGAATGAATGATAGTTTCAAAAACTTAAAAGTTTGTACTCTTTTGGCTTTTGCCAGGGTCTACTGGTAACCTTCGGGGAGGGAAGATGGCCGATAGAAAGATGTCCAACTTTTGATTTATTCTGTTTACTGTTTTACTCTACTCACTTGACATTGGCGAAATCACTGCGTATATCGCGGTGGACCGCCATTAATAAAAAAGAAGAAGACGAAGACTTTTGCCGGTTTTGCCAAAAAGCCAGCCGAGCAAAGCAATGCCGTGTTTTTGCCAAGTATTGACATAATTTGTGTAAAATATAGGATAAAAAATAAGATAAGTTTGTTTTAAAAATATTTAGTGAACACATTAAACTGGCGACGAGAATAACACCATGAATGTAATAGATACTATAGAAAACTATTGACCGGGACAAGATTTCACAATATATACGGAGCGCATGGTATAATTCTATAGCAAATGATATCACGGAGTATAAAAAACAAATGGCATTAATTTTATAACTTTCATTACTGCAGAAAGTTATGAGGTACTAAAGAGTTTGTTATCACCAGCTTTGCCAAATACCAAATCATACAAAGAACTGGTAGCGACATTAAATCTGCAACTTTGGATCATTTTTAAATGAGGCGAACTTGTGAGTGGCATGCAATTGGCACACTTCTGGACACCAACGACGTCAGCGTCAAACGTTAAATTTTAAATTGTAAACTGAACGATTGGGGCGCGCTGGCCTTTTTAGAATTTAGGGGGAAATACGAAATGTGGTAGGTATGCACAAGTTTAAAATCAGCCTAAAAAAAAAATAGTAAAATTCTAGCTAAGCGCGCTAAACTACAAAAATACTATAGGACTTCTAGGTTAATAAAAAGGGTTACCTTATTTAATGCGGCGACAATTTTAAAGCAAGTATATAAACTAATAGGGAAAACACGTTGAACACTTAAGGATATTGTCGTGGTCACAGCCCGCTGCGGAGATGCGGCTTCTGGTGGGGTCGTACGTCAACTGCGAGCGCAGCAGTAGGTAAGCACGCCAATCACGCTGGTTTCTTGGCGGCTGGTTGTACGGTCTGTGACTCAGAGTCACCTCACGTAGAATGTGCGGAGAACTTGTGGACGTCCAACGGTATAGAAAATTTCGATACTATGTTTTTAAATACAAACCCTTTACTTTTCGGGGAAGCGGGTTCGCTAAAAATAACAAAGGTACGATATAAAAACGGCCTGACAGCAGAATGTTAAAGGGCTTGAACACAAAATGGCGATGCAACGTCGCATCGTAAAATCAGACATCATATCATATGTATTATATGATGTGATTTTCTGCGTTGCGAATTCGCATCGCGTCGCATCGCGGTTTTGTGTACACTCCCAAACTCAACAAGACCCAAGGCTAGAAACAAAGTATTTAAAATTAAAATAACTGGCAAAAAAACAGTGCTAGCGCGTGTTGTAGCGGTACTACACCAACCCTTTCAGCTTCAAAATATTATTCATATTGCGACATGAAGACAGCGCTATCAGACTTGACATTTTACAATTCCAAACTTGAACCCAAGATTTTAAAATGACTAGACCCCGGATTTATGTGGCAATGACGTCACAATAAGGTAGTTTGGGGAGTAAATGGAACGGTTTTAATTAATTAAACTTTTCAATTAATACCTTTTTTAACTGAATATTTTTTATTAACTAGGCATACACGACAAAAAAAATATTACCGCAAGTCATTTAGAACAACTTTTGATCTGTTACGGAGAGTCAGTTAACGAAAGAACATCGTCGATTGATTAATCAATTGACAATTGACTTATAGGTAATTTATATCGTTGATGCGTCACAGTAAAATTTTCATTCCTTAGAACACCAATAGACTAGGTTGCGGTATTAATTAACAGCGTTCTACTCCCCAAATTACCCTCTTGTGACGTCATTGCCACAAAGATCCGGGCTCTAAAAATGACTATTACATACCCGAAAGAGTTAAAACACCTAAAACGGTCGGAAAACCAAAGAGGTAAAAAGTGAGAGCGAGAAGGGAGCGATTTTTTCGCAGCAATAATGCTGCAGTATGTATGTTTGTAAACTCTTTATTGCACATAAACGATGATTACAAGACATATTTGCATCATTTAGATAATTTAGGTACCCTCATAGGTTCATATAATATGATCTTTAATGTAGCTATTTGCAAAAATAAAGCCTACTCTGTATTATATCTGTTACTATCAAGTGATGAGTGATGACTGAAGATCGTGGCGAGTGCAACTAAAAATCACGAATTATCTATCACATTGCCGTAAATTGGCTTTTACCGGAAACTAATATAAAAGCAAACGTTACCTTAGCACCTTGTTCATTTTGTATTAATACTTAGTTGAATATTTATTATTTCCAGATAAAAGCGTCTTTGCGGGTAATGACCCCGAGAGAGACAAAGTATGTACAGGATACCGCGAAATTCGACATTCCGCTGATTTATAACAATCTAAAATTCATCAAAGATATTTTTAACATTATTCACATCGGGAACGAACATTACAAGTAAGTGTTTAAACTATTAGAACTCACGTTACCAAGTAAAGCGTAAAATTTAAATAAAATGCAAACCTTAAACCTGTGTATGATCGATCTCATACATCGCATTTTGTTTTGTACACGCAGCCAAAGGAAGTTAACTTGCTGGAGGTAAATGGGATTTGAGCAATCTTAATATATTTAACTAAATAACGTGTAGGTACGAGACAAGCCGTACGTATTTTGTGAAATAATCGAATACTCATAGGCAGACCCTGCACATTTCGCGCCTCTGACGTAAAAGTTACGTCACCTCACATACTGAAGTTGTTTCAAACAACACTACAAATAATTTGAGTTATAAATTATGATATAATTAAAAAGTCTATCAATGCATTTTTTAATCCTCGTAAATAAAAATACGTAAGTATTTTGTATTGCATTTCAATATAACTATTTCAGTTTACGTGTTACGTAATTTTCTGTGTAGACGAAAGATAATCGGTCCATGTCAATCCGAGACGTTTTGTGTCTTACCTTCGCTTATTACGAATCTCTATAAATATTGTTAAATCAGCCTATATCAGCGTGACGTAAATTTCGTGTCAACGGCACCAAATGTACGGGGTCTACGTAGCTTAAGTATATTCCATTCCCACTAATTCGTCTATTATAAATGGCATTCTCTAATTCACTACTCACTATCTCTGGACAACAGATCAATCATTTTATGGATAGTTTAACTAAGAGACACAAGGAAGTTGTGGAGGAGAAATTGTAGCGAACCATTAATTCTACGCGAACGAAATCGCGTTGCAGAAGCTAGTCGGAAGCTAGTCAGTCAATAAATGGAGATGATATTGTAAACGTTATAACAAGTAACAATCTGTTGATTTCAGAGTTCTGTTCGAATGGGACAACCGGGAGAGATCGGCCGTGGCGCTGGCCGCGTGGGTTGGCTTCTGGTTTTACTTCAAGGTGTGGATGGCACCGATTTTGATTCTCGTTGTGTTTCTTTACCACTGGACGAAGAGGACAGGTTGCAGTAAGTTATATATCTCAATTTAGATAAGATAAATATCGGGACGTTGAGGTTGTTACAAGTTAGCTCTAGGCTTGCAGTATTGTCACTAGATAACGATAAACCCTGTTTTTTTTTTGGAAAAATATGCTTAATATGTAGGTTTTTTTCGTATTGGTAAATTTTATAAGAAATCTAATATATAAAATTCTCGTGCCACAGTGTTAGTTACCATACTCCTCCGAAACGGCTTGACCGATTTTTATGAAATTTTATATGCATATTCAGTAGGTCTGAGAATCGGCTAAGACTATCTATTTTTCATACACCTAAAGAAGTGACATGAAAGAAACAGAAAAAAAATATTGCAGCGGGCGAAGCCGCTGGCGGGTATAAATATAAAAATAATGATACAATTACATTTTAACAAAAACTATCTTATAAAATAAAATCCTCCATTGCACCTGAAGCTTCGTGCTGACGACCCTCGCAGCATTGCCCGTTGTACTGCAATGCTCAGTCTTTTAGCAAAAAAGGAGCCTTGCCGGTGATCACCAGAGACGCCGATTATCTTATCTCATACTTCTTTTATGAACTGTTTCTTGTCAGACGACCGCGGCCCAAAATGCAGCGAATATTTAATTTAACTTTAAATGTTGATGGTTTGGGCGTGGTCTGCGGCGTTCCCTGGCGTGCGAGCAGAACCTTGGAAGTGAGACGGCGCAAGCGTATCACCACAAGTGATGTCCCACGCCAAGGGGCGACCAATATGCCACGGAATTAATGTACATCCATCGGGTCTCTTACCGTCTGAGGCAAACAAGCCAGTGGGCTCCAGCGAAGCCAGGAAAGAAATTGTGCTAAGAGCCCGATGGATCAGATCGTTGATCGATGCTTGTTCGTAAACTCGACCAGCACTAGACTGGCAACACAGACCATGACGTCCTAGGTCGTCAACTGACTTCCCACAACGAGAACAAGGATGTGGCTCGTAGACTTTATTAAGACCGAGGCGGAGGCACACTACAACCCTTAAAACATTATTATCTAAAAGTGACCCAAGGGATCACGAAGGGAGAGAGTGCAGCCAGTGGCCCGACTCTGGCTCGGAAACTGCCAATAAACGGGCCTTCCCGGATGAATTTTGACTGTTTCCCAAAAGACTTCAATGGCAAATTTGACAGAAATAAGGTCCCATGCCGTTTGGCTATTTTTTTCGACTGCCAAATTTTCACCCGGATTATGGACATGCCAACCATCCTCTGAAACGGACAAACACGACACCTGAACATCAATGGGGTTGGAAACATTGAGAATCCCACTGATGAGGGTGATCGTGCTATGAATGGAAGAGAGGAAAGCTGGGAGTGCCAGGTCACTAGTAGCCCGAATGCCAAGCCCACCGTACTTACGAGGGGGAGGGTTCCTTGAGACCAACTGTTAGGAGAATGCGAGATGTTCAATATTTAGCTACAAGTTAATTTTAAAATATTATCAATTGAGGCTGATAGATCAGGAATTTTTGAAACAGGGCTACATAGAAGAAAGTACAGACACTTAGGGGAAAAGAGGCACAAACATAATATAAATATAGCATTATGAGGTAAGATTTTTTTACAGTAGATCGGATGACTCATGATGTCATGATAATTAGATGATCAAACGAACTTACCTGAAGTGAAGTTCGATCTTAATTATCCCGTCTTCGTCGAAGAGATTTAATTCACCATGTAGTAGCCCTGCTACGCATTAACTCACTCGCACTATAGGCTTTTAGCGCTAGAAAGAATGAAACAAAAAACACTTCTAACTAGACGCATTCAGTAGCTAATACAACCTCTCCTGTGGCCTCATATATTTTAGAGCAATGACAACAGTGATACATTTATGGGTAAGTAAGTAGTTTGTTCTTATCGTCACACCCATGCTAAATTCGCAAATCTGTAATTTGACTTCAAAAGAAAATGACGGAAACGCCATTTGGTAAAACAGCAAATCTGCTATTCCTATTTTAAATCGAAGTGCAGATTTGCGACTTTGGCATGGGTGTGACGTTATGAACCAACAGCACGGGAGGGTTGGGACTGTAAATCTCTTCGACGAAGACGGGATAATTAAGATCGAACTTCACTTCAGGTAAGTTCGTTTGATCATCTAATTATCCCGTCTTCGTCTCGAGATTTAATTCACCATGTAGATGTTTGGAGATTATCAATGTTGTCAAAATAATAAGTAAAAGTACATAGTTGAATCAGTCATTTTATTTTTATTTAAATTGTTAATTAACTTAACAAGGTAATTAAGTACATTTCTACGAAGTACTTGTTCTAAATATTGATCCAGAAAAAACGTCTGATATTGAATCACTTACAACTGGCCTATTATAATAATTAGCGAATACTGCGGAGTCCCCCGACCACCCCGCAGATTTGCGAATTAAGTTGACGGAGACTCCGGCGCGGCTCGCGGCCGAGGTGGCTGCGTGCCGCGTACTGTGTGGACGGAAAATCCTCACATCAACACCGCTCTCTTCCATGGCTAGTTTAATATAGCGTCCTATTGTTTGGGACGTAGCAGCATGGAATGGTCTTTTATAAGTTAGAATTAACCTAGATTCATTTGCTCGAACAGTCTCAGTAACATTTATATAACTAATTAGCGTTTGAGCGGGACAAATACTGGGCCTGTCTACGAAGAAAGGTAAATTCAGTATGGGTTGAGGTTTGCCAATTGCAGATGTTTTAATTAGATCTGTTATATTTACAATTATTCTTTCATCATTCATTTTTATATTATGTATGTTAATTAGAGATAAAGTTTGAGATCTCTGCCCTGTGGCCAAGGCTAACAAAATAACGAGTTTTCTTGTAAGTTGTTCAATCGACAAGGTTTCGTGGGGGTATAAATTAGAGAAGTAATTTAGTACAATCATAGGATCCCATGTAATTGTGTATCGCGGAAATGATGGTTTTAACTTAAAAACTCCCTTAAAAAATCTTTTTAAACAATCATCATGGCTAATATTATTGACAGATATTAAGGAAATTGCAGAGCGATGATTATTTAACGTTCCATAGGCTGCACCTCCTTGAAAACAATTATTGAGAAAGTCAATTAGGTCATAAACTTTAACATTGTATATATCTATGCCTTTACCTTTACAATATAGCCACCATAATTTAAGACTAGACGTATACTGGGAAATAGTACTCTTAGATAAAGAAGATACCATTACATCTAAGGCAGAGTGAGGAATTTGCCTTCTCAGGAACGCTTGCCTGACAATATAGTCGCACCCAGGGAAAGTTGTCTGTGAAGAGGGTGCGTCTCTCTGAAAACAGACGAAAGTAAGTATTTACTTGGTGGAAATGTAATAATCTCACTGACGGCTAGTGATTTTAATACTGGGTACCAAGGTTGCGAGGGCCAATTGGGAAAAACCAGAATACCCGTGGCCTTGTCATTCACTATTTTTTGCAACGTTTTCAAAATCAACGAAAAAGGTGGAAAAGCGTAAAAAAAAAATCGTGCCAGTTTATAGTAAAAGCATCAACATTAAATGCGTACGGATCTTTCTTCCATGAAACGTATCTCTCGCATTTCGCATTTGTTCTAGATGCAAAAAGATCGATTTGCGGCTGTCCTAATGAATTTACTATCGTTTTGAAAACTTGAGAAGACAATTCCCACTCTGTATCTATATTTAATCTCCTTGACTCGACATCTGCAACAGTATTTTGTGAAGACTTAATGTAAGACGCAAAAATGAATATTTTTCGTTCTTCACACCACTGCCATATATCACGAGTAATTTTATTTAAATGAGGAAATTGCACGCCACCCATTCTATTTATGTAAGATATGGCAGTAGTGTTGTCGATACGCATCAATATTTCACAGTTTCTACATTGTTTGGCAAATGATACTAAGCCAAAGAAAGCTGAGGCCACAGGAGAGGTTGTATTAGCTACTGAATGCGTCTAGTTAGAAGTGTTTTTTGTTTCATTCTTTCTAGCGCTAAAAGCCTATAGTGCGAGTGAGTTAATGCGTAGCAGGGCTACTACATGGTGAATTAAATCTCGAGACGAAGACGGGATAATTATTTAATTTAAAAATTATAGGAAACGGAATTGCTTCTTTAAAAATGGGAGTCCCACCCCAAGCAGAGTAAACGTTTCCTTAGTCAGAACGGTAATTTAGGCGAAAGTGTATTAAAGCTATGAATTATATCAACGCGAGCGTCAGCGGAAAGCCTACGAAACGAACAACTCACACTTATTAAGTTATTTAAAGAAAGACCTATCTCAGAAAAGCGGTGTATAAGTGTGCGAAGGTCCCCTAAAACTGAAGAAGCTTTTCCTCCCGAAGTGCCGTCATCTGTCATCTCAATACCAGATATTTAAGTCTGAAACGAAATGGCTTTAGATAGGGTTGATAGCGAGACTGAAAATAACAGCTCCAAGCGGGTCACCCTGTTGGCCGCCTACACAGGACTAAATTTCGCTATCCGCAAACATCAATTTAGAACGAGTCCCATATCTTTGCCAAAGGTATCCAAAAATTGCTGGTAATTCATTTTGAATTTCCCTTAAAAGAGTTCCTCTATATACAGTATATCAGTATGGGAAATTCCTACTAATTATAAGCGAATCCATATTTAAATGTTATTTTATGGTATATGTAAATACTTGTTTATTGTTATCATTTTCCTTTTTAGGTAATGCTTTGGTGCCCGTAAACACAAGTGATGAAGATGATTCGGACGACGACCTAGACTCATCAAAAGTAATTCAACACAATATATAAGCACAAACATGCGTTTTATGAATAACTAATTGCTTATAAGTAAATTTAAGGGCTTTATTTCTAATATTGTTTAATTTCTAGGATGATATAACGATAAAAGGACGATTACATGAACTCAAAGATCTCACGTTCACGACCAAAAACAGTATCGACTACATCGTGGCACTTATCGAGAGAATTAAAAAGTATGACATCGGCATCATAATTGAATCCTTAACCTTCTTAAATGTTAACATGATCGATTGTCTATTAAATTGTCGGTTGTACTCTTTTGCAGTTTGGTGATGTTTCGCGTCCCGTATTTAAGTTACTTAGCGATGATAATTCTGTCGGCCGTGTCATTCGCTGTATACTACATTCCAATCAATTACTTATTTATTGCATTAGGTATGTTAACTCTTATTTCACCAGTTGCTACGATATGGACATGGACATACTCAAATATTAATAAGATGAATGTTTACAGGTCTGTACAAGTTCACACGTAAGCTGTTGAATCCTGAGAGAGTTCCTAACAACGATCTGCTCGACTTTTTGTCTCGAGTTCCGGATGACATTCAATTGGTAATTGAGAATCGTCGAAACCTTTATTTGTATCTTTTCAAGTAGGTTTTTAGGGTTCCGTAGCCAAATGGCAAAAAACGGAACCCTTATAGATTCGTCATATCTGTCTGTCAGTCTGTCCGTATGTCACAGTCACTTTTTTCCGAAACTATAAGAACTGCACTGTTGAAACTTGGTAAGTAGATGTATTCTGTGAACCGCATTAAGATTTTCACACAAAAATAGAAAAAAAAACATAAATTTTGAGGGTTCCCCATACTTAGAACTGCAACTCAAAAAAATTTTTTCATCAAACCCATACGTGTGGGGTATATGGATAGGTCTTCGAAAATGATGTTGAGGTTACTAACATCATTTTTTTCTAAACTGAACAGTTTGCGCGAGAGACACTTCCAAAGTGTTGAAATGTGTGTGTGTCCCCCTGTAACTTCTAAAATAAGAGAATGATAGAACTAAAAAAAAATTGATGTACATTACCATGCAAACTTCCACCGAAAATTGGTTTGAACGAGATCTAGTAAGTAGTTTTTTTTAATACGTCATAAAAACATTGATCAAAGCTACAACGAACTTTTATACTATGTTACTTGCTGCTACGGAACCCTTCATGGGCGAGTCCGACTCGCACTTGGCCGCTTTTTAATTTTTGGGTGGTTCCACAGAAAGAATGGCGAGAGCTGCGAGTTCCTGAGCCAAGTCTGAGCCGGCAGGGCTCAATAATGAAGAGTCGACAGTTGAAATGAAAGCCACATTACACTATCCAATTTGCATAGTGCTATCAGTTTTAGTTTAAACTACCCTACGACAGTACTAATAATAGTGGTATGAATTTTAGATAGTGGGGGGTTGATTTAAGGGTCGAGGGCGGGGCGCAGCAATATGAGGCTTGCCCTGCCTGCTGCAGCTGGTGCCATAGGTGAAGGAGGTGTGTGATCTGATCTGTGAAGGCTTCCGTTGGGGTGATTTAGCTAATCCTTTGATTGCTAATTGTATAGGTACTTACCTAAGTATTTTAAGTGTAGTCAAATTTAGGATATAGCAAATTGTGATTTTAGTTTAACGGATTATAGTTGATAATTTTATTTTATTATAATTATAGATTGTTTTATTTACGTTCCCTGTTCCAATCTTATCATCTACTGTTTTCTGGGCCGAGTCCTGAAGCTGATTTCATAAATCAATCGATTGTCCTGAATTATTCGGTAGCCTCTCGTTCGTCATGTTAAAAGCGAAAAGATAATTATCCCCCTTGCATCTTCTAACTATAGGCAAAACAGATTTCTTATTCGCGCAAGTACCTACAAAACTATAAACGAACTGTCGAAAAATATTAAAACACGAGTATGTGTTTAACATCAATACCTACACAAACTATAAGACGTAATTCAACAGTTACTTTGAGTGAGCATGCCCCTTTCATTACCTTCTCAGTCAGTTCTTAACCCTTTAACTGCCAAAGCCGGCAAATCGCGACATCATAATATTCATGCCGGGGACGCCGGGCGCTCTGTATCGGCGCGGTCGCGGCATATGTCGTCGTCGGCGTCAGGGGCACAATAAGTAGCAGGCCGACGTGGCGGTCAATAGGTTGAATGGTTAAATCCTTACCCTTGTGCCCTTTATCCGTAATATTACTTAAGTTATTGTATTTACTTAGTTATTATTATTAGACGAGTAGCATTAAAAAATCCGGAAAAAAACTAATATTTATTTCCTCGAGTTTCATAAATTTTAGTTTTTTTCTATTTTTGGGAAAATAACAATTTATTCATAGTCAATCACTGTCGCTCTCGGCACCTATTTCAATTGCTTCTGCCTCCAGTCGTCGATGACGCCCATTTGTTTGTAGGTGCACATTAGACCGAATATAAATTAAAAATAAGAGCAGATTTTTTTTCTCTAAAAACCGGGCATTAGCATGTTGGACCATGCTTTGTGTAGGGCTCCTAAGCCGTTAAGTAAGGTCAAGTTGGGTAAGTGAAACATACTTTATTTCTAGGTTTCCGTAGTCAAACTAGGAACCCTTATAGTTTCGCCATGTCCGTCCGTCCCTCCGTCCGCAGCCTAGCGCCGAGACTCTCGGTACTAGAAAACTGTAATTTGGCATGAATATACGTAATAATCACGGCAACAAAGTGGTATGTACAATAAAAGGTAAAAAAATGTTTTTTTAGGGTACCTCCCCTACACGTAAAGTGGAGATGTATTTTTTTCTCGTCAACCCTATACACACACTTGTTAATCCTTTACCGACATACATACATACTATCACGCCTTCATTCCCAGTGTGGGGTAGGCAGAGCTACAAATATATTAACAACTACAAAAAGAGTGGTTGGTAATTCTGTAACCACATTTTGCACAAACAGGCTAAGATGTCCTTTACCACAAAAGCATAAATTCCTTGTAGCGATTCACCGAATCGCATTTCACCTCAAATGAACAAAACTTCAATAGAATAAATTTTCGGCGTGGCTTTTTACATTTGTATAATTATTTTGTACCATTTCATTTTTCGTGTAGTATTTTACCCTAGACGCATTTCGTACGATCGATGTTTGTTTGGGACTCTATTTAATTTGAGGCGTTAATTGATGGTCGCACTAAATTTCTGTATTTTTTTTTTAAAACGTGTTTTGTTCTTGCAGTTTAATGTCTTAAATGCTATCAAATTCATTAAAATATTATCAATATTATCATCATCGTGTTCTTACCGGGACGCGACCTTCTCCTGCAGTGGGACCGTAGCGCCGCGCCGTAATAAGCACGCGAAGACTTTGACTAAAACAATTATTAGATTTTATGATCGAGGTAATTATAGTAGATTGGCGAACTATGATATTAAGCGATCACAGCGAAATGCTATTACATAATATGCGATTGAGGTATAATGTGATTTAAAATATTTGCTAATAATAAAATTGACTATGGAGACCAAATGAAACAGTAAAATAAGCGATCGAGGTGAAATGCGACTAAAGCTATTAGCGTACAAAAAAATGACGACATTGACACAAAGCGAAAATAAAATACACGATCGAGGTGAAATGCGAATCGGTGATCGCTACAAGAAATTTATGCTTTTGAGGTAAAGGACTAACAAATGGCTACAGAAGTACAAACCACTCTAAAAAGACTTGTTTATAATTCTGTAACCACATTTTGCACAAACAAAACAGAAGGCACACGAGCACTCAGGCCACCTGCGGGCCTGCGGGCTTTGATGGCCGTGTTTATAGATGTGGATAAAACATCTGTCACTTTCTGATCAGTATGTAAGTTCGGGTGTGATGGAGGCTTTAGCCACCGCGATGAAGGCAACCATAATAAGGGCCTGATGGTAAGTGGAATCTGAGACCCATAGACATTTGAATTCTCAAACTGCAATCCTAAGTACTCAAATGCCAACCCTGAGGACTAAAATGGAATGCCTCTATGCTAGTAATTTCACCGGTTTTCTTATCCCCACACCGGAACACAACAATGCGAGCACTGTTGCTTGGCGGTTCGTTAATGGATAAGATGGTGGTAGCGATCCGGGCGGACACTGCACAGGGTCCTAAAGCATGGTTCATTTAGAATTGGTACATATTGCCAAGGTTATAAAATTTAAAATAAGTAATAAAATAAAACATTTACCGCCTGTTTCACAATCGACAAGTAAAGCTTATTTGACAGATAAACTTAGCCCTTTCTCTTTCTGACACTTGAAAATAGACAAGGAGAGAGACATCTTTATGTGACCGATAAATTTATTATAAATTGTAAAATATGTATTATTATTTAACATTTTACGCTAAAAATATTCAGTTGTCAAAACCATGTATGTAATTCCGAACTTTTTTCGTAATAGATCCCATCATCTTCTGAACGGTGCTTTTATCTACTTTTTTGGCTTGAAGATTCCATGTAGATCGCCACGAATTTACATCTTTGACCATTTTGCCACTCTTGTTGAGTTTCCCTTTCATAATTTCCCAGTAGTTCTCAATTGGTCGAAACTGTGGACAATTTGGAGGATTCATGTCACGAGGCACGTAATCGACCTGATTGGTTTCATACCACTGTAGTTACCTTTTTTGAGTAATGGCAGCTTGCTAAATCTGGCCAAAACTTCACAGGAAGACGATGGTTTCGAATGAAAGGCAAAACTCGTTTTCATGTACCTAAACATCTGACGTCATTGTAGAAGACTCAACGAATATTTTAGTCTTTAAGCCACAACTACAGATCCCTTGCCATATCATGTACTTTTTTGCGAATTTCTTCAATTTAACAAACTTATACTTTTCTTGGACATTTCCTCTAGCATCACCCAAGTAATACTTTGAACCGGGCAGTTGCTTAAAATCGAGTTTAACATACGTTTCGTCGTCCATCAAGAAGCACCCTTTGAATTTTGTTAAAACTATGTCATACAACAAGCGAGCTCGCTTTTTAACTTGAAGGTTCTGCTACATGATGCGATTTGGCTTCTTAATAGCTTTATAGCTCTTATAACCAGCTCGAAGGCAAATCCGTCTCACAGTACTGCGACAATTTTTTATTTTCGGGACAGATCGTAATCGGACAGCCCTGGATTTTGTTCAACAGCTCTCAACACTTTCTTTTTAAGTTCTCTATCCCTGGTAAGTACCCGATTTACGATTGATGTGTCTTTCTGCGGCAAGACAGGGTCTCCTTGTATCGTTTTATAAGTCTACAAACAGTACTTTTGTGGAAATTTAGTGCCTTAGCTATCTTCGACCCAGACCATGATGGATTACATGACCTACGCAGTGATTTCGCCAATGTCCAGTGAGTAGAGTAAAACAATAAACAGAATAAATCAAGAGTACTTAAAAGCCGGACATTTTTCAATCGGCCATCTTCCCTCCTCGAAGGTTACCGGAAACACCATTGATCAAGGTCTATAATTTTTGCACCATTTAAACATCAAAAGGTTGTCAACAAACCGTGATTGACACTTTTGAAATAAGAATTCAAGAAAAATTTTTTTAAATTATTTTATACGTTCCAATTCTAAATTAACCATGCTTTACCACCACTAAAAATGTCCCTGCTTTTTAGAGTTTTGGTACTAACCTCCGAATGAAAAATAAATACTTTCATAAAACTCGTGCATCTGTCTGTCTGTCTTTCACAGCCAATTTGCTCTTCCTTAATGTAATGGACCGATTAAGTTAAAATTTGGTATCTACACACATGTATGTGACACAAACAAGGACGTCTTACTTATACAGGTGTCCCACGGCTATGCCACATGGAAGGAAAGTACCTTGAATATTGTTGATGGAACATTTTACTGAAAGGAGACATTATTTTTATTTAAAAAACAATTTAAACTGCATTCATAGATATTTCCACAGTTACATGGTTGAACCGGGAATCGAACCCGTTACACGAGTTAAATAATTACCCTGTATCTTTATCATACCGATCGAAAGGCTTCATCATAAGGATTATTTTTTGTTAAATAACATAGTGTCAGAAATAAAACGAAGACCATGAATTTTAACATTTGATGTGAAATTTGTTCAGAAAAATGAAAAGCTGATACATAGAGAGATAGATAGATTTAGATTTTTTTATGGGGTTATTTCAAAAATGTTGTTTACAAGAACCAGTATGAAAGTGTCCACGAGCTACAAACAATATCCACCACAACAAGATCAAAAAATCGACAGGGAGCGAAATAATCAAAAGAGTGCGACTTTGTATTCAACAGGAGGGAACTCATTTTGAGCATTTGATAAATTGATTAATTTTGTATTAAAAATGTTAAAATTCATGGTCATCCTTTTATTTCTGACACTATGTTATTTAACAAAAAATAATCCTTATGATGAAGCCTTTCGATCGGTATGATAAAGCTACAGGGTAATTATTTTTCTCCTGTAACGGGTTCGATTCCCGGTTCAACCATGTAATTATTGAAATATCTATGAATGCAGTTTAAATTGTTTTTTAAATTAAAATAATGTCTTCTTTCAGTAAAATGTTCCATCTACAATATTCAAGGTACTTTCCTTCCATGTGGCATAGCCGTGGGACGCCCTGTATAAATGAATTCTAAAATATGAGATACTCTTAAGAGGGGTAAAGTATATTGGAAAAATAAAATAAGATTGCGAATTGTACCATGTGACATGTCATACGAAGGGCCTTGTGAGAGTTTTAACAGGGTGGAAAAAACGAACACCACATGGACGGCAAGTATCTGCCTTAATTAGTGGAAATAGAGAATTCTACGCAAAGGAAACTTTATTTTATAATTGTAAAACATTTATACGGCTTCCATGGATATTTTTAAAATTCGTCTTCCGTAACCGGGAATCGAACTGGTCAAATATGACAAAATATTCAAAACGTGGTTAGCCACAAAAATTATAATATAGATAAGTATAAATTATAACACTTAACTTTGCATGCCATACGTTTATTTCACCTAAAACAGTCTTAATTGCATTATGTATAACCGAACTGTGAACCGTCTCACCGGGTCCCAAGATACAGGCTCTGCCTAGTAAGGGCAGGCGCGGCCTCTAAAAAAATTTACAAGATAGATGGGCAGGCGCGCATCTACGAGTATCTTATAAATTTTTTTAGACACGTAAACTTTACTAACAATTAAATAATAGTGAGTGATACTAAAAAAAAACAATTTACTTGTGATGAAATACGTTTTGATTATTAGGAGCACAAAAATCATATGATCTTAAATTTTACGATATTTTCATCTCATGGCCTCCTAAAACCTAATTAAAAGCACGGTAGTTCTCTGAAAATATGTGATTGGCATATAAATATCGTACAAACACGATATGGAATTTTAATATGAGGTAAAAGATTTAATGATGGCGCCACTTGCGTTTTCATAGATGGCGTAGCTAAACTTTTCACAGATGGCGCTGCTAATGTTTACACAGATGATGCCACAAAAATTTCATAGATGGCGCTGCAAAAGTTGTCATAGATGGCGCTGCTAAAGTTTCAAAGATAGCGCTGCAAAAGTTGTCACAGATGGCACTGCTAAAGTTATCATAGATGGCACTGTTGAAGTTACCATAGATGGCGCTGCTCAAGTTGTCACAGATGGCGCTACTAAAGTTTTCATAGGTGGCGCCACTGAAGTTTACGTAGATGGCGCTGCTTAAGTTTACATAGATGGCACTGTTGAAGTTACCATAGATGGCGCTGCTTAAGTTTTCATAGATGGCGCTGCGAAAGTTTTCACAGGTGGCGCTACTAAAGTTTACATACGAGAGCGGGATGACAAGTAACTAGCCCACACAATTTAAAAAGGTATAATTAAAAATTATACGACGTTCTTTTCATTTTTCCAAAATGGATAAAATTGAACAAAGAGCTGTTAAAGTTTCTTCATATGAAAGGTATGAAAGGGGCGGATATCCATGACGACTTAAAAATGTTTTGTGTGGATGTGCTTTCTCTTATGCTACGGTTAAGAACATGGTGGCTGTGTTTAAACGAAAACGTAATAGTGTCCAAGATGAACTCCGTCCTCGCGTCCAAAAAAATCACGACTTCGGAAATGGTCTCTTAAGTGCATGATATGGTTTTGGCTGATCGACGGTTGAAGCTATACGAGATAGCTTATCATGTAAGTATTTCAAGAGAACGGGTACCAACATCATATAATTTAGTGAAGAATTGAATGGCAATGCGATTGTTGTCACAGATGGCGCTGCGAAAGTTGTCATAGATGGCGCTGCGAAAGTTGTCATAGATGGCGCTGCGAAAGTTTTCACCGATGACGCAACTAAAGTTTTCACAGATGGCGCTGTTGAAGTTACCATTGGCGCTTCGAAAGTTTTCACATATGGCGCCACTAAAGTTTTCACAGATGGCGCTGTTGAAGTTACCATAGATGGCGCTGCGAAAGTTTCCGTAGATGGCGCTGCGAAAGTTTTCATAGATGGCCCTGCGAAAGTCACACAGATGGCGCTGTTGAAGTTACCATAGATGGCGCTGCGAAAGTTTTCGTAGATGGCGCTGCGAAAGTTTTTACAGATGGCGCCACTTAACTTTTCACAGATGGCGCTGTTGAAGTTACCATAGATGGCGCTGCGAAAGTTGTCCTAGATGGCGCTGTTGAAGTTAACATAGATGTTGCTTCGAAAGTTGTCTTAGATGGTGCTGCTAAAGTTTTCACAGATGGCGCCACTAAAGATATCACAGATGGCGCTGTTGAAGTTACCATAGATGGCGCTGCGAAAGTTTTCGTAGATGGCGCTGCGAAAGTTTTCATAGATGGCGCTGCGAAAGTCACACAGATGGCGCTGTTGAAGTTACCATAGATGGCGCTGCGAAAGTTTTCGTAGATGGCGCTGCGAAAGTTTTTACAGATGGCGCCACTTAACTTTTCACAGATGGCGCTGTTGAAGTTACCATAGATGGCGCTGCGAAAGTTGTCCTAGATGGCGCTGTTGAAGTTAACATAGATGTTGCTTCGAAAGTTGTCTTAGATGGTGCTGCTAAAGTTTTGACAGATGGCGCCACTAAAGATATCACAGATGGCGCCCTAAAGTTTTGACAGATGGCGCCACTAAAGATATCACAGATGGCGCCCTAAAGTTTTCACAGATGGCGCTGCGAAAGTTGTCCTAGATGGCGTTGTTGAATTTACCATAGATGGCACTGCAAAAGTTTTCGTAGATGGCGCTGCGAAAGTTGTCCTAGATGGCGCTGTTGAAGTTACCATAGATGGCACTGCGAAAGTTTTCGTAGATGGCGCTGCGAACGTTTTCATAGATGGCGCTGCGAAAGTCACACAGATGGCGCTGTTGAAGTTACCATAGATGGCGCTGCGAAAGTTGTCCTAGATGGCGCTGTTGAAGTTAACATAGATGGTGCTTCAAAAGTTATCTTAGATGGCGCCACTAAAGATTTCACAGATGGTGCTGTTGAAGTTACCATAGATGGCGCTGCGAAAGTTTTCATAGATGGCGCTGTTGAAGTTACCATAGATGGCGCTGCAAAAGTTTTCACAGATGGCGCCACTAAAGATTTCACAGATGGCGCCACTTAAGTTTTCACAGATGGCGCTGCGAAAGTCACACAGATGGCGCTGTTGAAGTTACCATAGATGGCGCTGCGAAAGTTGTCCTAGATGGCGCTGTTGAAGTTACCATAGATGGCGCTGCGAAAGTTTTCGTAGATGGCGCTGCGAAAGTCGCACAGATGGCGCTGTTGAAGTTACCATAGATGGCGCTGCAAAAGTTTTCACAGATGGCGCCACTAAAGATTTCACAGATGGCGCCACTAAAGTTTTTACAGATGGCGCTGCGAACGTTGTCCTAGATGGCGCTGTTGACAGTTACCATAGATGGCACTGCGAAAGTTTTCGTAGATGGCGCTGCGGAAGTTTTCACAGATGGCGCCACTAAAGTTTTCACAGATGGCGCTGTTGAAGTTACCATAGATGGCACTGCGAAAGTTTTCGTAGATGGCGCTGTGAACGTTTTCATAGATGGCGCTGCGAAAGTCACACAGATGGCGCTGTTGAAGTTACCATAGATGGCACTGCGAAAGTTGTCCTAGATGGCGCTGTTGAAGTTAACATAGATGGTGCTTCAAAAGTTATCTTAGATGGCGCCACTAAAGATTTCACAGATGGCGCTGTTGAAGTTACCATAGATGGCGCTGCGAAAGTTTTCATAGATGGCGCTGTTGAAGTTACCATAGATGGCGCTGCAATAGTTTTCACAGATGGCGCCACGAAAGATTTCACAGATGGCGCCACTAAAGTTTTCACAGATGGCGCTGCGAAAGTCACACAGATGGCGCTGTTGAAGTTTTCACAGATGGCGCTGCGAAAGTCACACAGACGGCGCTGTTGAAGTTACCGTAGATGGCGCTGCGAAAGTTGTCCTAGATGGCGCTGTTGAAGTTAACATAGATGGTGCTTCGAAAGTTGTCTTAGATGGCGCTGCTAAAGTTTTCACAGATGGCGCCACTAAAGTTTTCACAGATGGCGCCACTAAAGATTTCACAGATGGCGCTGTTGAAGTTACCATAGATGGCGCTGCGAAAGTTTTCATAGATGGCGCTGTTGAAATTACCATAGATGGCGCTGCGAAGGTTTTCATAGATGGCGCTGTTGAAATTACCATAGATGGCGCTGCGAAGGTTTTCATAGATGGCGCTGTTGAAATAACCATAGATGGCACTGCAAAATTTCACAGATGGCGCCACTAAAGATTTCACAGATGGCGCTGTTGAAGTTACCATAGATGGCGCTGCAAAAGTTTTCACAGATGGCGCCACTAAAGTTTTCACAGATGGCGCCACTAAAGTTTTTACAGATGGCGCTGTTGAAGTTACCATAGATGGCGCTGTTAAAGTTTTCACAGAGGGCGCTGCTAAAGTTTTCATAGATGGAGCCACTTAAGTTTTAACAGGTGGCGCTGTTAAAGTTTTCACAGATGTCGCTGCCAAAGTTTTTACAGATGGCGCTGCTACAGTTATCACAGACGGCGCTGCTAAAGTTTTCATAGATGGCGCTGCAAAAGTTATCACGGATGGGCTGCAAAAGTGTTCATGGGTTGTGCTACTAAAGTTTACATAGATGACGCCACTAATGTTTTCATAGATGGTGTTGCTAAAGTTTTCACAGATGGCGCTGCCAAAGTTATCATAGGTGGCCTTGTTTAAAATACCATAGATGGCGCTTTAAAATTTGTCATAGATGGCGCTGTTAAAGTTTCCATCAAGCGCTATGGCCCCAGAACTGAAGAGTCCGCCGAAATCACAGAAAACTTACTCTGTTTTGATTCTGCTGATTTTCAAGCCAAAGTTCTCCAGCATCCGTTTCCTTTTCTGCAATCTGCTCTGGATCTTAGGTCTTTCTTCACCAACAAGAATAATATCGTCGCCAAATAACATACATCAGGGTGCCTCTTCCTGTATCTCCGACGACAAAACGTCCATAATCAACAGGAAGAGTTAAGGACTTAAAGCCGACCCTTGGTGCAAGCCTACCGCCACACGGAACTCGTTGGTGTTGCCAGCAGCCGACCGGACGTAGATACAAGATTGACTGTACATAGCACAGATTAACTCACGATCACGCTTTCTCCTGATCAATAAACACCATGTGCAAGTTATTTTGTTTACGTCTGTACTTCTCGCATAATTGGCGGATTGCAAATGTGGCGTCTACTGTTCCTCGACCTGGCATAAACCCAAACTGGTTTGGCGTAATTTATACTCTCCTCACGCAATTTTCTCTATTATTTTCTTCTATACCTTCATATTTGGGACATGAGCTTTATCCCTCAATTGTTGTTGCAGTCCTGTACATCACCTTTATTCTTGGGCTTATGGGCACTAGCGAACTATTGCACCTTTTCTTGTAGGATCACTCCTTCATACAACTGCAACTTATTGAAGAATAAAGTCAGCCACATAGGTACATCCATCCTCTTATAAACACTTCCATACTTCTACTGGTAACATCAGGGCCCTGCCTTTTCCATTTTTCTTACTTTGAAACTGCCTTTCTTGCTTGCAGCAGTGTCTTGAAACTGCTTTTTTTAAATTTTCTGCATGTTCTCCTTTTTGCTTCGCCGTAATCGGGTAATTAGCATACGAGGGAAGCAAGATGCAGACGCTGGGACGCGGCGCGCGCCGCCCAGCGGTGTCGCGGGCGCATTGTCTCGCTCGCGCTCGGACCCTTTCGCCAGCTATCGGTGTTCCGAGCGCTGGTCGCGCGATGCTCGGCCGCTAATATGAAGGATTGTTTGTCAGCTCAACACACAAAGTATTAAATTAACAAAGATATCATTTTTATTAGTATTGTATAATAATACATAATAATATTATACATTTTTATGCGTGATGTAAATACATATTTAAGGAAAGTATGGTTATTATATTATAACAATAACATTTAGAATTAAGTTTTGTGTTAAGTTCAAAATACACGTAGGTAAACTAACGATAAAATCATCGTCACAATCGGATAAGCAGGTAAGTAGGTACTAGGCTAGGTACACTACAAGCTTATTGAAAAATACGACACAAAATCAAAGATTATGTTTGATTTACATATTCTTTCTCACAAGTTTTACAGTACTTATGATTAACGATATTTCTCAATAGAGATCGAAGGTGTTTTAGGACATTTTCCTGATAACTGACGCTATATTTGAGTAAAAATAACAAGCGGTGAAATTTGAATTGACAGTCTTCTTTAGACATTTTTTTTTTCTTGTGCTTTACCAACAGAATAAGAACTAAAGGCATAGAAGGAGAGATAAAATAAAAGCAAACTTACAAATAGCTGATATGCGGTTTTATTGGGAAAAAGAGACAGTTCTATACCTACAGCTACGCTAAAATGTCACAATTGCATATATAAACCAAAGACTAGTACTGTATACTAGGGTAGACGTTTGTGTGCCGATATGGTTTAGTTCACAGACAAATTTACACCAGGGACGGGCAAAACAATAATATCAATATCGACATATTTTGAAGTTTTATAAAAATATAATATTATATTCTTTATTACCTCGTATCATCCAACGGCTGGACGAATTTCTAATGGCGGATTTTAGGTGCCATTATAGAGTCTGGCAAACGAAAGCGTGACCTGAGAAAGCGCGGCAATTCAAAAAATACAGGGTAATTTTTTAATAGGTGCACATATTTTAATATTTTCTTCGCTATTGTTAATCAATAACACATGTTGTGTTATTTTTACTGTAGCTTAAAAAATATTAGAGATACTGCCGATTTAATTATTCCATTAACTTAACGATATTCATGGACCCTCTAATGCAGGGGTGCGAGGAGAGAGGAGTGTTGTTAAGTAAGTTAATAAATGAAATTTCAAATTTAGAATATCAGTAGGAGAGGGGCTTGTTGTCAGATAAGCTGTACATGAAATTTCAAATTTTGAATATCAATTCAGTGTATCGCATACCTGCAGCTTGACAACCCATGTCATCATTTCTAGTGTGACTTTGTGTCCACACGAGAAGGTAAAAGAAAGATAATAGGCAACAAAAAAAAAATAACTCTTTTTACTGTCGTAATATATTATAATAACGATACAAAATCATATGTTAAAATTTGTGCACTGATAAAAAAATTACCCTGTATACATGTGGTATTACTTATTTATAGCAGGAAAACAATGTTTTGATACTTGTCCAGGGCCTCTATTCAACTGCGTTATAACGATATCGTATTTGACCTGTTTCCGTATTGTCAACGTTTTGATAACTCTTATGTCATTTACAATAATGGCGACTGTGACATAAACAATTCTTAAACGTGTCAAACACGATATCGTTTTAACGCACCTGAATAGAGGCCCAGGTCACGCTTTCGTTTGGCAGACTCTATCAAAACATTTTTTTCCTACTATAGTTATACCACATGTATATAGTTTGAATAGCCGCGTTTTCTCAGGTCACGCTTTCGTTTGCCAGACTCTATGAGGCTTGAATAAAAATGTGTTATTTGATTAAATAAGGTTCTAAATGGTTTATAATAATTAATAAATGTTTGTACAAATCGTAGTTTAAAAAAGTTTAATATTCAAAACGCCATAGCCGAGGCGTTCATACGCAATTAGCAAGATTTGTATGAACACACTAAACTTTTAAATCAAAGATATGTACAAAAATTTGTTATAAACCTTTTTGAACCTTATTTAATCGTCTAACGAATTGAATAACAGCAATACAATTTGTCAACTAGTTCTTGATTGGTTGTCAGTTTTGGTGAGTCACATTTATAGGTAATCGTATGAGATGTAAGTACAAATATAATATTTTATTTGCCAGTACTGTAGGTACTAAAAAGAAAGCGTTTGAGTAGGGACATTAGCTTAGGGAGGGCACTGCACTGTCTGGTCAATTTATTTACTTAATGCTGGAACTCCACTTAGCGGTATTTGCCCAAATATTCGTATTGCATCTTTTCCTTCCTACTGCAAATGAAGAGGGGCAACGACGCAACGCGAACACGAAACCTCAAGTGGAGTGCCACCATAACAGTCATCTTCAGAATGTTTGGAGCAAATCCGACTATGTTTCGACCAAGACCAATTTGGTCGTAAAATAGCTTCTATCCAACTTTGTTTCATATTATGGACGTTAAGAAATCTAAAATAAACTATATTTCGAATATTATAATTTATTACCTTAATAATAATAACATTAAACTTAGCAACTGATTTATCGATACAAAATGATAACTCCACTACTATAACATGTAACCAAACAATAAAATTCTAGTCAATTATTGCTTTAAAGTTATTTCGAACACACATGTTTACTTCGGGGAATGATATTCTGCATTTCTACGCTTAAACAATGCTATCTGACGATTGCAAGCCGAAATATAATTCAATATGCCACCTTACCGGTGAAAGCAAATTTACCCGATTAGATTTTTTGTGCGGGGTATAATATGAGATCTGCATTCAAACACAAAACACGCCATATTGCTGTTTATTGTTCTTCATGTTTATATAAAACACCATATATATATATTGTTGTTAAAATAAATTCTAACATCATATTTGTTAGAATTTATTTTAACAACGGCAGCCTGCGAACGATACACAATACTCACGACTAAAAAAATATGACATCCGTTTGACACCTAGCTTATGCCTCGCTCAATTAACATAGACTATCTTTAAGAGATTTATCTTCTTCTTCTTCTTTTTTAATTAATGGCGGATTTACACAACGATTTCGCCAATGTCAAGTGAATAGAGTAAATCAGTAAACAGAATAAATAAAAGTAAAAGCCGGGCATTTTTCAATCGGCCATCTTCCCTCCCCGAAGGTTACCGGAACCAAGAGATTTATGATTTGGCAGGCTAATTTACGACCATGGTGACATGTTGGTCGACACTTGGTTGACCAGTTGGTGACTAGGTGTGTACTAGTGTGTGGCTAGTTTTAGCAAGAACTGGACGCTATACCATATCTTTCCTTTTTAACTTATTGAACATTAATTTTAACTTATTGAACATTAAATTATCGAGACAGGTATAGATTGTGCGCTTTCGTTTTAAGGCTCTTTCTTATTTAACTTTTAGTTCTTATTCTATGGACATACCTTTTATTTATCATTTTAGTCTAGTTATACCTACGTCAAAACGTCATTCTGCAGTCCATTTTAACCATTTTAAAAGAAGAAAAACCATTTTACACGAATAGTTGTGAAAATTAACTGTTTACTTATATTATTCGTATTTGTGTATATTTATGTGTATATTTTTTATTCGTAAGTGAAGTGTAATACAATATCCACAAAATTAGCTTCCTGATGACAGTGCTACACGCTTCTAACGTTTGCACAGAACAAACTAGGGCATGAAACGCAGCAATAACAATAAAACTTATCAAACGACGGTGTTACACCACCTGGCAGAATCGACCGACTGGTTATTTTTTTTTTTTTTTTATGTTAAGGAGAAGGCACACGAGCACTCAGGCCACCTGATGGTAAGTGAAATCTGAGACCCATAGACATTTGAATTCTCAAGATTATAATCCTAAGGCCTCAAATGCGCTGCCAACCCTGAGGACTAAGATGGAATGCCTCTATGCTAGTAATTTCACCGGTTGTCTTATCCCCACACCGGAACACAACAATGCGAACACTGTTGCTTGGCGGATGGCTAATGGATAAGATGGTGGTAGCGATCCGGACGGACCCTGCACAGGGTCCTACCACCACTAAAATCGTATCGTCTTGGGTCGTCCCATTAGTTTTTTGTCAAGTTCTTAATAAGTCTCATTCTGCTTTCGTCATCCATTCTTCATTCGTCATCCATTCTTCATTCGTCACTTTCGCTGGTAGTCTGTGTCGTCTTTGGTCATATTTGTTGTTTGTCTTATTCTTATTCAGGTTCATTCGATGTTCGTCACTTCTTCTTTTGACATGTTCGGTGTTAGTCTCTTTATGTTTTAGTCTCATTCGTTACTCGTCACTTTATTTTCGACACGTTCGTTGTTGGTCCCATTAGCAATAAGTCACTTTCGTTTTTAGGTCCATTCATAATTCGTCTTGTTCGGTTTTTGTCTCAATGCCCGCTTTAGTTAGTTTAGTTATCCGCTATTACCTTACTGGCCACTCAACGACAATAATGCTTTACGTTTGAAGTGGTTATGAATTGTCATAATTGATTATTGACATTCTATTGATAGCCACAAACATCTTAGCCTGTTTATGCAAAATGTGGTTACAGAATTACCAACAACTCTTTTTGTAGTTGTTGGTATTTCTGTAGCTCTGCCTACCCCACTCTGGGAATGAAGGCGTGATAGTATGTATGTATGTATTGATAGCCACTGTGTGGTTTGTTGAATGAACTTGTATGAAATAGAATGCGTCTTGTCTAGAACCCCAGATCACTATTTACTAGGAGCCGAATTGGCTCGTACAAAGGAGTGGAACCCCCTGACTAAATATAGTAGATATTTTTATACTTCATAATTTTCATAATTTCTCTTAGCACGATTTTCATTATTCTAGTGGCCAGAAAGAAATAATTAAAATTGCAAATATCAAACGGGGCAAATAGTGAATGTGACCAATAAAGAACCGAGCAAGAGCATGATCTGCCATGATCTTGCCCGGTTTTCTTTATTGATTTCCTTTCTGCTTCCGACCACATTATTTAATTTTATGTGCACTCGTAATGGTAAATTTGCGAAATTTTTAACAGCTACATTTTGAATTAACAGTGGATCGAGCGAAATTGGTCTCGTTTGTTTCAAATATAGTCTACTTCAAGGTGTCCATGGTCATTTGTGCCGTAAAACAGGTCCGGTATTAAAAATTGATGGTTACAAAAAATACCTACCTAAAATTTCAAAGCTTTTAAGTGTTTAACAATGATCCGGAGGGTTTGTTAAATGGAAAATCTAGGAACTATCATACGCTCTCGTATAATATTTAAAAAAAAATAACCATAACAACCTCATTCAGTGTAAGGTAACAACCCTATTATTGTACCATTTCCATGGGTTACTAGCAACGAACCTGGGCCTCTATTCAACTGCGTTATAACGATATCGTTTTTGACCTTTTTCCGTATTGTCAACGTTTTGATAACTCTTATGTCATTTACAATAATGGCGACCGTGACATAAACGATTTTTAAACGTGTCAAACACGATATCGTCTTAACGCACCTGAATACAGGCCCTGGCATGCTTCATTTATATGGGTTCTTGGGCGTGTGTCGTTATTATTTTTACACGACTGCCCAAAAAAAAGAGTGTTATGTTGTTTCAAAACGTTTTGCATTCTTTGCTACTCTCAAATGTTTTCAACATGACGGAAGAAAATAACAAAATGATAAAAATTGAGCAGCGTGCAGTGATTAAAAATTTATTACCAAAGAAGGAAATACGCCCTAGCAAATAAGGCAGCGTATGTTGTGTTTGGTGACTCGTGCCCTTCCGAATTTACTATAATGTTTTGAAAGATGGCTCTCGTAGTGGAAAACCTGTTTTAGCCGTCACAAATGAAAATGTAACAAAAGTAAAAAAAAAAATAGTAGACCGAATAGTGAAGTAGTGGGAGATAGCTAGAGATAGGATTAGGAAAGAGCGAGTTAATGAAATAATTTATGAGTATTTAAACATGTCCAAGTTTCCGGTTAGTGCCCGCTGGGTCCACAGAATGTTGACTGCTTATGACATGAAGAGCTCAAATATTGTGAGGAATATTAAAATATTTGATGATGAGTCACGGGTAAGAGGAGGAAATTATTTCAAGAGTTGTGACGTGTGATGACGATGAGATTTGGATTCGTCAGTGGGACCCGAAAAGTAAACAAGAGTCTTTACAGTGGAAATTCAAGGACTAGAAGGCTCCTTGAAAATTCAAGGTTTGTCCATCTGCTGGTAAACTGATGGCTACATTGTTTGGGGTACAGAAGGGATTATGCTCATTAATTATTTACCAAATAAAATACAATGTATGCTGATTATTATTCCAACTTACTACACCAGCTATGTGACGCATTAAAAGAAAAAAGAAAGGCTAAAATAAGTAAAGGAATTCTTGTTTTGTACGATAACGCACCAGTGGCTTACCGCGCACACAACAAAGCTTGCATTGCAAAAAAATAACTTCAAATTATCAACCACCTCCCATATAGCCCAGATCTAGCTTCTTGTGACTAATTTCTGTTCAGGCATCTCAAGAAAAGTAATAAGGCAGGGGACTACGCTGAAAAAATTAAACAAAAGACCCAGTACAGTCTTTTGTTTCATTGTTAGCTGCCCCTCGTACTTCGATAATGTTTCGAGGATTGGGCTTAGACTTACGAAACAACAGGATTTGAACATGCTTTGACGACTCTGTATTCAAATCTGTTTACTTCTGAAAATGTACCAAAGCCCTTGAAGTTAGTTGAGGTGATAAGGATAACAATAAGTCAATATAGTATAATCGGGTTTTAGTTTTAGCTTCAAATTAATTTTGACTCGGATATTGGTGGGTCAGGGTTCCAATTTGTTGATCGTTAAAATCGACAATCGATCGTTATTCTACGACATGGCAATTTTCATGACAGACGTTATCTGGGGGCACGGCAGTGCCCCCGCCAAGTCGAGCAAAAAAGCGGCACGGCCGTACCATCCTTTTCTCGAAGCAGTTCAGGCCATTTTCGACCCCCCTATAACTTCGTTGTGAATAGATCTAGAAGCCTGCATTTTTAGTAACGAGATAGGCATTGTATAAACACGGTATATTTCAAATTGCATCAAATTTGAACCAGTAGTTGAAGAATTATAACTAGTCAAAGTTTCTTAATTTTGTCACTCACTCACTGACCGATCACCAAAACTCTAAGGCACTTCTAGCAGACATAGAAGCTTCAAATTTAGAATACATTTAGTGCTTAGTGTAGAAATCAAGAGAAAACTTAAATATTTTGCAATTTCGTTCCAGTTTCCTAGATACACCAACAGCATAACTAACTTTGTAACCCCATAAAAATGTATAGGATTACAAAGTTACATTTGCAGATAATCGTTTATGATGAAAAGAAAACCTTTTTACAAGACGGCTTATAGAGAGTGTGTGTGTGCGTGTGCGTATATCAATATTAAAAATCTATCATGTTTTAAATAAATAGATTGACTTGGCAATCGCTTGAAAACACATTGTTTCTCACAAGTATTACATATTATATTAAATTAGATTGTTTAGTGCGATTGCCAAGTCAATCTATTTATTTAAAACATGATAGATTTTTAATATTGATATAGTCACTATAAGATGTTGTTAGGTTAGTAAATTACGTAATAACTTAAGACAGAAGGACCCTTAACCCATTCAGCGCCAATCACAACACGTATGCGTCAGAGCGCTATGAATGTTTTTCGCTACATACGGAGTTTAAGCTGCTATGGACTACGGCATAGCGCTACGAGTATAGCATGGCGGTGAATGGGTTGGTGGGTAGGGACTGAATAAATTAACCGACTTGGTAATACATGGATCTCACAACTTTTTACGGTAGAAGAACTGAGTTGCGAGACTTGGTTTTTTTACAAGTTATGTTTTTGATGGGATTTAGCATTACAAAGCCCAGGACCTCACTGAATGGAGGTGACCAAAGATCGGCACCTCCTTGCCTCGAGACGATTTTGATTTAAGAAGGAAACGCTGTCATCTCCTCCATACCACACGTCCATTATTTTAGTTTTGGAATTTGTTCTAAGCTGTTTTTATTATTTCTTTTGTTGTTTTTGCCATCTAACTTTCACAAGGGTCCAGCTGAAAATCAGCGCTGCGGCTCCGTGCCCCAGCATCACGCTGAGCTGGCACAGCGTTTCGGCTATTACCTAAGTTTTAATTACCTACTTATAATGTTACTATTGTTTTATTTCCTCAATTGTATGTGTTTTCTTTGTTTTTTAACTAGCCGAATAAAGGATTCTGTTCTGTTCTATTCTATTCAGATTCTATTATATAACTTTAAATAAACTTAAATTGTACGTTTTTTTATTATACCCATTAAAATAATAAGAAACATTACACATATATAAATGTATGTAAGTACAAAAATCCTAAACTGGATAACATAACTGGCAACAGAATAATTTATTGTAATTGTTTTTTTACAAACTTGTTTTAACTAGCGCTGTTCGTATGTTCGTATTGTCCGCTTTCAATCTTGCAAGTCAATTTTGAACCAGTTCCCGTTAATGGAGTTGGGCTAAAATTTGGCCCACATTTATGTAAACCTGATGACAATGCAATATTATGGTACCTACCTATCTAAGAGCTGATCTGATGATGGAGTCGGAAGGCGGCCACAGGATCTCTGCTACATTTAACGTAGACCCAGTGGTTGGGACTCATTAGTTTGGTCTTGATAAGCAGATAATGACCGCAGACAAAAATTACAGCTGGCAACAAAAGCTGGCCCCAAAAATGCAATTTGTGACAGAAACTTATAATTTGTTAACTTACCTCATGAATACTGCAGTTGCTGAATTAAATCACGAAAACTGATGTTCGAACTCAAATCCATGCTACATTCACCCAGGTACATCAATGTGTTTACGATTGTATTCCGTTAAAACACTCAAAGACTAGAGTTAGTAGCTTAGTAACTTTCCTAAATATTTTGTCGGTTTTTCCAGAATTGGTTTTTCCTCGGAGATGTTCGGGGAGAGGTAGGGAAGATGTCGGTGACGGTGTTAGGGGCGCGCGGGGTGCGCTCGGTGTTCGGCCGGCCCGATACCAACTGCGTGCTCCAACTCGACAACGTCCGGTTCCAGACGCACACTATCAGAAATACTGCCAACCCCGAGTGGAACGAGACCTTCACATTGTAATGAACTAATGACACATCCAATGTGGCACCTTAGATCGCTACAATGCGAGTATGGATTTGAGTTAAACTCGTATCGGCTGAAATATATACTTCCATTGTAGTACATACGAATAGGTATACCTCCGCCAAACATGGTGTCAATTATCAGATCCCAGCAGATTCCCTTAACCTCAATTAGGTTGTCGTTGAACCTTGTGACGAGTAGTCAGCCCACGCTGCGTCTTTCAGCGTGTAGCCTTATCAAAAACTGTTCGGCCCCTTCGGCCAGCTGTGGACAAGCAACGATGCACATTAACACTCAAGTCTAGCAAATATTTGGGCAATGTCGATACCTCGGTTCGACTGCGAATCATATCATTTATAATTGAATATAGCAATCAAACTCAATGTAATCTATTCCGTTATCTAGAAAGGCCTTGAGCAGATCATCGTAGGTAAATGTCATGATTGTCATGCATGAATATCATAATATTTTCAGTAGTACAAAACAGTTTTAGTTTTCGAATAAACTATGGAATCGTATCATTACTAAAAGTTCAATATACATTACGGTCATCATAATACATAACGGTCATAATGTATAATGGATTTTTCTACACTTTGTATTAGCCATTATACTCGTAGGTATATTTTTAACTTTACATAATTATGTATGGATACGATCCCATTTTTCTTCAACTCAATAGTTCACTAGTATTTATTCCACACGGTGGTTTGACTTTACCGGGAGGGGGACGGAGTTTTTTCCTACGATCCATAAATACTGGGTGATATTGGAGTCATGATCAGGAATGGCCAAAAGTGAATAAGATGGTCATACTGAACAACCTTTCCAATGGGACCAACCACGAAATCGCCAAAAAAAAAAACCAGCTGTTCCATACATTAACTCTCAATTAATTCACCGTTTTACGGTTACGTTTTTTGGCGATTTCGGGGTTGGTCCCATCGGAAAAGTTGTTCAGTATGACCATCTTATTCACTTTTGGCCATTCCGGATCATGACCCCAAAATCACCCAGTATAGTTCTTAGTTCATTGGTAATAGAACTAATAGACGAGGGTTCAGCTTCCCTTATAATTCCGCACTTTGCACTAATCGTGACATCATCTTCGGATGGTTGACACATTACCATGCCCTTCAGCAAATATATTTTTCCAACTTGCTTTTGGTTGGTCCTACAGATATGGAAAAATGAGATTGGGTAGGTAATAAACGCCAAAATATTCTGGTTACATTCATATAGTCAATCTTAACATTCCAGTTCTATAAATGATATAACATCTACCCTTAACATCTTCGTATACAACGAGTCTTTTATCCACGTATGTGAGGGGCAGATATCTATTCCACTCCTGTGGATATCGACAGATGAGAAGAGATGGTACACCCTGAAAAACAGCTCCAAGTCCAGCGCAAAAGGAAAGTGCCCTACGATTTTACTAAGAATTACTATTACGTGGAATCCGGTAAGCCTAATGCTCTTCATTCTTTAAGGCGCTTTACAAAAGTGTTTTCCATGTGCTCACCTATGAAACATCCAACAATAATCTCGATGTGGCCCGTGAGGCAATGATTTGGAACGTAATTATTTTAAGAGCAGTAGACCAAGTTTCTGGCTGGGCTTGTACAAAGTGGCCGCATACTCGTAATTAACTCCTAGGTAGGCCCCACAACCCTAGGTATTATGTAGCTACAAATAAAAAATAAGTAATTAACAAAGAAACCCGACTGCAAAAATTGCCGGTCAAGTTGTGCGAGTCAGACTCGCGCACCGAGGATTTCGTACAAACTCATAAGAATGTAAAATTGAATTGAGGGACAAGCTTGACTTGGCCGTTGAAAAAACTGTTAATTCCATACATCGACATAGGACGCAATTAGTTTATTAACTGCAAATCAGTGGCGAAGCGTTCATAAAAAAAATACAAAACTTAAATGTTTATTCAGTAAAATGGCCACATAAGGGCTCTTTTTAATTTACTTGAAAAGAAGTATTTCTTTCAAAAACTTTACTCAGTGATGGCTGTATCGAAATTGGTCTTATGTTTGTGGGGTCTATCTTTGCCCCTAAATAAAACAAGGGTATAATCTTACTGCGTTTCATCTGATGAGGGAACACTCCAATATCGAAACATTTGTTAAATAAAGCAACTAGATAAGGTGCAGTTAACTCTAAGATGGTCTGTAGGACTGTTACAGAGAAGTCCCAGAGATCTTCAGTTTTTTAGAAGTGACCTAAAAGTTTTTGGAATTACATGATAAAAGTTAAATACATCTGTACATTCCTTCACATTTGATATAAATACAAATACAAATATATTTAATGCAGGTTTTACAGGATAGCAGTGACTCCCACACTAGGCGTAGCCTGTATCGCGGGAATCAGAACATTCAGAACATACACGAGAGTACCGTAAAGAGTGCGGCTAATAAAAGAAACATGCAGTAAAAAACATGATTACAAAAAATTAAGTAGGTATTCGTGTTTAGAAACTACGCGTAAACATAAACAGAAATAATTAAATTTACTGCTAAAATCTAATATAACGAAATAAATATTAATATGCATGCATATTTTATATAAAATTATAATAAAGAGCTGCTGTTATTATTATTGTGTGTGGAATGTAGGAGATGGAGTGTAAACAAGTGTAAATGTAAATGTGTATTAAAAATGAGTAAATGTGAAGTAGAAGGAAAAAGAGAGGTGGTAGCCCTACGAGTGTACGAGTGGTCAACTCTTGGGATCAGTCGGCAACAAAGGCTGCCGACCACTGACGCTACCTCAACGCTTCTTCGACCTGAATGTAATTCCAAGATAACAGAAGACTCCGTATTTGCTTTGTGGCCTCGGCAACTCGGCAGCGCCTTATGTCGCAATTTCTAAGTACTACATTATAAATATGCGGGAAAATAAAAGCTTTAAACTGTTTAGCAAATGTGGTTTTGTACGATGGAATAGGCAACTTAAACAATCTTTTTTTGAGCATGTCGGGATAGGTCGGCAAACTCAAAATTTGCTTATGCATAATGGTGGCAACTTTCATCAAAAATAGTCTACGGACACTTAAAACTTGTGCTTCCTTATACAGATCCTTTGTAGAGAACCGCCGGCGTTTTCGCAGGGATACCTTTAATTCCGCTCTTTGAGCTCTCTCCAGGGTTATCATAGTCGATTTTGAGCAGCCTCCCCAAGCGAGGATGCAGTAATTTAAAATAGGCCGGCAAAGTGCTAGATAGACCAGTTTCAACAGTTGCCAGTCGGCGGATTTTTTTAATAGCTTCATTGTGTAAATGAGTTTACGCACCCTGGCAGCTGCAACCACAATATGCTTCTTAAAAGAAAGACTTTCGTCTAATATGACACCCAGGTACTTTAAGGAACTAATTCTATTAATATCATTACAACTACAGCTTAACCCGGAGGCCGGCGGGGTAATACAATTTGGGGCGTGAATCTTAAGCTTGTCATAGGCACGGTGGGTGGGACGAGACGTAGCAGTTTTATGAAAGCATAATAATTGAGTTTTGGCTGCATTAAGCGTCAGGAGATTCATATTTAACCAGGAAGTTACCCTCTGCAAACCTGCTAAAGTCCCAACACGGACATCTTGCCATAAGTGACCGTAAAACAAAAGAGCTGTGTCATCAGCGTAACACAGGATTTCACATTTTTCAATTTTCAGAGATATAATGTCATTTATGTAAACAATAAAAAGCGTGGGGCCCAAGATACTTCCCTGTGGAACGCCAAATGCCACAGGTTTCAGATTACTTATTTTATCACCGATTTTGACCCGCTGACATCTATTTGATAGATAGCTAGTAAACCAGTCCAGCGCAATTCCGCGAATGCCAAAGGATTCCAGCTTTCTGAGAAGAATGGGAGTTGAAACCGTGTCAAACGCCTTTGACAAGTCAAGGAAAACGCCAACACAGCTACGACCAGCATCAAGATGAGATACGGCAATATCTACTAACATTGTTATCGCGTCCTCGGTGGACATACCCTGACGAAAACCAAACTGACAGTCTGAGAGAAGGCGGTTCCGTTCTAGGTATGAAATGAGACGTTTATTTATCACACGCTCTAGTAGTTTCGAGAAAGCTCCCAAAAGAGATATGGGCCGGAAGTTATTAGGCGTGTGTGACAACCCTCCCTTGTGAATCGGAATAACTGTAGCAGTCTTCTAGTCCTGCGGGATAGAACCTGACTCGATGCTGAGGTTAAAGATGGCTGCAAGGGGCTCAGCGATTATAATACCAATTTCCTAAAAATATATTTGTAAAGAACCGCTCAAACTTTTTCGCTAAATCAAGGTCAGAGTTCACTGGAGTATCTTCCGACTCTATTTCCACCGGCTTCCCTAAGAATCGAACACTAATTTCGTGTGCATAACTAAACGCACCAGTAAGTAGAAACTTGGCAGTGACACGTGGTAAAACCGCGTAGAAAAGCATCTCAAGGAAGCTAGACCGTTGCGGCTTTTTCCATTTTAAACTACATTGTATGCTGTCATAGTTGTTAACACCTTCTTACTATTTTTGCAAGGACTTAGGGCGCCAATGTCGCGCGTGACCTCGAGCTGCAACGAGTCAAAAACCCAAAAATCTAATCAAAATATTTAACTTTGCTGTAATCATTTTTATTTACTTAGGTAGGTACTTAAGCCATTACGCGTCCTCTTGCTTCAAAACGTTAGGTGATGTTTTTAAATAGTCTTTTACAGAATATAATTGAAAAAAAAAATTCAACGCTTACCAATATTTAAAACAAATGACAAGTAAAAATCTAATCTAATACCTTTAAACGAGCAATTCATGTATGTTTATTAAAATAATATATAAATGAAACCTAGGTAGATATCGCCCCCGAAATCCCTGTGTACTAAATTTCTTGAAAATCGTTGGCGCCGTTTCCGTGATTCTGATTATAATATATGTACATATATATATAACCGATCTACCTAGGTTTCATTTATAACGATTTACCGAAAAAAGAGCTTCTGTAGTATGGTGGAGACAACGGAGTGAAAAATGGACGCATTTAAGTTCAAATAGAGTACCTATTTATCTTAGAATTATGATCTGACAAAGGTTTTGTAAGTCATCTTTTATTGGGAAATGTTTAAAGTTTATAAGATTAATACATATTCTTTGAACTTACCTACACATCCACACTTTATTCTAGCAGTATTCGACATCAAATCTGGCTTGTTATAATTATATCAATAATTTTCGAGTAATAAATTATAATGTTAGTGGTAAGTAAATCACAAAATTAACATTGAGGTTAGATTTTGACTTTTTTATGAGGCAGTAGCTCTGGGCCTCTATTCAACTGCGTTATAACGATATCCGTATTGTCAACGTTTTGATAACTCTTATGCCATTGACAATAATGGCGACTGTGACATAAACGATTCTTAAACGAGTCAAACACGATATCGTTTTAACGCACCTAAATAGAGGCCCAGAAATTCATTTAAATTGTATTCCCCGACTATCGTTCAAGGTCAAACTTGAAAAATCTCGCTAGGTACTAACAATAAGCTAATTTAATACTTATAATATAACATATTTTGAACGAGGTAACTGAACAGAAGTTTGAGATAACAAAACCAGCAATATACACTCGAGAGCAAAACTTTCGGGTCACTAACATAAACTGCAATATCTCACAACTAATAGGTACAGCTAGCCTAATAAAATAAATTGGACTTAAAAGACATTTTAATGTCACTTAAATAAAATGCTTTACAATTAATACTGAATGTGCGTTTGATTTTATAAAAAATAATAAGTTAAAATGGCATCCACTTGCTTGACAAAACAAAATTGAAAATATTGATTTTTTTATATAATTATCCAAATTTCACACATTTTAATACTTGGTATTGCCTCCACGTGCAGCCTGCACAGCTGCGATGCGATTCGGCATGCTGTACACCAAGTTTCTGAAGCACAGTTGAGGAATGTTCTCCCATTCCTCTACCAACGCGTTTTTGAGCTCGCGAAGCGTCATTGAAGGAGGTACTCGTTGCCTTACTCGTCGTCCAAGCTCGTTCTAGGCATGCTCGATCGGGTTGAGATCCGGGCTCCTGGCCGGCCATTCCATGTGGCGAATACCCACATCGTTCAGGTAGTCTTGTACTACACGAGCAGTATGGGGACGGGCATTATCATGCATGAAAATAGCATTTTCACCGAGCCTTGCCATAAATGGACCGACGTGCTCATTTAGGATTTCTTCCACGTATATTACGCCATTTAGAGTACCGTTTTCGATCAGTACTAGCTCTGTTCGGCTTTCTGCAGAAATCCCAGCCCGCACGAGTACCGAACCGTCACCGTACGAAACCTTTTCTGCAATGCAGGCTTGCATGAATCGTTCTCCTGGCCTTCTATACACCTTCACCCTTCCGTTGTGTTGATACAGCATAAACTTTGATTCGTCTGAGAACACAACTCTTGACCAATCTTCAGGTGTCCAATCTGTCCGTACCGTTGTACACCTGGGTCTGCCTCCTCCTCCTGGTCTGCGTAAGTTCGAACCAGTCTAGAAACCACTGAACAATACGCTGTACTGTTGACAACGTCACTCCGGCTATTCTTGCAGTATCTCGCTGGCTTCGGCCGTTTTCCAGTATTGTAAGGATTCTCGTGCATTCTTCGGGTGTAATTGACATATTTATTACATTAATAATGACCACTAAACATTTGGGAACCTTTTTATAAATGCATTTTATGACAGAACGAAAACAAAAGCAATAACTAATGGAAAATGGGAAAAGTTATTTATTTCATAAACGATCATTTTGTTTTAAGTATATTTTTTAATGTCATTATTTCATATTACCAATAAGTTTTAATACCTGTAATTAAGGAGGATTAAATTGTCTATAAGTTTCAATTTATTTTACGTAGCTAGGTGTATTCGTTTTCGAAATATTATAATTTATTATACCTAGTGAGCCGAAAGTTTTGCTCGCGAGTGAATTAATCTTAGATTTTATATAATCTCTTAAAACTAGGGAGTCTAAGTTTGCTAGTCAATTATTCTGAGTGCGTTTTCTTTTCTTAAAAAAAGAAAAAAAGGAATGAAACATAAAATGCTTCGACGTCAACGGAGTCACGACCAAAAGTAAGTAGGTTATAAAAAATGTTATTTCTTAAACGAAACCTTAATGCGTAGTGCGTAGTCCGACTCGCGCTTGACTGGACTGGCTTTCCCTACTAGTTTGGGTCACGCACTGCTGCAAATAAGTTTACAATCGCAAAAAAACATTATCTTTTTGTGATGGACCAACAAATTAACAATTTTTTATCCTTTACTTGTGCTGTAACTTCCTTCTTGCCAAGATTCTGGATTCTAAGTCTATAAATTTTGATTCTCTTGAGAGTGTCAAAATATACCTACGTTTTATGCGGCAAAAACGGCCGTAGGCATCTATCTTTTACGTTAGAAGTTCCATTTTTTCACACTTTTAAGGGACTGTAAACTTCAGCATATTATGGTTTTAATTTCAATTACTTTATTCACGTAAGTAAGTACCTGTTTAAGCGTTATGGCAAGTAAAGTACTGAGACGACTTGCGACTGATACTTCAATCAACCGTATGTGGTCGTCACAAAGCCTTTGCCTTGATATCGGTTAAGGTTCTAAGTAGGTACAGTCAACAGCAAAAGTAAATGGTCATTTTAGTGCCTTGTCACTTTCACTACTTTGCCACATTCCAACTGTCGCAGTTATTGCGATATAGTACTAAAATTATCATCTACTTTTGTTGTTGCCTGTATCTACCTAATTACCTATCTAATTCGTGGATAATGATATTTTCAAAATCAAACACTACGTCAAAAAGTTCAAGGGAATTGCTGTGGAGTATTGTGATCAGACGATTTAATCACGCGGCCGTATAAAAAAAATCATACAAGTTTAGCTCCCGGCGTTCCTCTTCCTAAATCAAATCCGATTTTCACAATTATTGAACATGTTGTAGTTACTTCCTATGAAATCTACTTTTATACTGGTTGATTTTGGGGTCATGATCAGGTATGGCCAAAAGTGAATAAGATGGTCATACTGAGCAACCTTTCCAATGGGACCAACCACGAAATCGCCAAAAAAAAACCAGCTGTTCCATACATTAACTCTCAATTAATTCACCGTTAATGTATGGAACAGCTGTTATTTTTGGCGATTTCGGGGTTGGTCCCATCGGAAAAGTTGTTCAGTATGACCATCTTATTCACTTATGGCCACTTCGGATCATAACCACAATATCACCCAGTATGTATCCGTTTATTTTTTATACAGTAGGCCTAACATGCTGGGGCGTGATTCTTCTTCATTTTATTGTCTTTGCATGTTATTCCAGACATAATTAACACGTCTTTACAAGAAATATAAACTACTCCTGGTACTGCTTCTATTAACATCAAAATTTGCTCGTATAGTGATCTTTATTTTTGTCAATATATTGATAACAACAATGACGGGCGGTTGAACGCCAAAGAATCGCCCGAGCGGGACAAGATTTTGACATAGGCCAGGGAGTTGATTCCGTCTATTCCATACTCCAACGTAAGAATAAATAAAAGTGTTAAGGTTTCAAATAAAAGTGTGTTTTGTGCGGCTTGAGTGCTTTTATTACTAAGCAAGTTAAACCCCGGGTGGCTGTGCATTGTAATAATTTCATAGCTACTAATTATTTGACACTAAAAAAACAATGCCACTTAAGTATAACTTAACCCTTTGCCATTTTAATTACTTCAAGGAAATTCTACTCCATTCTAGTATTATGTATTAAATATAGACATTTTTGGTTTTGTTTTCAGATAAAAGCATGTCTAAAGGTTACAAGCCCAAAAGAAACTGTGAATGTAAAGGAAACAAATAAATTTAATATTCCACTTGTACATAATAATTTAAAATTTATTAAAGACATTTTTGACGCGGTTCGTCTTGGGAATGAACATTACAAGTAAGTGTCAATAGTAATAAAATGTATATCTTGTTCACAAAACTTTTGTTAAATTATCGGTCAGCGTCCAAACTAAGTAGGTACACGCCCTAGCCAAAAAACAGCTCTTTTGATACTGTCAAGTAGTTTAAATTGGTATGATCTGTAAGGAAAGGAGATTTAATGCTACAAAATAAAGAAAGTTAAAGGTAGGTAGGTAGGAATTAATGTACAACAAAATAGGTACTAACACTATTTTATTTTGTACAACTTATTTTTGTATGTACTTTCTTAAGTGCAACATTTTTTTACTAATCGTAATAATCTTTGGTGCCAGTTTTGTTTGCATGCGGGATTACTTTGCATAGAGCGCTCGTAGAGTAAACCCACATAACTACATAAATCAGTAACTATACTTACGTCTACCTACTCATTTTTTTTTGTTTATTTTCTTTTTCACGTGTTGCATTGACTAATTTAGTACGTAATCTGTTCCTTGACTCTGCTTCCCCACACACGTCGGTCGGCGTCTTTCCCGTGCACCCTTGCAGCGTTTACTGCCAGTACCTACTGCCACAGACTAGGTAGTCCAGTGTTGGACACTCGAGAATAAAACCAATAATTGAATAAGAGCTCGTAAGAATAAATTCATGTCGATCAAAATGTCAAAATTATTCAAATAATTTCACCGGAAATAGTACTTAAGTGAGAAAATTTAATATTTATTACTTACTTATTCCTAATGAAACAAAGATCATGTTTTTTTTATTTATAATAATATTCCACGAATTAGGTACCTATAGGTGGAGGTACTAGTATAATATTTTTTTTCTTACTTGAGCTAATTAGTAAACAAACATCACTCGATCACATATCGCGACATTCGAAAGAATCACTAAATTTAAGTTACCACAATTTTATTCCGCTAAAAATTGCTTTAAATTATCCTTACAAATAACACTTGAAAATCGTGATTTCCACGAAACTCCTGGTCACAGATTAATAAAACGAAATATGGTTTGTATTCAACCACTTGGTAATTACAGGGTTCTATTTGAATGGGACGAGTGGGGACTGTCTGCGGGGGCGCTGGCCGCATGGACTGGCTTTTGGTTGTTGTTCAAGGCATGGATGGCACCGCTTCTGATTCTCATTATATTTATCTACCACTGGCCGAGAAGGTCATGTTTCAGTGAGTTATACTCGTAAAAAGTACTTTGATTTCGTGTAGTAGATGATTAAAGACGTGTCGATATAAATGTATACTTAAACGTAGAGTACCTATCTATTTTGACAACCAATTAAAACTTTAATATCAACAAATAAGGTTTAAAGTTGGTACAATTCTTCTATGTTCAAAACGTAGCTTTAATTTTGCAAGGATTTCAAATTAACTTTTCTGTACATAGTTCGCATCGAAACTTAGTTTTTAATTGCCTGAATGATCTATGGTCAAATTCGATAGGTACCTAAGTCAAATTTGTAGACAGTCTCAGGATCTTTATAACATTTGATCCTGTTCAAAGGCGAGGCTCCGGTCCCTGGCACAAGTGACGTAGACGTATCCGACGACGAGGACGGAGATCCGTCGCAAGTAATGCAACTTGATTAATTTCAACCCCGTAGTTAACTGTGTATATCGACAGTGAAAAAATATAAATGCTTATGCACCACTATTAAGTATGGAGGTTAAGCTTAAGCGCCCTATTAGGTATACTCGTATGCCGCTTAAGCTAAATCGCCATTAAGTATGGTGCTTAAGCGTTTTTACCATTCCACTGTCGATATACATTTATTAGTGTTTTTTTAATTATAGGTAAGTGTAACGATGACAAAGCTATTCATCGAGATTAAAGAGGTCACGTTAATGACCAAAGACAATATCGACTACATGGAGACGCTTTTTGAGAAAATGAAAAAGTACGACACTGATAACATTAGTACATACTTACTTAATTTATTTAAAGTTAAACTCATATTAAATCATTTGTTATACTATTTTGCAGTTTGGTGAGGTTTCGAGTCCCGTATTTAAGTTATCTAGCGATGATATTTTTGGCGGCTCTGTCATTGGCAGCGTACTTCGTTTCATTAAATTACTTGTTCATAGTTTTAGGTAAATATTGTCTTACATCACCAGGTACTTATGTTATTGATAGATTTAAAAATACTTGTCTTATTAATAGTATAATATACTTTAACATATTATTATGTTAAAGGGCTGTACAAGTTTACACGTAAGCGATTACATCCTGAGAGAGTTCCTAACAACGATCTTCTTGACTTTTTGTCTCGAGTTCCGGACGACAAACAATTGGTAGGTAACTGTACGGGTAGCACAAGTTGTATTTTCTCGCTTGTCGCTCAGTGCGCCTCTATCGTTACAGATTGGATAAAAAGGGAGATCCGAGCGACAAAAAAGTCGCGGACCACTTGTGCTAGCCCTCCTGTAGTGTTTTCCAACCTAAGAAGGTGCGCCCCACTGCTTAATCCGACTTTATACGAATTGTGTAATTATGTACATGTATACTTTAATAAACCTGTTTGAATTTCGGGTCCTTGGGGGCTTGGGGGGGGGACCTTGCAAAAGGTCGGTTCCGCCATTTTTGGTTAAGTTTTAGGTAGGTACTTAGAACCAGTAAGGGATTTATGAAGTTGAAATTTCCGTGCAAAATGCGATAAAGTTTTTCGCCCTAAACCTAGTCCGATTTTTACGATTTTTGAGTCATCCATCATCATTCAAATTTAGAGCCAGCCTCTTGTCGGAGGAGTAATTGCCACTTTTCTCTATTCTGTATCAGCTTTTCACCTCCTGATACGACACGATATTGGCCTTCTGTTTTATTTGGTATGTTTGATTGTTTGGTTCTTTTGATTTTTGAGTGTGTTTTAGATATTATCACAAACTAGGTCTGTACGGTTTTCTTCTGCAAGAAATATTTCTTGGAAAGTACCTAATACTTAAATAAAAATATAAAAACTGTTTGATTTAGGTGGTTAGAAACGTTATCGCCCGAAGCTTAGTACGGATTTTTAAACACCTACGTGATTTAAGCGTTGCTTCACAATCCGCTAAATAAAACATTCATGTTTTCTACCTTAGGGTGCTGCAGCAGGCTCTGCCATTAAACAACCAAAAAGTTGTTGTTCTTTCAATATATCCTAAAGTTTGCATTTTACAGCAAAAACGAGTTACAATTTTTTACAAGTGCTATTCAAAAATTACCTTCACTTAGATCTTACCACAAAGCACCTACCTACCTTGAATACGCAGTCAACGCGGTCTCACTCCATTATTGAAAACCTATAGTAAACCAGTAAACTTCATTGAGCTACAAAACAGTCGTAGCAATGCTTGTGGGTAGGTACAGTCAACAGCAAAAGTAGATGATCAGTTTAGTACTTTATCGCACTAACGTAACGATACTGGGACAATTGTGATGAGACAAACTAGTGAAAGTGACAAGGTACTAATATGATCATCGACTTTTGCTGTTGACCGTACATGGATTTGGGAATCGATTCTAGAACTGCGTCACTGATGGTTTTCAATGATGAGATAGGTATATTTTGAAAAATTGCCAGGTTTTTCGTTATTTTATGCTGGAACACCTACTTAAATACGGGTGCCAAAGTGGGGTAGGCAGAGCTACAGAAATACCAACAACTCCAAAAGACTTGTTGGTAATTCTGTAACCACATTTTGCACATACAGGCTAAGATGACAGGTTGCAAGCCCATCGCCTAACAGTACTACAAGCCCTTTTTATAGCCCTTGCCAACACCTTGAGGTTGAAAACTTAGATTTTGAATGAGGCCATTAAAAATTAATCTAAGAACTATATAGAACGCGACCTTTTCAAGGTAAAATGTATATTATAATTCGGTTATTCAAGTACTGGAGCGCGTCTTCGTCTATTGAAAAATCTAACTACATATAAGTGGGTCGTTTTCAAAAAAATTGTACATAGTTAAGGGCTTAATGAAAACAAAATCACGATCGCGTCCTTTGTATAACGAAAGTTAGTCATACAACCTGTATGGGTAACTTTCGTCACACAAAGGAATCAATTAAGTTTTGTTTTAATTAAAGCCCTTAACTATGTACAATTTTTTTGAAAACGACCCAAGTATCTTTGTACTTTTGCAGGTTGTGTTGAGCCGGAATGCCTCTGTGGCACACGCATGTTAAGCTGGGTACGAATCTGAGCGGCTCAGCCTGAGGCATGCTCGTCCTGCGCGGCGAGCTGCTCGCGACCCAAATTGTTGCACATAAACTTGCGCGGGTGAGGCAGCGTACTTGACGCGAGCCGTCATTTCAAAATGGCGTCTGACACGATGACAGCCGCGGCTGCGTTTATCATAATTCACCAAATTATTAACAAAAAGAATAAAAAATCGCCTCGGTAGTGGAACGGCTCAGCAACTTTATCAAATTTGTACGCGCCACGCCCACAAACAAGTTAGAACTTGTCAATCTGCCCGCGGCACGTTCGGATACACGTCAAAATTACGCGAGGCACGCACACCGAGGCGCCTTTGAGCACAGTCAAAAGACCGACTCTCGAAGGCTCGCCGCGTGCCACTCGCCCGCTGCTCGCGCACAGCGCGTGAGCGCGTACGAATTTGAGCAAAATAGGTGAGCCATGCGTGCCTCAACCCGAGGCTGCTCTAATTCGTACCCACCTTTTCGCATGTTATGCGTGCGTGGCCCACGCACGTGAACCACGTAGGTCAAGTGCTCTTGGCGTGTGCCACACACATCATAATAAGACGCGCTTGTGCCGCTGTAGGAATATCTTTAAAGGGGGTCTATTGTACTCGGTCAAACCATATTGTATTTGACATGTTATCATGTTCTTCTTGTATTTAGGGTTCCGTAGCCAAACGGCAAAAAACGGAACCCTTATAGATTCGTCATGTATGTCTGTCTGTCCGTCCGTATGTCACAGTCACTTTTTTCCGAAACTATAAGAACTACACTGTTGAAACTTGGTAAGTAGATGTATTCTGTGAACCGCATTAAGATTTTCACACAAAAATAGAAAAAGACCATAAATTTTGGGGGTTCCCCATACTTAGAACTGAAACTCAAATTATTTTTTTCATCAAACCCATACGTGTGGGGTATCTATGGATAGGTCTTCAAAAATGATAATGAGGTTACTAGCATTTTTTTTTCTAAACCGAACTGTTTGCGCGAGAGTCACTTCCAAAGTGTTGAAATGTGTCCCCCCCGCCTGTAACTTCTAAAATAAGAGAATGATAAAACTAAAAAAATATATGATGTACATTACCATGCAAACTTCCACCGAAAATTGGTTTGAACGAGATCTAGTAAGTAGTTTTTTTTTAATACGTCATAAAAACAACGAACTTTTATACTATGTTACTTGCTGCTACGGAACCCTTCATGGGCGAGTCCGACTCGCACTTGGCCCCTTTTTTATAAATGGCGGTCCACCGCGGTATTTCGCAGTGTTTTCGCCAATATCAAATGAGTACGTACCTATATAGAATAAATCATTCCATTCCCTCCTTGAAGGTTACCGGAAGACCCCATGTTATCATGTTGTCAACGTTATGTATACCGAGTAAAATAGAGAACCTGTACTACTAGTTTCTTCATAGCGATCGACAATCTTCGTTTTTCTACAAAACACGATTGACATACATACGTACGTGGGGTAGGTAACTGATAGATAGGCACGAACACACCGATAAATAAGAGCAGACTTTAATTAACGAACTCACTTAATCGTTACAAACAATTATCGCACAATAAACTTAGATCCATTATATTGTTCGATAGATCAAGTAAGTTTCCTAAGTAGATTTGCTACCCGCTATCCACCAAATCTATGAGGAAGAAGATACGTACTCCCACCATCTTGATAGATTATGTCAAATGAATAAATGCACCCCATTATTTGCAAACGAAAAATGTAGTAAGCAACACTAATGCACACATTGACTTCATACTACGAGCATCAGCACAGCTAGCACAAGACGGCGCGCTAGTTGCTTCGCGCGCGGGGTAGACTACCCGTCATTGTCTGATTAGAACAGTTACAAAAAGACAGATAGTCTATCTCGCGGGCGACACAACTCGCGCGCCGTCTTGTGCTAGCCGTGCAGGGAGCGACCGCACCGACGCGACGCGTAAAATACTGTGACGTTGCGGAAACAAAAGAATGGGTCATACTAATTACTTAGCGTCAATTTTGACGGACCGTACCTAATTTACGCACTGTTAAGCTCCGGTGTGGTCGCTCTCATAAGCTGCGTTTTTCTTTTGGAAGACAGAATCAGTAAACAAATGAGACTAACATTTCACACGCCAGAAACTCAATTGCTCTTCTTTGTATCTTATTATAATATAAACTATGCATCTTACGTTTTAGGAGTAGTATTACCAAATTTCATTTAGATTAATCTTTAACTAAACAGTCAAGATCGTTAGACACGACGATGAGAGCGTCATTTATTTTCTTTTTACCGACTTCAAAAAAGAGGAGGTTCTCAATTCTACGGGATATTATATTTTAATGTACGCGTCCCTTTTGATCAATCAAAGTCCGCTGGTCCGATTTGAAATAGTTTGTTCATGTTGGTATACTTTTTAGCTGGTCCCATTTTCTGCACTTCTAGATCTGATGGTGGGGTCTTGGAGAAATCGAGGGAACTCCTCAAATGTTATAGGAATACATATAGCGGTTTTAATATTTTCAGTGACAAGTCTAGCATTTGCCAAAAAGTATAATTTGGTGAAGTAGAACTGATGACGAAGACCACTAATGGCCACCGGAACTGCTTAACGGTACCTATTTCAAGGGTGGCGATAGATAAGAGAACTTAAGATAGTTGAGCGACTTGCTTGCTTTTTGTTTCACTTATTTTTCATTATTATAATGTATTGATCAACAGTGGGAATGGCACGAGTTGCGAGTTGACGAGCTTAGTCATACCCATCTTGGCCCTGTGATGAAGAATCGTCGGTCAAAATAAGGAAAATAAGTGTTCCTGCGTGAAAGAACTAGTTGGAGTTACTAACTGACTGATCATAGTATAAACCACTGGGCCAAAAAAAAACTTGCATTTCGCAAACTTTGGATCGATATAGGATAATCTCTGTGACAGCTGTCACAGAGATTATCCTATATCTAACTCGTTTGATCTTTAATAAATACTATATTCGTACCAACCTTCCGACAGCGTTCAGTTATTTAAATAAACAATCGTCTCTCAGCGTATTAGATTCACTTGTATTCGCAATGTAAACATCATGAACATGTATGGCATATTGTATGTCGATTTTAAGAGGATTGTGAAGCTGATAATTTCCATACAAACTGCGATAACATTTCTCTTCCCTTAAACCTAGTCCGCCTTTTACGGTTTTTGAATATGTTGCCGTGATTTTTGAATATTATAACTACCTCTGTACGTTGTCCTTTCTAAGGAAACAAATAACGGAAAAAAACGTTATCGACCAGCTAAATTTGTATGGGAAAAATTGTCTTACTCGTACTTAACGAGAGCTAAATACAAACATAAAAAAGGCACTACCTGTGGTCCGACTAAATGGGACGGCATGTCTCTATTCGCTTTCGTCAGAAGTCAATTTTCATTCCGCAAAAGTAGGTAGGTTAGGTTGGTTAGGTTTCATTAAATGCCCGAAGGGCAAACCGTCCTGAAATAGAAGCCCGAGGCAGGGCTCCGTCGAAAAGAGCAGTTGGACGAAGTAGCGGGACCACGGGTCGGCGGCCCAACTAATAGCTACTAATATTATCATTTATAATATTAGTAAACTAAAAATGACGAATCGCAGCGTATTGGCATGTAATTAGAGATCTGAAACATCTACGAGTAGTATACAAAAAAAGGATAACGTTACTTTCCATCTGAATTATTTTGTCTAAATATTATCAAATAATGCACAAATTTAAAAAATCTAAAGAATATTGTCAATCAAACAATATTGCCAAATCGTACAAGATCTATTTTTGTTTAAGTTGAACGTACAACAGTTTAATTGAAACTTCTACTTCACGTTCGTTATTTTTAATACCATTTTGATGAATAGTTTTACTGTAGATGCTTAAATAGCATCTACAGTACCTAAACTGTAGATGTATAATTAAATAATGATGGTAATTATCATTGTTCCAAATTCACTTTTTAATTTGTATTTTTACATACATTCATACATACATAACATCACGACTTCATTCCCAGAGTGGGGTAGGCAGAGCTACAGAAATACCAACAACACTAAAAATACTAATATATATATATATTTTAGGGGTGGTCCGTCCGGATCGCTACCACCATCTTATCCATTAACCACCCGCCAAGCAACAGTGTTCGCATTGTTGTGTTCCGGTGTGGGGATAAGACAACCGGTGAAATTACTAGCATAGAGGCAACGCATTTGAGGTCTTAGGAATATAGTCTTGAGAATTTAAATGTCTATGGGTCTCAGATTCCACTTACCATCAGGTGGCCTGAGTGCTCGGGTGCCTTCTCCTTAACATAAAAAAAAAAAACTTGTTGATAATTCTGTAACCACAATTTTCACAATCAGGCTAAAATATTTACTTACCAGCGTTGTTAAGTTTATATTTCGATTTTATGTGCAGCAGCCAGCATCTCATACACCGTTACTTATTCATAGTTATAGATAGATATCTAGTTCTCTAATAACCTTTATATTATACATTTAAGGTAGTTCCAATAAAGCAAGCATTGAGCGAAGACGTTGGTTTCTTTTTAATACACCTGCAAGCAATAGTGTACCATATGCTCATATACATTAACGGGTGACCTATTTAATTGTTCGACATTATTGCATTTGGATGTAATTTGGAGAAAAAACAAGTAAATACGGACTAAAAAGTGAATAATAGTGAACATTATTGATGACAATTAGTGAACAAAAGTGATTAACTGTGAAAGAACTTTAAGGATCGGTTACATTCGAAGATTTTAGCATAAACATTTTCGACTGCAATAAAAACGTTTTAATGGCGAACTTTAGACGAGCGCGCAGTGAATAACTATTACAGTGGTTTTGTTAACTAAGAAGCAGGGCGTTTTAGATAGCGGGCTTCTATTTAACACGAACAGTTGGTCATTTTTAGTGCGCGGTGTCATACCCTACCTACATGTTATTGTCAACATTTCTGGAAATTAGTGAATAGCGATTTGATCTTTTATAAATATTTTTGGAAGAACAACAGTTTGTAAAAGATGGAGAATGCCGAAAAACGAATGTTACTTCAATCCGATGTGTTTGAAAAGGTGCACAGGGCTTATGCAAATTATAGAAAGTCGCCTAAGGACAGAATAACTGTTGGTTATTTACAAAGTCGAATGGAGACTTTGGAAACTTACTGGAAAGATTTTAAAAGTGTTCACGAACAATTAGTGACGAGTATTTCAAAGGAAGATAGACAAATATTATCGTATTTTTCTGAAGACCTTTTTGACGATTTTGAAGAGTTGTATTTTACATACAAGGGCGAAATGAAAACCGCATTACAGATTTTGATTCCGGATAGTACTAACCCAGGTCAACAAAGCCGAAATGAAGTGGCTAGACCTGGTACTTCTAGTGGCGAACTTAAATTACCCCGAATTGCGATTCCTACGTTCGGCGGAGATTATACAGAGTGGCAATCATTTCACGACCTTTTTTTGGCATTGATTCACAGAAATGAGTCATTAGAAAATGTACAGAAGCTGCATTATCTTAAGAGTAGCTTGAAGGGCGATGCAGAAGTTTTGCTGCGTCAGTTTTCTATTACTGGAGAAAATTATACTGAAGCGTGGACAATTCTGAAGAAAAGATACAATAATAAAAGGTACATAGCAAATTGTATTTTTAAAAAGTTTTTTGGACAAAGAGCAATGCTTCACGAGTCGGCGGCCTCCATGAAACAGCTGTTAGATACATCCGTCGAATGTATGAATTCACTGAAGAACCTTGGTTTACCGACAGATGAGTGGGATGCTATCGTGAATTATATCGTCGTATCAAAGCTGGACTCTGAAACACATAAACAATGGGAAGAAAGTATTAGCAGAGATAATGCTGAGGACTTACCTGGTTTTATAAAGCTGAAGGCGTTCTTGGAGACCCGTTTTCGCACGTTGGAGATGGTAGAACCTGCAAATAAAATAAACAAACCTGTTAAATCGAAGACGTTCCACGTCACTGCTGTCAGCCAGGATGTCCACTGCTCCTTCTGCAAAGAAAACCATTACATATTTAATTGTAAACAATTTGCTAAACAATCAATCGAAGAAAAGTACAACTTTGTTCAGAAAAATAATTTGTGCTTCAATTGTCTAACTCCTAATCATTCCGCTTTTAAATGCCGACAGAAGTCAACATGCCAGATCTGCAAAAGAAAACATCACTCCTTATTACATCGAGATATTAAACAAGCAGGTAAAGAAAGACAAGTTACAGAAGAAATTACAACAAACAAGCAAGAGGAAATAGTAGAAAAGGTATCAGCGCATGTGTCAAGTGGAGAAGAGTTCCGTCAAAACATTCTGTTGGCAACGGCACTGGTGGACGTAACATCAAACTCAGGACAATCACACGTCTTCCGTGCTTTGATCGACCAAGGCTCCGAGGCATCGTTCGTGACTGCGCGAGTGGTCGAGTTATTGGGTTTAAAGAGAGCCCAAATCAGCGGCGTCGTCTCGGGTGTTGGTGACGGTAACAAAGTTTATATTAATCACTTAGTAGGATTACATATTAAGTCGAGGCATGAATGTAATTTCTCTTTGGATGTAAATGCTTATGTGTTAAAATCGTTGACTCGTAGGTTACCAGCAAGGGAAATTCGAGGTTATGACTGGCCTCAACTTAAAAATATGAAGTTAGCTGACCCCACTTTTAACATACCGGGCAGAATCGATATTCTTCTCGGGGCGGATGTGTTTGGTAAAATAATAGACTCAGGTTTATTGAGAGGACCAGGTGATGTCATTGCTCAATATACACATTTGGGGTGGATATTATCAGGGGATATTAATACAATTCCTACTAACCTGCTACATATAACCAGTTTACATGTTAGCAGAATTGTGGAAGAAGATAACAACCTTTTGAGAAGATTCTGGGAGATAGAAACAGAATTATACACAAATAAGAAAGTATAGACTAAAGAAGAGAAGTGTGAAGAAAGCTACATAAACACAACAACAAGAGACACAACAGGAAGATATATAGTCCACTTACCTTTGAAACAAAGCCTAGAAGAAACGAGTATGGCGTGCGGTGAAACTAAAACTCAAGCTATCACAAGATTTAAGCAGCTCGAAAGAAAGTTTGAAAAACACGATAGTTTGAAGACAGAGTACCAAAGGGTTATACATGAGTACTTGAAGATGGGTCACATGAAGAAGGCTGAAGATGAAAATGTAGGCAAAGTCATTTACTTACCGCATCATGCTGTTGTAAGAGAAGATAAAGATACGACTAAGGTACGAGTTGTTTTCGACGCTTCGGCGAAAGGATCCAACGGTTTTTCCTTAAATGACGTCATGCTGGTTGGCCCTGCAACACAACCCGATTTGCGAGTTCTCATCACCCGATGGAGGTCACACAGAATCTGTGTTGTTGGCGATATTGTAAAAATGTATCGTCAAGTTAGAATGACCGATCAACACACCGATTTACATCGCATAGTATGGCGGGACAATCCGTCTGAAAAATTAGAAAGTTATAAACTACTTACCGTAACATTTGGAACGGCGGCAGCACCATACCTTGCCGTACGAACTTTGACGCAACTGGCTGAGGATGAAGTGGACAAGTATCCTCGTGGAGCAGCCGTTGTTAAGAATTCATTTTACATGGACGATTTGATGACCGGTCATGAAGAAATATCTGAAATAAAAGGTATCTGTGATGAGTTAAAGAAACTGTTGAGAGCAGGCGGTTTTGAAATGCAAAAGTGGTCCAGTAACTCTGAGGAATTGATAAACTTTCTACAAGAAGGCAAGAAAGTCCCTGAATCTGCGGATAGAATAGATATTAAGATGGACAAGGTGATAAAGATTCTAGGATTAACATGGAACAGAAAAGATGACACTTTTAAAGTAACAGTAAATTTACCAGAGACCAGGTTCCCTGTAACAAAGAGAGTCATATTGTCTGATGTCGCCAGTCTTTTTGACCCTTTCGGATGGCTAGGACCAGTAATAATCACAGCCAAGATTATGATACAGAAACTGTGGCTCTGCAATCTCAGTTGGGATGATGAACTGCCATCAGAATTAATTGAAGAATGGCTCAGTTACAGAGAAGATCTTCGCGATTTACAAACTATTGAGATTCCACGCTGTTTGAAGATGACATCCCATTGCAAGAATATACAGCTGCACGGGTTCGCAGATGCCTCTTCGGTGGCTTATGCAGCTGTGGTTTACGTCAGGGTGGTGGATGAAGATGACAATATCCATGTTACAATGATAGCATCTAAGACTAAAGTGGCACCACTGAAGCAACTTTCTATCCCACGACTAGAGCTGTGTGGTGCTGTGTTGTTGGCAACCCTTATGCATGAGCTCTCAGACCTATGGAACATTCCAATGCATTGTCTACATGCTTGGACAGATTCGATGGTGGTATTATCTTGGCTGCAATCACTGCCAAATAGGTGGCAAGTATTCGTAGGCAACCGTGTGTCAGACATCATTCAAAGAATTGATAACGACAGGTGGCGACATGTTCCATCAGCTGAAAACCCAGCTGATCTGGCATCCAGGGGTGTCAAAGCAAGTGATTTCGTAAACAATGACCTGTGGTAGACTGGACCAGGGTGGTTGAAAAGTAGTGAGATAGACTTTACAAGAAGTCGTATTCCTCAAACAGAGCTAGAGATGAAGAAAATATTTCATGTAAACCTGGAAGACAAACCTGTTTGGGAAAGGTTTTCATCAATATCCAGAATGAAGCGAGTACTTGCACGATGTTTAAGATTTGTAAATAAACCCAAAGAAGGTAAACCAGCATATTTGACAGCGGATGAAGTTAATACAGTCGAAGTAAAATGTGTGAGCTATTACCAATATTTGGTATACGGAAAGGAAATAGAAGATCTAAAGAAGAACGGAAGGGTCAAAGCCAGAAGTTCGTTGGTCAGTCTCACGCCATTCTTAGACAAGAATGGTTTGTTGAGAGTAGGAGGAAGACTAGGTAAAGCCAACATTCCAGAAGACGCTAAACACCCAATTATTATACCTAGTAAATGTCATGTTACTAGGCTTTTAATAAATGAAGCCCATACCTGCAGTAAACCTTGCATGGAGGTTTACTTCAGATGATGACCTACATCCGTAGCAAATATTGGGTAATAGGACTCAAGTCAGCGGTCAGAGAATTTACGCGTAGTTGCAAAGTGTGCATAAAGGATAAGGCAAAGATAAAGCAGCAACTGATGGGTCAACTCCCAGCATCAAGAGTGACCCCTCATCGTGCTTTCCTGCACAGCGGAGTTGATTACGCAGGGCCCATACAGTTGAGGACATCAAAGGGTCGTGGTCACAAGTCTACAAAGGGCTACATATGTCTTTTTGTTTGTATGTCCACGCGGGCTATTCATTTGGAAGCTGTTACAGACCTGACGTCTCAGGCGTTCATCGCAGCATTTAGAAGGTTTGTTGCTAGAAGGGGACACTGTTGTCACTTGTGGAGTGACAACGGGACAAACTTTGTAGGTGCAGATAAAGAGTTGAAAGGTATGTTTAAACAGGGAAAAGCCAATGTTGCAGCCGAGGTAGCTGAACTTCTGGCAAATGACTGTACTACCTGGCACTTCATTCCACCAAAAGCTCCCAATTTTGGAGGATTATGGGAGGCTGGAGTACGGTCAGCCAAGAGACATTTAGCCAGAGTTAGCGGTACCATAAAGTTGACCTATGAAGAGATGGCGACACTCCTGGCTCAAGTTGAAGCCTGCCTCAATTCGCGACCCATCTGCCAATTAGATAACACCATTGACACATTGAACCCGCTAACGCCAGGACACTTTCTTATTAGAGAACCAGTAATCAACATTCCGGATACAAGCTACGAAAATAAGAACGTAAACATGCTAACGAGATGGCAATTTTTGCAAAATAGGGTGCAAGACTTCTGGAAGAGATGGAAAGCCGAATATCTGAACACTTTACAACAGCGATACAAGTGGCAAGACACCGTATCCTCGCCGTGTGTTGGAGATATTGTTATAATAAAAGAAGATGAACTCCCTCCTGCAAAATGGTTACTCGGGAAAATAACAGCCTTGCACCCCGGTACTGACGAGCTTGTACGTGTTGTGAGCGTACAATACAAAGGAGATAACGTGATGAAGCGGCCGTTATCAAAGTTGATATTACTGCCAACAAACCCAGATGATGGTAATAATTAATGCCTGTGGTAGTCAGTTGATTTTATATTCTGTTTGGGGTACAGTGAAACCTACAATGTTAGTAATTTCACCCGTTTAACTCACGTTTGATAAAACATTAGACAGGTTATTTATGTAGATTTGAATAGCATAAAAAACACACAATAACATTGATATGATCCATATTTTCAGTATTTCGTAGATATTTAAGTTAACGTATTTATTCAAGATACGAATATTGTGTCGGAACCTCGCTAAGAATGTGATAAGACTTTGATTAGTTAACATTGAACTTTATACTTAGGGCATAAGTTCTGTATTACATTGTCACTGCGGAGACTTCAATGGCGAGGTAATGTTTAATTAGATTACATTTGTTTTACTTACAGTCCACTCAAGCTAGTCACAAGCTTAAATAAATGCTAACTTACTAGGTATCGTACTGCGAAAAAATGTTAATAGTTTATGAGTTATCAGTGTTATCACTTAGGTTATAATCAATCATGTATGATCTTGTTTACCTAAGTTTATTTGTATTTTGGTAGTCAATAAAGTTAATTTTGTCGCCTTATTATGTTATTGGCGCAGATGTTGAAAAACGGTCGAGCGTGGCAGCTGAACCGGTTTGTTATAGATGATTAAAGGTTTCGGATGAAAGTCAAGTCATAAGCAAACCTGGTTTATAAATTCATTGAATTAAATAATTCAATGAATCTAAATCTAATAAGCTAAAGAATTTTTAGATTCAAGCCATTAAATCGCATCAAAGTTTTATTGTTTTCTAAGTTTAAGCGTCTGGTGAAAAACAGTTGTTTTTGGAGGGCTGTATGTTAAGTTTATATTTCGATTTTATGTGCAGCAGCCAGCATCTCATACACCGTTACTTATTCATAGTTATAGATAGATATCTAGTTCTCTAATAACCTTTATATTATACATTTAAGGTAGTTCCAATAAAGCAAGCATTGAGCGAAGACGTTGGTTTCTTTTTAATACACCTGCAAGCAATAGTGTACCATATGCTCATATACAAGCGTATTAGTATCATTTTGCAAGCCCATTGCCTACCAGCCCTTATTCCCTTATTCGCCTCTTACGACATCCACGGGAAGACAGGGAGTGGTACTCCTCTAACCCGGCAACCACACACGGTACACTACACACTTACAATAAAATAAAAAAGAAATGATCAAAAGTCCCTGTTTTCAAGGGGCCTATGAATATATTTCTGTCTTTTTCATGCATTATTAGCATCATGGAAGTATGAAAAAAACATCAAAAGCTTTCACTGGGTTGCCTTTATTCCCTTAGCCGCCTCTTACGACCTCTACGGGAAGACTTGGAGTGGCACTGTTCTAACCCGGCAATCACACGGATGATTTTTCAACATTTTTATTTTACAATATTCTTACTTTAAAAGTTATTAGGTTGAAACGTTAAGATCGTTGTAGTTAATAAGACATTTAAGCTCCTCACTTTATTCGAAAATAGGCACTTCTAATTTAAATACACTGGCCACACTGCAGCGAAATTAGCACTGAGTTAGTACAATAACAAATATCAATATCGATGTTTGGATACGAGCTTGTGCAAAACATGTTTTGTGGACTCCTAAACGTACCTACTAGCACAATTTGCTTACAGCATTTTGAAACTTCAGACGTCGGTAAAATCATCATGTTCATGACATTTTTAATGACATAATGGGTTAATACCTACATCAAAAAACTATTAGGCCTCACTCACGTTCAGTCGACCGGAAAAGCCGAGGTGGACGCGGCTATTTGATAGAATGAGAAAGTTATATATACGTTTCTCATTCTATCAAATAGCTACGAGTACGTCCCTCTCAGCCTTTCCAGTCGACTGTCCGTGAGTGAGGCCAAATAGTTTTTTGATGTAGGTATTAATCAGGGATTAGTTTATTCACAGACGAACTATTCAGTATGGTTCGTCATTGATTTAATGCACCATTTGCTAATAGAAAAAAAACACCTTTGCCTTACATGTACGGTACAAATTTATTTTGTCTTTTTAGTTAATAAGCAGTGATCGTACTTTTTCCAGCATTTTTGGTGCGGTGCTAGGGTTGTCAGTAGAGCCCAATATTAAATTGTTTGAACCAAGAATCAAATAGCGTATTAAAAAAATCGGAAATACCTACAGAAAGTATTATTAGAACATGTAAACCCAATATGCATAATGAAATATATATGTTCATAATTTATATAATATATGTTCCTGCTTTTTTAATTTTCGAGAAAGGTGTTTAAGGATTATGCTCAAACAAGTTCACTTTTTGAAATTTGATGATTGTTGGGACAACATAACACGTTGGCCTAGTTGGGAGTGACCCTGCCTCCGAAGCCAGCGGTCCTGGGTTCAAATCCCGGTAAGGACAGCTATTTGTGTGATGAGCGCAAATATTTGTTCCTGAGTCTTGGATGTTTTCTATATATTTAAGTATGTATATCTCTATTTAAGTATGTTTATCGTTGTCTAGTACCCATAGTACAAGCCTAGAGCTTAGTTTGGGACTAGGTCAATTTGTGTGAGATTGTCCCCTGATATTATCTGATATTACCTGATATTAAACCATTACTTTTATTTTCAGAAAATAAACAACCTGATTGCTGTTGTTCAACAGGGCAATCAAAATTACGAAAACTAATCGTCAGCATGCCCTCCGAAAAATTTGAGGAATTTTGGGTTACATTAATAAATGTTATACACAATTATAATAACTGATTAAGTACAAAAAAAGTGTTTTATTTTCAATGACAACATAATATTAAGTACTTAATTTTAAACGTCAATCATATTATACACGTCGACAACCCTAGGTCGCTGTCGTGTGTCATTTGACGTCAACGCACCAAAAACGCTGGAAAAAGTACGATCACTGTTAATAAGTATGCGGTATAAATATAAATGTAATTTTAATAGAATCTTAGAAAAAGTGAAGGTGACATACAAACAGACAGGCAGACAGACGGACATGGCGAAACTTATTTCCTTAACAGTTTAACAATACAACAATAGTGTGTTTACGATATCAAAGCGAGATGGGGTAACTTAACCGTAGAATAAAGGCCCAGTAATATTCATTGCACCATCAATTTAATGCGAGTACATACTAAACTAATTACATTTTTCAGAATTTACAAAAACTATAAAATAAATAAAAACACCATGGTCGTATATAACAAAGCACAATTATAATATGAATTGCAACTTTAAAACCAGTTACAATTTACTACGGATCACTTTTCGCTTAAAGACGACTTTAAGCGTGGAAAAGAGATTTACGATGGCAATTCAGACCCCTTAACCGACATCTTAGGTGAAGTCGAGTCATAAATCATAATGATATCGATTATTAATTACGACTTTGGTAAATTAAAGTGTCGATTAATTAACTTCAGTTTGATATAAGAAACATAATGCGACATGCAATTTTTAAAACAACTTCTCTAAACTTACTCCTTTTTCCATACGTAAGTACCTACACGTTTAGATAATTTCAAAATCGCTTGTTTATTTAACAATGACAATCATGCATTTTTTTCTGGTACTTAGGTACCTATAGACCACGGTCGATAATTTTTGAGACCAAAAAAAATTATAGTAGGATGAAACCCATTGAAAGAGGTAGAGAATATAACAAAAACGAAAGGAAAAATAAATTACGGGCGATTTGAGGTCGGGAAGGGGGAGGGGGTGAGTTTTTAAGGGTAAAAAACGGTAAATCTCGATTTCCGGTAAAACTGCAAGTCTTATGAAAAAAAGTTAAATGGCAAAGTTGTAGGTAATAAAAAGATCTACAACTTTAGTGTCGACACTTTTTTCACATAACCTTAAAATTTTATGTGAAAAATTCGAATAACCGAGTTTTTGGTTTTTTATTTTTATCTTTTGCAAAAATCAATATTTTTTCACGAAATTTGGTGAAAACTTACCTTTGTATGTCCCAAAAATACAGTATTTTTTTTGATTTAAAATATTCATTTTTTCACCTTATTTTGACTTAATATCGAAAAAGCACCCTAATTTTTAATCGAAAATTCTCACGTCAAAATATCTGCTTTTTTTAAAAAGTTGGTGTGTTTTTTGTTCGTTGAAATCTCTACTTTCTGATGGTATAAAAAAAAATATATATTACTATGGTAAATATTCTCAGAAAATGCAAATAGTGAAAAAATCTCGAATCCGATATTTTTTTTTGAATCATTATGTATAATTTTGAGCTATTTAAGTATTAAAATTTACACTTTAATTACTAGAAAAACGTAAGATTTCATGTTATATTAATAAACAAAAAAAATGGTAATCCATAAAACATCAAAATTGAAAAAAACATGCGAAAATAGTTGTCATAAATATTAAAAATAGGATTTTAAAAGGATTTCATCTAAAAATGTGACTGCTGCAATTTTTTTTCAGTAATAAAGTTAATTTATTAAATTCTCATTACATTTATGCCATAGAAAATCTCATAATAGATTAATATACATGCAAATCGTACTATTGAATTTAAATACTTTTTACTGATGACGTTATTTATTATAATATTTTCAAATACAATAATCTTCTTATTTATCAATACTTTATCTTGCATTCTAATTACTTCTCCATAAGTTTTTGTCTCTATGATGGCATTTCTTCATCGTTAGATTCGACAAACCGTCCCGATTCTAGTGGATCTTCGAAATCTTCGAGACCATCACCGTCTTCTTCTCCAAGATTATTTCCGGTCTGCATTGGTTCTTCATCCACAATTTCATCCGAATCATCAACTTCCTCGTAGGTTTTTTCTTCTACATTCGAGCATGTTTCAGAACCATGACAATTTGAGCATAAATTTGTGCATTTCAAACCATGTTTTCGGCAGCCACATTTACAGCTGCTACGAAATAAAAGGTAGTAAGCCACATACTATGTACGAGTAGACTGTACACTGTATGTAGTATGTGTATAGTCTCTATACCCCATACCTTCCTAGCCCTTTCCCCTCTTCTCTATGAAATAACTTTTGACGGGCTAACATTTTCCGAAGGTCACTCAGGTATATAAGTAATCTTAAAATAGAAATAAATAGGTCTCTACGCATATAATTTAAAGAAGATTCGAAAACTTTCTCAAAATATTGTAGATGTCTTATTAAATATTAACTTTATTAACTTATTTGGTTGTTCATTATAGTAGTATATTTCGATTAGCAATTTTTTTGTTTATCAATATAACATAAAATCTTGCGTATTTCTAGTAATTAAAGTGTAAATATTAATAAATAGCTCAAAATTATAAGTAATGATTCAAAAAAAAAATTCGGATTCGAGTTTTTTCACTATTTGCATTTTCTGAGAATATTTACCATAGTAATGTATTTTTTTTTATACCATCAGAAAGTAGAAATTTCAACGAACAAAAAACACACCAACTTTTTTAAAAAGCAGATATTTTGACGTGAGAATTTTCGATTGAAAATTAGGGTGCTTTTTCGATATTAAGTCAAAATAAGGTGAAAAAAATAATATTTTAAATCAAAAAAATTACTGTATTTTTGGGACATACAAAGGTAAGTTTCCACCAAATTTCGTGAAAAAATATTGTTTTTTGCAAAAGATAAAAATAAAAAACCAAAAACTCGGTTATTCGAATTTTTCACATGAATTTTGAGGTTATGTGAAAAAAGTGTCCACACAAGTTGTAGATCTTTTTATTACCTACAACTTTGCCATTTAACTTTTTTTCATAAGACTTGCAGTTTTACCGGAAATCGAGATTTACCGTTTTTTAATCTTAAAAACTCACCCCCTCCCCCTTCCCGACCTCAGATCGCCCGTAATTTATTTTTGCTTTCGTTTTTGTTATATTCTCTACCTTTTCCAATGGGTATCATCCTACTATATTTTTTTTTCACTTTTTACCATTTTAAAAATTATCGACCCTGGTCTACTACGTAAATAGTTTAATTTAAGTTTATTCTTGAAATAATAATTTGATGTTTTTAATAATATATGTCGCATTATGAATTCTTCTGGTAACTTTGTACGTGTTCTTTTAGCTAAGCAACATTTATTTGTGTATCTATATTAGTTATTTAAAAAAGAAGTTACTGTAAGAAAGCATTCAAAAATATAAAAAGGTACATCAGGAATTGTTTGAGCCTTTTGTTTAAATTACTTTAAGCATTCTTCATTAAAAATTGCAATATGTCGTTTCGTCTGTTTCCATAATCGATAATAATAATAAATACTGCGCGGGCACAAAAGACATACTATTAAATGCAAAGAGAAATTGCCTTAAATTGCGTTGGTTACTCATTGTTGGTTGGTTCCCACTCACACGTAAGGTAATATTTGACACATTAGCTCTGCGCATTCTAATCTGGGCCTCTATATTCAGGTGCGTTAAAACGATATCGTGTTTGACACGTTTAAGAATCGTTTATGTCACAGTCGCCATTATTGTAAATGACATAAGAGTTATCAAAACGTTGACAATTTAAAACTTTTAAATGAAACGTTTATTTCGCCAAGGTCCTTTGTCCATGATAGGTATTAAGTATGTCTCAAAATTAATCATCTAAGGTTTGTGTTTATTTGTCATATAATATATGTCAACCGTTCTTAATTTTTGTCCGTAACTATAGGTAAGTAGTACTATTTTTGGAAAACGCCCTACCATAGAATAGAAAACGAATGGTGAGGACGACTCGTTTTTAGGGTTCCGGAGCCGAATGGCAAAAACGGAACCCTTATAATTTCGTCATGTCCGTCTGTCCGTCTGTCCGTCTGTCCGTCCGTCCGTCCGTCTGTCCGTCTGTGAACTGTTAAATAGAACATTCTAATAAAAAATACAGTAGTAAAACATACGAAATACTTCCAACCAAAATTGTTTTGAACACGATACGCTGTGTAGTTTTGAGATATTAATAAAAAAAAAAAAAAAAATTCAACCATGAACGTTCATCCCAGCTATGCACAGACATGCACTTGGCCGGTTTTTAAATTTCTATTGCTCATATTTCAAAAATACGGGTTCATCGTTTTTGCACACTTTTGATTGTAACTTTCAACCCCGCGAAAGTCAAAAATCGCGCCCCTGGTCATTATTATAAATCATACAATCAACCAACGTATCTTGGTAAACACTCTCACTACAAATCCCTAATAAAGGGTATTTCCTTCCAAACATTTCTAAAAGCACGATCAACTTATATACTAGATTTAAAACTACCTACTTATCTGTATTTGCGAGGTATTCAGGAATTCTCGGTTCTCGCCAATGTTTCTGTTGAACATTACAAAATATAAAATTTCCGTTTAAATACAAGTGGTATTAGTTGGAAGTTATTTATTTTAATTAATATTTACCAATTGTACGTGATCCGGAACTCGAGACAAAAAATCAAGCAGGTCGTTGTTAGGAACTCTTTTTCGATTTATCTGCTTACGTATAAACTTATAGAAACCTGCAACAAGGACTCCTTATTATTATAGAATATAAAATTAAGTATATAAAATATTTGTAGTTACATTATTATTTTCTGATATAAGAAAATATTTACCTAACGCTACGAATAAGTAATTAATTGGAATGTAGTATACAGCCAATGACAACGCCGACACAATTATCATTGCCAAGTAACTTAAGAACGGGACGCGAAACATCACCAAACTGCAAAAGAGTATATTGACAATATAATAAATAACACTACAATTTTATCGAAATTAAAATTTGTAATAAGCTTGTTATTACTACTGAACTTTTTAATTCTCTCCATAAGCCCCACAATGTAGTCGATACCATCCTTGGTAGTCAGCGAAACATCTCTTAGTTCCTTTAATCGCTGTTTAAAAGTTTTATCATCCTAGAAGCAAAATATTACTAAACTATTAAGTTGGTAATTCCTTATATTAAAAAAAAAACACGCAATGGGTGAAGTTTATCAAGTTAAATTACTTTTGCCTTTAAATCTTCATACGTTACACTCTCATCGATTGCCTCAGACATCATGGAATCACCTAAAAAAAAATATTTACTTAGCTATAAGAAATGGTCAACTATGTACGCTAATGCTATTTTTGTCGTGTTTTCTTATTAGGTACTAGCGGCCCGCGCCGGCTTCGCTCGGGTGTGGTTCATTCTACTTCATTCTAGTAGGTTAAAGTAAATTCTAGTTATGATCATATCAAAATATGGTATAGTCATCAAAATTATAAATTTGGAATAGATTAGAAACTTAATGTATCCAGGACTAACAGGCGTCATCGAATGTCACTCCATACATTTACTGTCGATTTCGTTAAACGAAAGCTAAACGTTGGTAAAGAAAGGGTCAGTTTATAAAGTTTTGAAATGCTTTGAATTTAAAAATGGAATGCATCTGGTTTTTATGTAACAAATTAATAAATTTGAAATTCGTTTAAAAAGGGATCATCATTACTTATCGAAAAAGCCATAAAAAAATTAAAAAAACTTTTCGCTTATTTATAATCTTTTATTAATTTTGTTTTGTTAATATGTACGAGTAGCTTGTACGAGTATATTGTACGTACGTTATGATGTGGGAGTCTAATTTTGGAAGTTTATTTTTAACCAGTTCCCTTATAGGATTTGGAACCCACTGACAATGCAATAACAAAGTATAGTTAGAAAAAAAAGTTTTTCAAATGTTTAACAAAATCTTATTCTTTAACTATGTACCTAAGATGAAGAATGATAACGTTCTAATACAAAGAGTAGATTTTAGTTTTTCCTTTCTGAGATAATCGGTATTGAGTACAAATTTGAATGCTTTGTTATGCAATAAATGCTTGAACATAACACCCGCTTCTCTTTAGCTGCAGTCGGGTAAAAACGGATAGATAAATTGAAAAAAATTCAATCTGATGTATAAAAACATAATTTATAGTCTCAGCAGCTTTGAAACAACGGGAATCATGTACAAATTTTCAACCCCTTTTTGATTCCCTTAAGGGTTGAATTTCCGTGAACGGTAAAATAATATTTCTTTAATTAGTACCAGGAGACTACATTTTACAATTGATGTAATTTACTTCAAAAATTACGTATCTCCCATACAAACTTTAAACCACTCTTTCGACCATTTAGAGATGAAATTAAAAAAATAGTATGGTACATTTACAGCCTCAATTTATAAACCTTCATGTTTTTAGCTTTAAAAATGACAGTCTTCCATACAATGGTTTTACCCTATTTTACCCCTTTAGGGGTTTAATTTCGAAAAATCCCTTCTTATTACTTGTTTACGTCAAAAAAAATACGTACTGTTAAAGTTTCATGTTTTTAGCTTCAATAGTTTCGGCTGGGCGTTGATTAGTGACGCGCATTCCGGTTCTCTCTTTATTGATAGTATAGATACTTGTACTATTACTTATTCTGTGGTATAGATATAGATAACACGGGTAAAAGTACTTATTAATACACCAATTGCAACGATCTAAGTAATATAATTATATAAGTAATCAAAAGCTCCTGCCGTAAAGAGATGAATCACGAGATCAGTACTTACCAGGAATATATACCTTATGAATGATTCATCGATAAATTATTTGCAGATATTATCGATCCGTAGACAACATTTCGCGGTGACCAATTGCAGAGTTTTTTTTTACCAGACCCTGTGGGATCCTTTAACGTTCTTAACCCAACTTTTCGCATACTTTTTATTTGGCTTATGTTATGAGTTATGAATCAACAAATCGAACGTAGGTATATTGGCAGGAATTCGTTTTGCCTAGTGATCAATACGATTTCATTAATTACGCTTATGTACTCGAAATCCTTTAGCTTTAAACTCAAGTTGTTTCGTAATATAGTGTAAAGTAAAATTGATTTAAGTAAGTCACAATATTATGCCATCAGGTTCAGTTTTGGTTGGTTTTGGTTTTGTGTCGCACCTCAACTAACCCTGCTCCTCGCTTCGCTCTTCGTCGTACCTAACTTTCTCTTTGGCAAGATTTGGATCATAAGTGATGGGTATAGGTACATTCATATTTTGTTTTGGTTCAGCATTCTGTTTTTTTTTATTATTTTTGTAAACACTACTGGGCCAAATATATTACGATTATCTAGGTATTTGAGAGATCCTTAAATAGTCTGGTCAACATGTACCTTTTTGGGTGAAATTTTTGTATAGTCTCCGAAAATTACGATCAAGGTGTCATTCGATTCGGAATATTATGTAGAAAGTTTAGAAAAAGTTCCAAAAGGGGCCGAAGAAAATTGCAAAAGTTATAAACCCTATTGGTTTTGCTATACCTACTGGTTGGATTATGGGTTAATGCTGATCGATGAAACAATTAACTCTCTAGCAATAGCTCTTTGTTAAAAGTGTTTCGTGTTTGGTTAGGCTAGCATCAGAACGTATGAGAGTCGGATAAAGAGAAAAACAAACCAGAAGGCCTTTTTAAGAGCTATTGCACAGAAAGTAAGCATTAGGGGTTTGTTTGGTAAATGACTACTCGTAGATATATTACGCAGGGGTTCGTCTAATTTAAATGGACAACTCACCTTCACCTATCCGCTTCACCAAGTAGTAGAAAAATAAGGCGAGCATCATCATATTCGATGCTACCCACACCTTGACAAACAGCCAGAAGGCCGTCCACGCGGCTAGTGCCACCGCCGATCTCGCCCGATTGTCCGATTCAAACATACGTCTAAATCGACAGGCAATTACAATGTTAGATTTCAAACCATTCCTATAATTCAAATTGACATTGCACGGTTATGTCAATGTAAGATGTAGTGAGTAATCATGCGAGACCACGTATTTTTAACACCCAAATTAAAAAAATATGTGTTATCTAACTGTAAATCTGTCTGTCTGTAAGGTCAATGTGTCTAATTCCGTCTACGGGGCAACACCGTACGCAAGCGTGTATGGCCAATCTAAGAACGTTACGCCGTTTCTACCTCTGTCGACAAAGCAGGGGAACTTTTTAACTCCATCTCTTTGAAAGAGATGGCGCTATGTGGTTTACGATTGAAGAAAACGGTGTTTGAAATTTAGTTGTGCTCCGAACTTGAAACGCGATTGTTGTGTGATGGTGTTTTCAAAAGGTATATATTAAACCGTAAAAGTTACGACTTAGTGAGTGTGCTTAATATGTTGTTTAAGATGTGCGCCAACGGTTTCGACTTTCGATTTTACGTTAAAGTTATATGCTGGGTAAAATTTGTAACCTCAGAATTGTCAAGTGGGAAAAACCGTCTTTTAAAGGGACAACACCGACATATGCCGGTACTTCCCCATTCCAGTAATAGTCAACCCCTATTGATCAGCTGTTAAATTACTTAGCACGATGTTAGTTTAAATTTTACATGATTTTATTAGATAACATACAGGATGTTAGCCAGATCGTGTGCCAAAAGAATACGGCGGGTAGGTAGGGTCACTTGTAACAAGCTTTAGGCTAATTAACACTCATCCTGCCCACGGCTTTATTTTTTTCTATATTTCCCAAAAGTTTACAGTTTTATTTACATAAGTTTTTTTTTTAATGTCGCAGCTAAAAGGTATTTGTGTTTTTTTATCTTTAATGTTTGCTTATTCTATTAACATCTTATTAACATTTCCATAGTAAACAAAAAAAAGATATGACCCGACAAAGTGTGAAAATCAGAAAATTAAAGTAGTCAAGCTAAACTTTACGGCACAATTTAAAAAAAATAGGAACTTCTCGGATCTTCCAATTTCACAACAAATGTATTCCCACGCAGCTAACTTTTTTAATGAATAGCTGTTCAATTAAGTAATTTATTATGCAATGAAGTCGGGAAAAATAAATAGGTTCTTTTTGGTCGTAAGTTGCATATTGAATATCGTTAAAGAATAATTAGCGATGAAAATAAATGTTAACTTTTATTACCGTTTTTTATCATTGAAACTTTTAATGTTTTTTTTTATAATTGTATGTCAAATTAACTTGCTTTATTGGGTGCATTTATTATTCATTTTTTTATTTCATAAAGTAAGTTCACTTAACTTCAAAGAATTAAATAGGTGTTGTAAACCACCATTTAAGTGTGAAACCATTTTTTTGCCAGAAAAAGCATAGTGATTCTAGACATGTGGTATACCGTTAGACTGGCCATAAATTGGAGAAGAAATAAAAGATCGGAGAAGCTCCTATTTTTTTTATTGTGCTGTAAAGTTCAGCTTGAAGACTTTTATTTTCTAATTTTCACACTTTGTCGGGTCATATCTTTTTTTTTGTTTACTATGGGAATGCAATTAAGATCAAGATAGCGTGCCCGGAGGTAGGTATGATCAGAATTCAAAGATTTTAAATAAGGTAAAGAGTTACCATTTTGTTTGAACTAATTGCTATAGACATTCAATTTGATGCGTTAAGACTTACAGAGGGAGAAGACGACTATTTAAAAAACAAACCTACAATTTCAACCATCAAAACGAATGTCGTTTAAAGTTATATTTCAGTCAATCTTATCGTAATTTAAAGGTAAGGAAGTAACATGTACCTACTCGTAAAAAGTACCTAAATAGCCTAAAACTACCTATCGGCTATCGTCTGTGACAAAATAAGCGTGACAAGAGACAAATCGAGCCGACCTCCGAGTGATGTTAACAAGGTTTCAGTAATCTAGGCACTTACTTGTAATATTCATTCCCATAACGCACATGGTGGAATACGTCCGTAATAAATTTCAAATCGTAATAAAGCAACGACATGTTGAAATCAGGTGTTGAGGGTTCACTTTTAATTACTCTTGGGTTCATTACACGCAGAGATGCTTTGATCTGAAAATAAACCCATTAACGGTAATATTTACAAGTATAAAATTCACATACCTACTGCTAAAATTTATTCCGTTTGTCGTGTTGTACGGTCAGCATCAAAAGTAGCTAAGCAGAATAACATACTCAAAATGATTTAGACACGACTTATGCTCTTGACAATAGAGTCAAGGGCAGATCACTTTGAGCTCTTTGGTCGCGTAGCTCCTTCTGATAATGGCATGATTATCCTCTGTCTGAACCTAGTGGGTGTACAGTTGCCTGCGTAAATTATAAGTTGGCTCACGAACAGAACAGCCAATGCGTTTTCAGTCGCTTTACATGGTTTCATCTCTTCTTGAAGTGTTATTATCATAACCAGCGTTTTGTATTGAAATTTAAGGCTAAATAGTCAACAGTTTATTTTAGTTTTTAAATGTAAAGAATTGGCAGTTGAGCAATCAAATATATTAAAATGCGGAATTACACATTTTCCCACAAAGAAATTTTGCCAAGAGTGTAAAGTTTACAATTTATGGGTGAATTGCAAAAATAATAGTAATAGTTAAGTACTATTACTAAGGCACTAATTGATGTCACGAAACGAACGTTTGTCGTGAACGAAAATTAGTCATACAATTGTATGGTTAATCTTCGTTACACAAAGGAAAAATATGTTGTTTCAGCTAAACATTGACATCAATTAGGCCCTTAACTATGTACAATATTTTTGCAATTCACCGTTATGGACAAGTCATAGAGAGGGCCGAAACGAAGTTGAGGCTTACTCGTGTACGAGTCCATCATTTGCCCTCTCTGCCGAGGCCGTGAAGTAGGCATACTGCATTACTCGAGTGATTCCTATCTTCCATCCTAGCCACCCTGCCTCAAGTTGGATAGTGGGAATATAATTATTTATTTATTTTTCTTCTCTTCTTCCAACGTATACTTATGTACTTACAGTACCACAGTTTTCATTTTTTGAGTTCCGTAGTCAAACTAGGAATTCTTATAGTTTCGCCATGTCCACCCGTGCGTCCGTCGAAAAATTAGTGCTATAAAGCTTTATATTATAAACAGAGAGAAGAATAAAAAAAACATCTTATAATATTAATATAAACTATAATATAAATATCCAAATAATAGTTATTTATGTGGCTGGTGCATAATGAGAAATAAGATCACACGAGTGTTTTAATGCCTAATTATGCGTACAGTCGCATACATAACTTTATCTACATACATATCGTAAATTTTCTACAATATGTACAATCCGGCAAACATTTTCAAGTAACTTTATTTTCTGGTCTACGCACTATTCGAGAGTTCGAAACAAATGAGTGCGGTGCGGTGCAGGTGGGGGGCGGGCGCGCGGGTGCTGCAGGTTTGCTGGATTGTTCTAAGAAGATGTTCGAAATTTGAACGTGATTAAAGTTTCGGCTACCTGCACTTTAATTTAAACATTATGATGCAACCACAGATACATGTTTAGTAATGTATGTCATTTGCTTATCGTTTCTGAACATATTATAGGGAAGTTATACCATGGATGTAGATAAAAACCGTTAACACGACGGACATACCTAATAAAAGATCCTACAATGGTGGCTAACGCTTTTAACGCTTTCTTTTCTTCTGTTGGAAATTCCCAACCAAATTCTTAACAAATCAAGCAGATAAATCGTTATCTCTAAACTTGGTTACCCCTGAAGAAATTAATTTAATAATAAAAAATCTTAAGAACAAGTTATCCTTGGACATAGATGAAATCCCTCCCACTTTAATAAAAAGCTGTGCTGAGCATCTTACCATTCCATAAACCCTCCTTGTAAACCAATCTTTATCAGAAGGTATATTTCCTGATGCGTTAAAATCAGCTGTTATAAAACCCATCCATAAAAAGGGTGAAACTTAGGACATAAATAATTACCGCCCAATAGCGCCAACCAACCTTCATCTAAAATATTTGAGACCGTTATGATAAAACGTCTTTATTCCTTTTTTGAAAAAAATCAAATTCTACACGATGATCAAAATGGTTTTAGATCAAACCGGTCTACAACACTAGCTACCTACAAATATGACCAAAAAAAATATAATGCTATCAACAATAAAAAGTACGCAGTAGGCCTCTTGCTCGATATGAGCAAGGCATATGATAGAGTGTGCTACCAAACCTTGCTGGACAAATTGTACAGTATGGGAGGAAGAGGTTTAGCCCGCGATTGGTTTAAATCGTATCTGAGCGATCGGTCACAGAGTATCGAGATTAAATATACAGACTTTGAGACTGGCACAATACATCACATTAGATCTGACGGAGTCGCCATCACTGGTTCCATCCCCCAAGGTAGCGTCTTGGGATGCTGCCTATTTCTCGTCTATATAAATGACCTCCCTAACATATTGGACAGTCATTGTGTGCTATTTGCCGATGACGTATCTATACTGCTGCCCTGCTCAAATAATTATGAAGTAGAAACTAAATTAAATCTAACTCTTCATCAAATTGTACACTGGCTAGACCCACATAACCTAAAGCTTAATTTAAACAAAACTAAAATAATTCAATTTTAAACCCCACTAGAAAGCTGCCTTACAAATATCATACAGCCATGATAACATTAAACTAGAAATTGTGAGCTCAGCTACTTTATTGGGCATAGAATTGGACACAAATATGAACTGGAAATCCCACATAATAAAACTTTCCAAAAAGCTTTCTTCTTTTATATACGCACTCCAGCATCTCAAACGGGCCACAGTCGCGTATTACGCCTACGCGTTCTCAAGGATGTCGTACGGCATCGTGCTATGGGGCCGCTGTCCCGATGTTGATAAAATCTTTGTCCTACAGAAAAAGTAGTAAGTAAGTCGCCCCTTTATTAAATTGCAATTGCTCACCCTTTCTTCAATCTACATATTAGAATCATGTAAGGTTGTCAAAAATAATATAAATCCCTTTGAACCTGTAACTGAAATCAGACGTAATGACCGAAACCTAAATAAATTAAAATTACCTACCTTTCTCCAAATTGAAAATAATAACTTCTAGCCCCCACCACATGCTCATTAAAATATATAACCATCTACCTAATTCCATTAAAGATTTAGAGAAACCAAAATTGTTCCTTAAACCACTAAAACTGTATCTTATCAATAAGTGTTATTATAATTTAAATGATTTTTTTAACGACAAGTTGGTACTTGCTTAGAATTTGTCAACAGTAGTTTGATTTGACAAAATAAGTATTACTTTAAACATAAATGTGCAATACCACAGAATAAGTAATAGTACAAGTACAGAAGCGACACTCCGTGACAGCAAACATGCGAATTTAAACCTAAACAGAACGCGTTAACGATAATAAAACAAGTGCACGGCCGGAAGTGACCTTGGTTACATTTCTGCGATCGATAGTGGGGGCGCCCCTAACGAGGCAAAATGCAGCTTAAATCTGCGCCGCGAGAGTATGTATTATTTCGCCCGCCATGAGCTTTACTGACTCTGCCCACTCCGCAGGGCTGGCAGTTACTTGTACTAATTAATACGTTAATACTTATTCCGTGGCAGTTGTAAGAAAACAAATTGCATTAAACTTATTATTAATTGTAGTTTTCTTATGTAGTTTTAGTTTTATTCATCCCTAACTGTGCTAATACTGTTGCATTTGGAACACAAACAGGACTATTTTCTTTGTACCTATCTTTTATATTTGTATTTCTTTGTGCAACTGTTTGTGTGTCTAATTGAATAAATAAATGAAATAAATAAATCTAGTTTGTAACTAGAGACGCACTAAGCGAGACAAGCGAGAAAATACAACTTGTGCTACCTGTACTGGAATAGGTAGGTTAATGTTAGTCTAGGAGCTGACGCACGTTTTCGATAAACAATAATTTATTTTAAGGACTTTGAAAAAAACGTTAAAAAAAAGTCGGATTGGTGAAATTTCAAAAAAACGTTTAATATATTTTTGATTTAAAGACAATAATTATTAATATCTTATAACAATATTTATGTTTCATCAATAACATGTAATCAACATTTGCAACCCGCGATGGAAAGCCTGTTAGTCTTATTGCCTGTTTCACAACCGACAAGTTAAGCTTATGTGAGACATAAATTTACTCTTTCTTACACTTAAAAATATACAAGGAGAGAGCCAATTTTTAATGGCAGATAAATTTTTCCTTGCAATACTTAATAATAAAATTTACATTATAATTATTTGTAACTGTGACTGATTGATTACAATTACAAATGTTTAATTTTTACATATTTTTTAACTCCTTTTTCATATATTTGATATTTATTTATAGTTAAGTAAAAGGTAAAATAAAAATTACAGTTTTTTAACAAAAGTTAATTATAATTTTAATTTTATTGAAAATAGTAACAAAGCGAACCTTTTTCACTTTTTCTTATATATTATATAGGTAACTCATTACTAGGGTCATGTTTTAGCGAAAATATCCATCTACATATTGTTCTATCCTCCTGCCGCCCATGGCAAAAATGTTGTTAATCGAAATCAGTACATAGGTACTTACTAATTAATGTTTAAAATTAGATTATCAAAAGGCCTTTTAAAAGGCCTCTGGGCGCTAGGGGGATAATAATTACAAGTCTTAAATAAAAAATAAACCGACTTCAATTTCCGTCAACCTCGCGACTGGGTTATACCCTAACAGGGATAACAAATCAAAAAAATGTTCAAAATCAGAAACTAAAAGAAAAGAAAGAAAGAAAGAAAAACCTAATTTAAACGTTAGTACTTATATACCAAATTAAAAACTAATCTTACATCAGTCTCTTGGACTATAAAACTCGTATAACACGACAAAATTATAAACTCGAGCACTATTATTACCTATTCCGTTACTCAAGTAAGAAGGTAGGTAACCAGTATATGCTGACCTTGCTTTAGTAGGTAGTCACTATTACTGGGAGATCTACTTACGCGGAACGCTCTTGAAGTAAGGTAGGTAATAGACTGCGAAACTGAGGTAGGTAGTTAATAAAATAAATAATATTATTCCTCTCTTTTTGTGTCGAGGATTCAAAACTGTAATCATTGTGTCAGTAATTAAGTACAGCTACTCGTAACTACCTACCTCGATCGAAATTATAATTTATAAAATAATATTAATAATAATCTTACCTTTCGATATCTTTTGGCAGTGTAAATAATGATAGATCGCCATTCCCGTCATTATTTAAGCACCCGTATGCTATACAGTACCTTTTGGCTTTTCGAGGAGCCATAGGTACATTTTATTTAAACAAAAACTCGAATTATTTTCGCAGCGGCGTACGGGCGGCGCGCTTCAAGACGAGCGCTCGCGTGACACTCAACTGATTAGCCTTGTATAAAAGGCCGCACATTGAGTAGGCAATAGCGCGGAGTGTCACCGGCCTGGCAATACAGAAAATTTTAGAGCTTGTTTAGGATTAAGTTATTTGTATTAGATATAATAAAATACCTACTTTACTAGTTAGCCCTCTAATATTGCCGTGCCCTTGTAGGGCGTCACATGAATACCTATTGTTTGTTACACCTTATTACTTGTAATGTGATGCAATAAAGTTTTTTTGATTTGATTTGATATTTCATAAATGGATCACTTGATCGAAAAATTGTTTTCACAACCCCGTAATATTTTTGAAAGACCTATCTATCCAATGAGACCGCACACTGTATGTATTTTTTATTATTTTCTCGTCTACCCCATGTAGACGAGAAAAAAAATACATCCCCACATTACGTGTAGGGGAGGTACCTAAAAAATATTTTTTTCAAGGATTTATTTTACCACTTTGTTGACGTGACTAATATGTATATTCATGCCAAATTACAGCTTTCTAGTACTAAAAGTCCCCGAGCTAGGCTGCGGACGGACATAGCGAAACTATAAGGGTTCCTAGTTTGACTACGGAACCCTAAAAACGATGCCGATCGGCCATTCAGATAAATGAAGGTAAACTACTTGACGATTTTCGGGACATGCTATAACGTATCGATAGCAACGGAGAAATTATGATTGGTCATTCATTTCGACATCGGAAAAACGAAAAGCCCACGATTTTATCCGAACGCCTATTTTTGTCACGGTGTACTGTTTTGATAGTTGCTATGGCTATATTTAAACAACAGCTACTGAGCTAGCTATAATGGTGATACATACCCTTCTAATCTGTTGTTGACACAACGCCCAATCAGCTAATTTCAGTCGTTTTAATGAGGTTGCTATATGGCCGCGTTTCAACAAAGAAACAAGAAACTATTGGTAACGATTTGCGTTCGTGTTAATGTTCGTGTAATAATCTCGGAATCCAATATGTCAGCAATTGTTTACCCTTAATTTGGCAGTGTGCACCACAGTGCACATACCATAATGTTCACTTTATTATTATATTTTTTATGCTGTTTCTCTAAATTAAATAGGGTTTAAATTTACGACTTTTTATTTTTTGTTAATTTAAGGGTTAACCCGATTTGCATTACGCGGCCAAAATATGAACAGTGGCAAGTGGCTACAATCCCGTGTGGTGACTGTACCTAAATAATGACACCATCTTACCGGATTCCAGGCAATAGCCATTTCTAGTAGAACCCTTGGGCACTTCTTTTTGGCGCTGGTCGCCTTGGAGCGGTCCCTTAGGGCGTGCCATCTCTTGACGTCGTTGTTTATCCTCAAGAGCGGAATGGATACCTTGCCCAAGCTCACGTAAAAGTGGATACAAGAGTCGTCTTGTACGCAGATTTCAAGCGTAGATGTTAAGTCATTTACAGCACTGGAATAAAATAGAATAGGATAGAAAAACATCTGAATTTATTTCGAAGATTTACTTTTTCCCAATTTATCCTTCTACTTTTAAAGGCATTAAGTGTAAGCTTTCTATGTATTCAAGTACCTACTTATATTAATAGTAATGATAATGATAATACTTGTACTGCACTGAGACCTGAGACGTGGTCTCTTACCCGTATGTGTCTCAAATCAAAAGTGATGTGATGAGTTCTGCACTAGAATCGGAGTACCTAAGTAACTGACGCAGCCCTAAGAATATTGTTAATCTCTTAAAAAACCGGGCAAGAGAATGTCGGACCATGATCAGTGTAGGGTTCCGAAACCGTTAAGTACTACAAACATAAAAAATAACAAGCAATAACTAATTTTCTATTTAATGTCCGTCCGTACGTCTTAGATGATTTTAGTAGGTTTAAACACTTTAATCGCCTGTATCTCAACCACCACCAATGGATGTCTACTTAGTCGTAATAATTTTCCTTTAAAAATCGTTATTTGCTCTTTCATTTTAGTTTTTTTCTGATTTTTCGTATTTAATATTTCATAAACGGATCACTTACCCGAAAAGTTGATTTTTATTTTTGAAAGATCTATCCAACGAAACCATACACTATGGGGTAGACAAGAAAAAAAAAACCCACACTACGTGTAGGGGAGGTACACTAAGAATATTTTTTTTGCCTGATTTTACTTTACCACTTTCTTGGCGTGACTAATATGTATATTCATGCCAAATAACAGCTTTCTACTCGTAGCAATAAGAGTCTCTAAGCTAGGCTGCGGACGGACGGACATGTCGAAACTATAAGGGTTAGTTTGACTACGGAACCCTAAAAACGGCCCTCTGTTGACCGGTCGATCGAGTGAGCGAAGGGGATCCTATTATTTCATACATAACCAATGTTTCACAAATGATTCATTTCACAAACATATCATTTGACAACCCACGTTTCCCAATCTGTAAATATTTCTGGATTTATTTCAAGACTATCGCGTAGAAGCCTATGAAATATTTGTAGTCACAGAAAAAAAAGCGGGTTGGCAAATGATTAGCTGCGAAACGATGCATTTGTCAAAGATTTGTCGGCGAAAAGGCAGAGAACCGAGCGAAGTCATACGAGCAGGTTTACTCGACGGTTAAAGCTACCTTAAGAATGCACATCCTTACATTTTGATTGTACGCTCTGATGGGACAACTTAAACTCATCGGTTAATAAACTGACACCAAAGGTCGAACAAGAACCTGGTGAAGGTCATACGTTTGCGGATGGCGTGACACCGATCACTGCAGCGATGGAGGTCAGCCTTGGAGGAGCCCAAGCTGTGGACGTCTTTCAGCTGATAATTACAATTAAGATATTTCGTAGTTTGAGTAATTGTAACCGTTTCTTTACAATGTAAAGGTCTCGTTCCAGTCGGGGTTGGCATTGGAGCTTTCAATGTGTGTTTTGAACTGGACACCGTCGAGCTCGAGCACACAGTAAGCGTCGGGCTGCCCGATCACTGAGTGCAGCTCGCGCGCGCCGAACACCGTCACCGACATCTTTCCCACTTCGCCCCAGCCTTCTCCGAGGCCGAACCAAGTCTGAAAACCAGTACGACATTCAAACAAACCAACAACAATATATCTATCACTAAATTCTTCGTAATACCTACGTAACAATGACTTTAGAGACACGAAGTCAATACTTACACAATTTGGAGGGAGAAGGGAATCAGCCACTGCATACATTTTGAAAGTTTAATCGAAACTGCCTTGTTACGATTGTGATGAGATATGAAGCCATTAAATTCGATACACAGTCTCCAGTTACAAATATGCTATTCAAAATGAACAACCACATGAGACATCGCTTATACTTGTAAGTCTCAAAAGCATGATTTATGCTGAAACTAAGCAAAGAAATAGAGAGGCGTGTAAAATTAAAAAAATGATTGCTCAACAGTAGTTTCTTCCCCACTTCGTTCCGGTTAGTGAAATCGCATTTTGTTTGTTATAGTTTAAGGTTTCCTAATGTTTTACCAAATCAAAATTTAACAAACTATATCATTTAGAATTAGAAAAGGATTAGGATTAGGTTATTTTTATTTTTTATTTTTTTTATTTTTTTTTTATTTTTAGAATTTGGTCAAATCTCCTACCTCATATTTTGAATAGTTTCCCTAAACATGTATTAGAACGCATGGAAGCTAAACCTGGGTCTACCAAAAATATAGTTAAAAGATTTCTTATGTCTTGTAATTAATTCTAATTAATTCTTATAAATAGCGTCCTCACTAACTTAGCCAAATAATCTTAAATAGATAAAGATTTAGGCTAAGTATAAAATTGTAAACCCAACACAAATTTTGAAATAAACAGATTTTATTATTATTATTATTTATTATTTTACAAACTTACATTTGGCGAAGAGGTACCTACTTCCCGACTCATTATTTAAAAAAACCGGCCAAGTGCGAGTCGGACTCGCACACGAAGGGCTCCGTATCATTATCTATAAAACGGCAAAAAAACATGTTTGTTGTATCGGAACCCCCTTAAATTCTATTATTAGTATTTGTTGTTATGTCTATGAAAATTTCAACTCTCTAGCTATCGCAGTTCATGAGATACAGCCTGGTGACAGACGAACAGACGGACAGCGGAGTCTTAGTAATAGGTTCCCGTTTTACCCTTTGGGTACGGAACCCTAAAAAAATGTGATGGGAAGTCTTATCTAACCTAACACATTTAATTTAGTAAGGCCATGTAACATGTAATACGTAATGGTTTAAGCACAAATACGTTTTTACGAAATGAAAGTTTGTAAAACGTATAGTTGCCAAATGATGATTTGGTCAAAACTATGGACCCCATAATTCCTCCTAACCCTGGACCTGGGCCTCTATTCTACTGCGTTATAACGATATCGCGTTCCCAGCCCAGGGCTGGGATTCTAAACGATATCGTCTTTGACGTGTTTCCGTGTTGTCAAAGTTTTCATGTCATTTACAATATTGGCGACTGTTACAAACGTTTCAAAAACATGTCAAACGCGATATCGTTATAACGCAGTAGAATAGAGGCCCTGCATTAAATACAAATGTTTTAGCAATATCCCGAAACAGAAGTACCTACAACAAACTTGTATAGAATCTAATAATGGCATGGTACAGATAGTAAAATATGGTGTCCTCTCTGATTAATTAATGCTAAGATTGCCAACACACTATGGTCGAGAAGCCCCTATAACCTTGGTCACCTTTTATATGTACAGACAAGTCGTCAAAGCGCCAAACTACCGGGGCGAGGGTCTTAAAAGAAACTGTATTACTTAATAACTCCAGTATATAATTCATTTATAGTCAACGTTATACGATTAAAGAAAATTATGTCAGAAGAAAGTAGGTAGTTCTTTACACAGAATAACGCGCAGCTGTCGTCTATTTCGTATAGCGCCTCATTCCGGCGCGCCTTCTTGCCATCTCTATGTTGCGAATACCGACACCAGAAATGGCACAGTATAAGGGAATTTATACACGAAATTAGCAGGAACCTTATCAGCATAGGTATACGAACGCAATGTCCTTAAGAGGCCGTATACGAAATTTTGGCCGATTTCGCTGATTCACGTGGATTTACAGTTGAAATACTTTACTTCTACAAATTTTAATGCGCAACACGAAAGACAATTTCGATTTTCAATGAATGTATGAACTACTTTTTTGTTTTGTTTATTTTATTTTGATGAATTGACCTGAAACCGGCGACTGTTTTGTGAATTTTGCTGTAAGAGGTTTCGAATATCGCAATAACACGAATAATTTTGACGTTTAAAATTACAATTTATTCTTGTAAAGGTCGTCAAAAAAATGTATGAATTACTTCTTACCATCTTGGTATTTTTTTGTGTAAACAAATAATTAACTTGGTAATTTTTTTATAGAAAATAGGCAAAAAATGGTTTTTGATTTCGGTTACTGAAAACTCTACTTCATTAAATTAAAACAACAGTAATAAACTTCAGTTCAAAATTAATCCATTACCATAATAAACATTAAAAAAATAATAGCAATATATGTTTTAAAACAACCTAAATCTCGCATTATAATACTCGATAAAAATAAAAAAGTAACTCACTTATTCGATCATAACTGAAATGATATTTCATGTTGTGCATTAAAACTCACAGAAAAGCAGTATTATAACTGTAAAATCACGAAAAGAAGCAAAACCGGCAAAATTTCGTATACGGTCTTCTAATTGTTAAAAGTTGTTGCGCAGGGCGCCTGTGGGAGCACAAACCAAAAGGCAAGAATGACTGAGCTGGGCTCAATTCTCAAAAGTATACTTGAATCGGGGCGTCTCAGCTCTTTTTGAAATGAGCTTTAGATGGTAGATTTTAGCGTCTTCATAAAATCGGCGAAGTTTGCTGTTTTACAATATTTATGTCTAACATCGGAGGTTTACTAAATTACAGTGATTTTAACATAAGATAAATGCAACTGTAACGGGAGGAGAGTTTGGTGCTCTGGTTGAGATAAGATACGATGTTTGTTTTGCGTATGGCTTTGAACGAGGTTAGTCAGATGATCCACGAGTATCAGATGAATGAGAAAGTTCTAATACGAGGGACGTCCTATTAATAGGACCCTTTCAAAAGGCATACGGAAAGGTGAATATACTCATTTGATAATTTGTGTGTTGTTGCTGCATTTGTTCGGCGTGACGTAGGTATGAAATGGTTTTTTATATGTCACCTATTTGAGATGCTTTATTAACAATTCACTTATTCTGTTAAACTTACGTGTGAACATACACACACTACACTAAAAATTTAAAGATAAATAAACTTTGAACTTTGACTTCCTTTTTATGACATGATATGACAGAAGTATGGGTAACGTAACGACCATGTAACGACTCCACGTCACGAGTATAACCAAGAAGCTTGTATTATGACACTAGAGACGGCACGGCGATCAATTTTTTGAAGCGAAGAAAAGTGACCTTGAGTGACGATGCTTATGTTTTAAGTCCATTTCTCAAAAATTCAAGATCACGCTAAAAAAAAGGGACAAAAACCATAAGCGACGTCATTCACGCTCACTTTTCTTCGTTATTACAACGTTGAACTGTTCGCCGTGCAATCTCCTGTTTCATGTTTAAGCTTCTTGAGTATAACCCATAGAATAAAAATTAAAGGCATAGAAGGAGCGATAGAATAAAAGGCAACATACAGATACCTGATACGCACAGTCTTATTGGGATTCAGTGTGCCAAAAGGAACAGTTCCATAAGCTAAACTATCATGGTCGTAAACTGTCGCTGTCGCACACTGTTGCATATATAATCTACGACCATGGTGTCCAGTTGGTGTCGTTGGACACTTTACACGAGTTGAGAACACCTTGGTGTGTGCGGTTAGTTTTAGCAAGAACTGTATTCTATACTCTTTCCTTTTTTAACTTATTAAAAAAACAAATTTTCGAAATGGGTATAGATTTCACGCTTTCGTTTTAAGGCTCCTTCTGCTTCTATGCCTTTAGTTCTCATTCTTAGTCCATATTCTGTTCAATAGAACGTAAATAAATGGTTGAGTATACTTGCTCTTTCATACGTCGAAACGTCATTTTTGCAGTCTATTTCAAAGAGATTTCACATTACCTAACAGTTTTTAATGATATTTATTTATATTATATGTAATGTGTATCTTTACAATTTGTTAGTTTAAAATAATTTTAAATTCAGTCCGTTCCATCTGACGGAAGCACAATCGCCTCTTACCTTTTAAATGTCCTGTACAGACAGGTAAAACGTAAAATTGAATGTAATCCTTATACTCACCATTTTTGGGTTTTAATCCGTGTTCGTTGTACCCCGTGTGGACGCATCACACGCACAGTTTATAAAGGTTCGGATAAATGCACGCGCGACGCGCGACCCGCGCATGAGGCCCTTTGCGATCTTCCGGGAAACCTACAACCGACACCGCTCCGTGCGGGAATAGTTAAGCTAAATAAAATTGACAATGAGAATTGCACGAACCAGCAATACAAAACAAAACTAAGAACGGCAAATAGGTATATACAAGGCGTGTTACATTGCTCGTTACTTTTGTCCTAACTGTACGCGGCATCAAGTGGCTGCGCTGTAGCTCAAACACATGCAGCAACAACGTGAAAAACAGACTCAAAACGCACCCGGCTCCTAAACCCCTTCACCTTACCTGACGAACTTTTCATACGCAAACAGTTACAATATGATCACAATCTTCGTGTGCCCACGTTAACCACGTTTTATCTTTAACTCATCCTAATCCTAGCCCTTCTCCAAACTATGAGTGAACTTGATTCCTATTATGACTTCAAAATATCTGGGACGACTCCTTTTTCAAAGCACTTTTAAATGTTTTAGTCATTCGGTCCCCAGTTCTCATTGGTTTACAACCCAATTTTCTCTTACCCTGTACATAGTCGACAGTGATACATTAAATGAACGATTTCAAAAACGTGGACATACCTAGTTAAGGAATAAAATTAACAATGAAAACTTTTTATTGCGTCATGATAATTTAAATTACTGCTATAAAACAAATGTATCTTAGACAAAACTCCTTTTCAACCATATTATTAACGGGTGAGGATAGAAACTGCGGTTATTTATTAGATTTGAGATAACTTACGGCCTAAAGAAACGGCCTCCAGAAAGTGGTTCACAATCCGCTGTTAACGGTGTGTTTACAGACCTCGCCCCGTTGGTTGCGCCAGTGTGCGAAAAATAAGTCGGGCGTGATTTCGTGGTTCAGTTCTATGGTGGGTCAGAGCCAGGGTTCTGTTTTGCCGGTTATAAGAAAGGGTGTTTCGGATGCCCCCTGAGGTGCTTTACTTCTACCACTTAGGGCGCCCTGAATAAGCCTCGTGTGGAAAGGGCGGTTGGTGCAGTGCTATACAACTAATAATTTTTCGGCAGCGGCTTGCTTCCCCATATCTACAATAATGTATTTTTTCTCTTAACACATTGACTGCCAACTACGAGTATACTCGAAGTTATAACAATTGAATCAATAGTTTATAACTACGAGTATACTCGTTGCTAGTAGTCAATGGGTCAATATGAAATTCTGGTATTATTTCCAGCATAAATTAGTGGGACCGGTTGGCGCCGAGGATGCCGACTAGTGCAGTCGGAAATATGTCCGTGACGGTGTACGAGGCGCGGGGGCTGGGCGGTCTGCGCACGTTGATCGCCAAGCCCGCCACCTACTGCGTGCTTGAGCTTGAGAATATCAAAATCAATACCCCCACCGAGGTCAACAGCACCTCCCCCCTATGGAACAAGACCTACTTCTTGTAAAAAAATCAACCAATATACCCTACATATTTACAACTAGCAGTTGCCCTCACAAATAACGTGCCTTTCTATTGGTAAAAGAATGTTCAAAATCGGTTTAGTAGATCTAGAGATTACCCCTTACAACATCACAAACTCACAAACTTTACCTCTTTATAATCTAATATATAAAATTCTCGTGTCACAATGTTCGTTCCCATACTTCTACGAAACGGCTCGACCGATTCTTATGAAATTTTGTGTGCATATCGGGTAGGTCTGAGAATCGGCCAACATCTATTTTTCATACCCCTAAGGGCGAAGCCGCTGGCATGGCGGGTCGCTAGTATTAGTATAGATAACCGACGACGCTACATCATTTTACAACGATGCGTTTAGCCCAAAGGTCATATGTGTTTATCTACGAACATAACAGTAGAAAGTTTGTTTATCGTTGTCCAGTTTCCTACATTACAAGCCTAGAGTCAAGTTTAGGACTAAGTGTGAAGTCATCCCCGGGTATTTATTTATTCATAAACAATAAACTGCACCTTCAACGCAATCTTTATATTATCTTTAATAGTCGTTAAAACCGCTTCACTCCGCGGTTGCTGAACCCAGTGAATTTCTAAAAAACCCATCGTTACTTGTCTCTGTCGCGATTCATTTGGTTTTTAAACCAACCGTATCACTGGTAGATAACGTCACAACAACAACTAAGAAGTGGAACTACGTAGCAGCGTATTATGATCATTTTTTTTTAAATAAAATAAATGTTTTAAAAAACATGTACACGCCTTCAAAAACAAAAAATATTGTGGTCGCCGACCACAATTTTTTCAGCAAAAAAAGCCGACATCAGTTGGACTAACCTATTACTATTAGGTAGGTACCTACAATTTTATAAGAAGTTATTTTTGAGTTTTTGAAGGCGCTTATTTGTTTTTTAAAACATTTATTTTTATACCTTTTAGTGATCATAATAATACGTCCGTACGTTATGTCGTCCTGTCTGTGTCTGTCTGGTGTGTTTGTTATGTATAGTGTTTGAGGACCTTCCGTCGCTGAACATGGTATTCTTAAAGTATGATATTCTCAAAATATGATATTCTCAAAACATGATATTCTCAAAACATGATATTCGCAAAAAATGATATTTACAAGACATCAATTAGACAGTCTCGTCGTCGGAGCTCCTGTTTCTGGGTGATTTGGCCCTCCAGGCCTGCTGTAAAACTAGGTAACATAACCTAAACCTATGAACGTTTCTTTAACCTAATTCCACTATTTGCAAATATCATGTATTGCGAATATCCTGTTTTGCGAATATCGTGGTTTGCGACTATCAAGTTTAAATAATATCATATTCTGCGAATATGATATTCCGCGAAGTATGGTTTGAGGAGTTCCTTCGATTTCTCCAAGATCCCATCATCAGATCTTGACGTGCTGTAACAAAAAAAAAACCCATCAGTTCATCGGTCTTTGTGTAATTGGAGAACATACATAAAAAATAAAATTTGTTTAACACAAGTTGCCCATTTTGAAGTCAGTTAAAAACAAAACGAATCGAAACGCTAGTTAGCGAACACATCGTGGCTATAGGCTAGTTGTTAACTATACAATGAAATGGATGTAAAAACTGAGATAATCATAATTAGTTCTACCTTTATCTTATTTTCAGTCCCGTAGAAGATATAACATCTTCGTTAGTTATCACCGTGTATGACGACACCTTCATAACAACGTCCCTGGGCAAGATCTCCATACCGCTGCTGGGGATAAACAACAATGAGAGGAGGTGGTACGCTCTGAACCCCGATTGCAATACGGGCGACTGCCCAAGGATTCAATTGAAAATGCATGTCGAGTGGAATGTGGTAAGTTTTACACAAACTATATGTATAAGTAAGTTACTTCTGAAAATATAACTTGAGACCTTATCTTGGTACAGGATGGATTATCTTAGCCTGTGGCGGCCAAGGTAGTCGTAAATTATATTTAGGCCCAAAGAGGCAAGCAAAAGAGAGCGCAACATAAGGTGGATTTAGCTTTTATTGACTATTGTGTTCTTTTTCCACCGTACGGAGGGTTATCCTAATAAAAAAGGCACAGCCAGGAATTTTTATTTTTCACAGTTTCGGAAAAAGAACGGTTTGCCAAATGGTACGAGTATGTTTGTGAAATTCATCGTCTGTTAATTTTTATCAAATGATGGTAAACTCTTTAGAATATGAATATGATCCGTAGATATTTTAATTCATGATTCAGCCTCGGAAATTCAGTAAATGTTCGATGTTTTTATTACGTGTGTAGTGGTGTTCAGCACATCAAAACTTAAACATGACATGTGTGGGAAAATTTAAAATGTGTTCGTGTATAAACCAGATTGCGTCTGGTTGAGAGCTGATTATACATACTAATTTATAATTATGCGTAGTTAAGGGTGGCGCTGGTACTTAGTGAGGAAATCACATAGACTTAGTATAAAAAAGTTATAGTTCCTTGTTTGACTACATTGCAGTTGCCTAGGATATCGACGACGCAGCGACGTTGCCAGATTTTTTGTAATAGGTATCACGTGCTAGTAGTTCACTTCATATTACCGACGTGTAAAAGAGCCCCATGGGGGCCTATTTACTGAATTAACATTTTGATTTTGATTTAGTGCACGTCGCTTGAATATGATAAATACTATTCAAGTTTTCATCTGATCGCCGCCGTGCTAAAGTACGCGAGTCAATGTAAGACAGGCTGTGGTTTTAAATTGAATTATTTGTTACATAATCCGCTTATCTTACAATCTTCAAGTAAAGCATCTCTGTCAAATAAATTTAGCCCTTTTCCTTTCATACACTTGAATCCTTACTTTTACGTAGATAGTAGCGCTGTTGTCATGTTATCTTGCAATCCCTTGTGTGCCTGTTACCCTATACCTTCTAAATCATTCAACGTTTCGTTTTGTATCACTTCGATGTATTAAGAAATGTCGTCGCTTGGGTATGAGTTTTCAAATAAGACTTTTTAAAGTAGCCGCAACAAATATCCCAGAATACAAGTCGAAAGTACCTAGTGTTTTATTGTGTCTAAAATCGACGACGGCACGTGGGCGGCACGCCCCGTAGATTGAAAACTTTGTTAAATTGAAACGTCGTTAGTTTAATAATAATAATAATAATATCACGGGACAATGTCACACAAATTGACCTAGTCCCAAACTAAGCTCTAGGCTTGTGCTATGGGTACTAGACAACGATAAACTTACTTATATAGAGAAATATATACTTAAATACATAGAAAACATCCAAGACTCAGGAACAAATACTCGTGCTCATCACACAAATATCTGCCCTTACCGGGATTTGAACCCAGGTCCCCTAGCTTCGAAGGTAGGGTCACTCCCAACTAGGCTAGCGTCAAATCGTAATGAGATATCGGAAAGTAAATCATATTGACGGTTTATGGACTTTCAATGGATAGCACTTCCACTCCCCTCGTCTTGCCGGCAGCACCACGGTAGTGCTGCCGGCAAGACGAGGCTAACCTAACCTACAAGGCGGATGACCTGAACGAATTTGATCGCAATTGGATGTTGTTTTTTATTTGAGTATACTTATAGACCGTCACTATGTAAGTTTATAATGTTGACCTTGTCAGTTTAACGCCTTTAGATTAGTGTAGCAAATTAAACAACGTTAAAGTGACAAAGCACTAAATAAAGTGTGCAGCTACTTATGAGACCGACCGTACGAAAGACCTAAATGAATGTTTGCTCTATACGAACTTGGCTTGTTTATATCGTCTTTTGTCTATTAGCATAGCACTTCACAAATCGTTGCTTTAATACAAAAGCGCCAAAAATCAAAATGAATCTTTGTTGCTTTTAAATTCAGAACGCTATTTAATTACTTAAAGTTTTAAATTCAATTGTATTTGTTTTTGATTTGTGGCGCTTTGGTATTAAAGCATATGTACCTGCAGTCCGTGAGCACTTAGAATAACATTCAGAATGCTGTTTATTGCAGTGGGGTTTTCTTCAGTTTTAATTAATCTTAACATTTACGTAATTTTGTGATAACCCTGTCTAAATGGTAGCATAAAAGTGTTATAATGTGTATATATTTGGAATGGGTTATTTACCAGCTTTCATTTGAGACCTACGTATGTTAATATACCTACTTAATAAAAAAATAAGAATAATTTTCCCTCCATATTTTATTTCGTGTAGGTCATATTGAAATTTTATATACCTACCCGAAGTCACTTTGAGAATTAAGACGAATCGAATGAAACCTCATAATGTTAAAATCCGTCAAGTCGTTTAGGCTGCAGAGGGAGCCCAGAAATAGACGTACATTCATAATACATCCTTATCCTTACGCTCAAAACCAGTGATTGTAAAACCAGTTTTATTCAATACCTGTATTTATATTGTCAAATTATTACCGCTATAAAATAATACCTATATTCAAATTAGAGGTATTGTTGTCATTCCGCTTTTGTTTTTGTCGCTATATATACACTGTTTACAGTATTAAATACCTGTATTAAATACCGTTATTTATTGCACCTGATAAGTGTGATGTGAATTAGACTGTAATTAACTGCAATTTCAGACTTGTCTAAGGCAAGTCTAAGTTTTTTGTAAGAGCACCTAAAACATTTACATATACGAATAAACGAGAATATTGACACTGACAGGTATTACTGTTAATGGTTTTTAGAGGTAAAGTATCAAAAAGAGGTATTGTTCTCAATTGGCTAAACCGATAATATACTTGAATACCGGTAATCAGAGCTTTAGCGGTATAAATAGCGAAATGCAATTATAACCGGTTATACCTCATTTAAAACCGGTAGTGAGAATACCGGTAACGATCCCTGCTCAAAACTCAAAAGCCCCCTTCGTGTTTTGTTTAGCAGGTGAGTTCAACAACCACAGCTAACCCCTTATAACCTACCATAACCATCCTACAGCATGCATGTCAATTTTATTACGAGTATTTTCAGATAAAAGCATCTCTGCGGACCTTAACCTCAAGAAATACTTATTATGTAAATTCTGAGAAACAATTCAACATGACAATGATTTATACAAATTTACAATTCCTAAGAGGGTTTTTCAGAATGTGTCTTCAAACGCACAACTTTTACATGTAAGTGCCCATTGAAAACTGGCGTTAGTGGTCATAGTTGTAATAACCAAGTTTAATCAGATCTATACTAATATTATGAAGAGGTAAAGTTTGTGAGTTTGACGGTTTGTGAGGTTGTAAGTAATCTCTGGATCTACTAAACCGATTTAGAAAAATATTTTAGCAGTAGAAAATAAACAATAGAAAGCCACGTTATCAGGCTGTTTTATTTTTCTACACGGAAGGAGTCGCGGGCAACAGCTAGCACCTACGTAATAAATCTTGTTCTAAAATATTTAGAATCACCATAGGATTAGAAGTGAAAACCGCATGCCTGATTCAATAAAACAAAACACAATAATGAGGTCCTATTATAGGAAATTCCAGTCAGGGTTTGTGTAGGGGCGCTTAATGTGTAATCGTGGGAACAGTGGATCACTAATTTTTCAACCCTTTGTAGACACGTTATTCACTAGGTACGATTTTTATATTAAAAAGCTAGATAGTAAGTCTGGTTAACATCATATTTTTCAAAAAAAGGAACGGTCTATGTTGAACCATTCCATTGTCTAAGTTATTGTTTAATGTTTTATGTAAAATTTAATCATAGGTTTAAGTAATTTAAATTTCATAACGTCGTTACGAAAAATGATAATATCGGAAGAGAAGAGAATTTCACAATATAAAAAAGCCTAATATATATTTTGAAATATTAAAGATGAACACGGACGTGGCGTTAATAGGTATGTGGATAAAAATTACAAAATGTAGGTACTTGCAACTCTTAACACGTGACTGCGTCAATGCAGGAGCGTAGTAGGTACCTACGACTGAGAGCATGAGAAGAGAAATAGATGGCCTCGTTCAAATCATTATTTACTCATATAGCGATAATTCACCGTGGACCCTTGATCCACTGTTACCACAAAAACCCTATGGTTAAGTCAGGATATGATGTATACCTATAGAAGTAGTTAATAGCATAAGAATATACATAATAATATTCATGTTTTTTTAATATTATTAAATACGTACAATTTATATAAATTATACACACAAATAGAATGAATAAGTAATTTTCCAAGAAATATTTGTAACAGCCTGTCAATTTCAGGGTTCTGTTTGAATGGGACAACAGAGTGAGGTCGGTGGCGGCGCTGGTGGCGTGGATCCTCTCCTGTTATTACTTCAGGGCGTGGATGGTCCCGGCTGCGGTTATCCTTCTGTTTTTCTACTATATGGTCAAGGGTATACTTTTTGGTAAGATATAATAAGTACATATTTGGTTTTGTATTGGGACCTATTTTATCTCTCGGTTTGTCTAAACACGACACGTTAAATATTGAAAAACTAAATAACATTCAATTACTCAAAATAATAGACTTAATAGAGGTGGTTAATTTATATTGGGTAAAACAAGTTACATTTCAATTATTTGACGATTAACTGACAAACGCGCTAGTATCATCGAAATAATATAATAAGTATAGAGGGGTAAACTCAAACGAAAACGACTTTCGAATCCGCTCCAAAACACCGACTATTTGAAATGACTCAAATGACTAATTTTTTTTCATAAGGCTTATCTACTTGTTCGCGACCAAGTATCATTTGACGTGGATGGATTTATAAAAAAAAAAGCGGCCAAGTGCGAGTCGGACTCGCCCATGAAGGGTTCCGTAGCAATCATCATCATTTGAGCTAGCTGGAAGAGGTCCACTGCTAGACAAAGGCCTCCTCCAAGGTTTGTCACAAGGACCGGTCCTGCGCCACTTGCATCCAACGGTTTCCCGCAACCATCAGCCATCTACCTCTTAAGTCTAGCAATTCTTAGGGCTATGTCGGTGACTTTGATGGTCGTCCGGATATACTCATTGCTGATTCGATCACGCAAAGAAGTTCCGAGCATAGTCCTCTCCATTAGCCTTCATATGAAAGCTTAAGGTCATTCAAAAGGCAATGGAGGGAGCATCGTTAGCGCCTACATCTCAACCACCAGTCACACCCAGCGTCAAAAAATCTGCGTATTCGTTGGGGTCAAAAATGTCTGAACACGCTCCCTGATGTGCTTGCTTATTTTTGTTTTCTTTTTAGGTTTTTCTGTGATGCCTCGTGAACCAAGCGCTGACGATCTAAAATATAACGAAAATGAAGAAAAGTCACAAGTAAATTCTACTTGATGAACTTCACCCAAGTAGTAGTATATAATTATATATAAGATTACGTGCCCACCTACTTAAAAAACTTAATTACTCAGTAATTGCATATTAGTTAGGTACTTCTTTCTTATTTGCAGGCTAATGAGGAACATTTTACAGAGCAACTAAGCCGACTAAAAGGTATCACGATCGCGACGCAGGACGGTATTGACTTCGTCGTGATGCTTATCCAGAAGACAAGAAAGTACGTAAAACCTTATCAATAATTAATTTAATTTAATTTTAATTTAACTGTCGCTTGAACTCTTTTGCAGCTTGCTGATGTTTCACGTCCCGTTTTTAAGTTGCGTAGCAATTGTATATTTGTCGTTCGTTACATTGGCTTTATACTGCATTCCGATTAATATCTTACTCATGATATTAGGTAAATATTTTTTTTTCACTAAATAGTTAATGATAATTATGTTTAAAAATACTTTATTGTATATGAATTATGTCTGTAATTGTTATAGGTGTGTTCAAGTTTACACGGCGCCTGTATAGGCCGGCAGCCAGTTCCAGTTCACATATAATTGACTTTTTGTTTCGAGTCCCGAACGACCAACAACTGGTAAATCCGTACATGCTAGTAGGTACATTACAACGGTGCGGTAGAAGATGAATCCGCACACTGTAGTATATTACTGCTAAATACAAAGCCACTGCTAAATACAAAGACGCGTATGACGTTGCCGGCTCAGCTTTTGTAAGAGATGGGCTGTTGGGCCTCTAAAAGCTAGGGCTTTTTATACAACACACATTTTACACTGAATGGATTTCAAATTTATAGTGTTTTCGATTCGCGAAGGCCCAAAGTGTCGCTACGTGGTTGCGTCAATGTACGGCATAGTGGGGTGCGAGTTCGCGAATTTAATACCTACTACTATGAAGGGGAATAAAAAATGACAACAAATAACTATTGAGACTAAGTTAAAAAGTGAATGTTATGTTTGTTGTGTTTCACAGATTAACTGGTACGAGCTGCGGAATCCCGTGCCAAGTGGGACCGCATTAGAAATAAAAACATAGTAGAAACAATGGTCGGCGAGCTCGTCTCTGGAGTGAGAAGAGACTCCTGGTGCATAGGTGTGTGATCCGCGACTCTTCCGTTCAGAGTGGTTGGACGAATCCTTGTGCTGGCAACGCATATCTGTACCGCTTTCCTGATCTTTACCCTGATGATGTACAGGTATTGGCCATCTTAGTAAAAAAGGTTTTGGCCTATGTAAATTTAAGTCAATTATTAAAAAGCCTTCAAGTTAAAACTATATTTGTGTAGAATTTTTAACACTTATATAATCTAATTTAATATTTTATTTATTAATACAATAAAATGATTTGAACAATGATTTGGACATAAAGTGGCCAAAAAAGTTGCAGTGGCTACAAACGATAGGTACATCTGCCCTATGTGCGTTTTTAACAGATGCGTTTCGTTACACCCAGATAGGCATCATACCCTGTTTCTAATTTGTCGTCATTTAAAACAAACATCTTTATTTTATTTCTTCTCAAAATACCATATTCGTCCTGATATCACCTATTTATTATATACGAGTAGGCATATTATATCAGTGATATAATTAGTACCGTCGTGTTTCGTATCTTCGGCTCTGCTACCTTATTTCGCCTAGTTTGACATAAGTTGCCATTAACAAAATGTTTCTAGCGTAAACCTTACAGAAAACTGCTAAATATAAAGTATTTTTTATGGGTTGCAACATTCTTCAAACAATCTACGGCTAACTTCACACAGTTCACGTTCAGTGAGGTTTTTTCGCGACACCGACCGCATGTTTTTTCAAACCAGTGTTTTAACTTTACTTTTAATCGGTGATACGGACCAGGCAAGGTTAAACTTTTTACATTATTATATGCTATAACTATTTCTTTTTCATATGAAACTACTATTTAATGGCTAGCTTACGTTTAGAAGTCACAATTGGATAAAACTTTGGTGAGGGTACTTGGCGTTCATCTTGTTGCAAAATTTCGCCTACCCCTAGTGTTGTCAAATTTGTTTTACCACAATTATTGGTGAATGACATAACTTGCTTTTAAATTTAATTTAATTCAATTATGATAATACGAGTATACTGAATGAAAATATATTAGATTATTATTTTTATTAATTATTAAACAATTTTGTTAAAAATATTTTGTGTTTTTACTTATAAACCATTACTCCCCTTTATTAAGCATGTTGGTTAATTTGGGCAGCCCTAACTTTATTATAGAAAATGTATGAAAACAACTTCAAACTGTTACCAAACTTCGCCTAGGTTAATTTTTTTTTTTAAATATGCCTGGTCTGGTGTACTCATAATAGTATATTAACACATTCCAAGGAGATACGACTTAACATGTGTAAGTCACAAAAAAGTTTATTGTTAGCGGTAAAACATGCCGTAGGCGAAGATAGGGAAAAATACCCACACTTCGCCTATTGCCTTTGGGGCCATTTATTAGTAAGTTCACCAATGAAATTAAAAGCTTTCAGGGTATATACGGATAGTCAGGAGTACTAAAAAACGTTTTTTTGCCATAACGGACTGAAATACGTACAAATTTCAAAGATATTATGGGAAGAGTGTCAAAATCCAGGCGAAGATACTAAACTCGACGGTACTGTTAGGCGATGGGCTTGCAACCTATCACTAATATATTGTGCAAAACGGAGTTACAGAATTATAAACAAGTCTTTTTAGAGTTGTTGGTATTTCTGTAGCTCTGCCTACCCCACTCTGGAAATGAAGGCGTGATGTTTATGTATGTATGATATAATTAGTGAATATTAAAATCATTTCAAATTGATTTTATTTTGTAGTAGCGGATGCCTGCGACGCCGGCCGCGTGGAAGTCGTTGACTGCTACTCGCGGGAAAAACTACCCTATGTCCTTCCTGACTTCCTCCGGGTCATCCGGTCAGTCGGGGTTCAAGCTATCGAGATCGGTTAAGTGGTTTAGCCGTGAAAGCGTTACAAGTAAACAGACAAAGTTACTTTAACATTTATAATATTAGTATGGATTTATTTTATTCTTATTTTGCACTCAATTTTATTTCGTTGTAGTCTAGTAACTTTTTAGGGGGTTTGAAAAAAAACCACCCACTTATTTTTTTCTATAGATTTGGGAAAAAAAATGAACTTTAGTAGGGACCATCATCCTGGACAAGACAAATAGAATCCCTGATCTGTCCCCAAAAAGAGAGAGAATTGTCCGTTTTGCTACCTAAATCCAATACATTTCTTGGTAACGAAACGGAAAATTCCAGACATCTTTTTGGGGACATATCAGGCATTATATTGTTCAAATGATGGTCCCTGCCAACTTGCATTTTTATTCCCAAATCTGAAGAAGAAAAGAATCAGGTGCAATTTTAATAAAGTCATCTTTTACAGTCTGCGAAGACAGCACCAGGGGCGAAGGACAGCTGCGACTAAAATCGCGAGAACGTACGTACGAACGTACTTATTATTATTACCTATTGGTGTTTTTACCGTAACCAAATTTAGTATTTATGTAAATTGTGATTTAGTAGTAATGAATTCTAATTATGAAATTTATAACTTAACGATTATTTTCATTTATATTCTAAGATACAGTGAAAAAACGAATAGGTTGATTTTACCTATAATTAGGGTTGATACCCGTGAGTTTTGTAACACAATGAAAAGTTTGATGCAACCATTCGTTTTTTCAGTGTAAGTGACAACGGGAACAATCTCACACATATCGACAAAGTCCAAACGAAGCTCTAGGTTTGTACTAAATATAGGTAAACATACTCATATAGAGAAATAAATTCATATATGTATAAGCTTCTTGTGTGAGACTGAAACTGAAACAATGTTTTTTATCTGTGCACTCAAAATCTACTTTCTATATACGTGACGGAAAATAAACATCAGAATCCCTGTTTAATTGTTTATTTATAATTTAACTTATTTCTACTAATATCTACAGTTCTACTTCTCTATTTGTTCTTCCTTACAGACACAAATGTGATTAATATACACACTTATAGAAATTTAAGCGTTTTACCTATAATTGCTTGGCAACATTATCACGACAAGTCAGTCTCATTAGATTGGTCGCTGAAGCTTCTATTCAGCTTATCGTGGTTAGCTTGTGAGGGCTCGGGGACACTTAGCTCCTTCCAGTCTTTCTGCAAAACCGAAAATATAGGTGTAACGTGGACGTTATTACTATTACCTACTTATTTTAAATAATTAACAAGTGGCATGTGTACTAAACGGTAAACATACTATCTTCAGTTACTAATTTATGTAATTACAAGCTTTTTCTTGCTAAATTTTAATTTGTTTGTTTGTACCAGGGACCGGCCCGCTATCGCATTCAAGGGGTTTTTATAAGGGTTTTACTTAGAAAAGCCGAATCGCTTTAAAGTCGTTCGAATTGCTTTTAAAACCCGCTATCCAATTCAAGGGGTTTCTAATGGGTTTTATAAGGCTTTTACTTAGAAAAGCCGTTCGATATGCTTTTTATAGCGCTATTAATAAGGGTTATCTGTGCTAACCCTGCACCCTGGTTAGCTGTTAAGGGGTCCATTATAGTGAATGGTTAGTTTAACAAATAGCTGTCATATATTTCTTTCCAAGAGGTTATTCTTTTAGTGGGTATTTTATTGAGAGGTAAAACTACTTTCAAAGGCTTTTATCGGTGAATGGGTGAGCGGGTCCCTGGTTTGTACACGTTGATTTAGTGTTGATAAGCAAATGACTGATGACTAAGTATGCAAAAAATACTTGTAGGTATTGACAACAAAAAAATAAACATTTTATAACATTTTATAACGCCGTAGTGTTGTGTCTATAAGCATTACAAGAATGGCCCGCGAGTGCTTTCGTGAGATAGAACAACTTGATTAGTGTGATTATTAAGGATAAGGATGAGGTATAATCAAGAAGGGCTGTCGTTCCGGCCGTATATGTATGTATTTTAGTGTGTATGTATGTATGTATGCTCTAAGTATGTTATTTCTTTTTATCATTTACCCATATTTCATTATCTGGTATCCGCGATATGAAATCCACCAAGTCGTTGTTCAACCGTCTGTTAGGGTTGAAATATTTTCTCGTAAACTTATACACACCTACAAAAATAACACTGTTTTCATAAAAATAATAACATGCTTCTAAAAAATACATAACAACGGCTTGCCATAGCAATAAGTAAAAGTTGGAGAAAACGTAAGAAAAATATTAGAATCTACCAATCGGCAGGGCAAAGTTTAATCTGTCCTATTCTACATTTCTACAGGCTTTCGATTATAACTCGCTAGGTACCAGTTGCCCGCGACTCAGACCACGTTGAAGTCATTTATCTTATCAGTAATCACTGTTCTCTCGGAAATAGACCACTTTTGAGATATAAACTTCCTTTGTATCAAATTTCATGTCGATCGGCTGAGGCGCTGACCCGCGAACAGACGAAACGAACAAACAAAAACACAATTAGTAAGTCCTCTTGACAGATAATTCAATTCAATTTTAATAGCTACTTCGTGAAACTGGTGTTTCCCTCGGGATCAATCAAATAAATTCACGTGGACTTTAAAACAACGCTTCAAGTCGTATTATCTTACATTGCCGCTGAGGCTTATTGTTGTCAGGGGTACGGCTTTAAAACGTTGTTGAAGGAGTTGGTATACGCGAGGAGTATCATTCATTCAGCCTATATTCGAATCTCCTCACTCCTAATGATGCAGAGCGATGATTTTGGTTAATCATTCTAGCATTCTGGGTGCAATTTTTAAATCTCACCGATGTAAAATCAATTTTAAAATCAATTTTAATCAACGAGCGGGCCCTTCTTTTGGATTTGATACGATCAAGGCGTAATGATATAAAATCTAAAAGAAGGGGACCGCTCGTAGATAAAATCGCTTCACAAATTTATTTTAAAGCGAGTAATTTTCCGTCGATGACATTAAAAAATCGCACCCCAGGCTTTTTATACGTACCTAAACCCATCATAAGATAATTAAAGGGAACCAGGTAGATGACAAGTGAAGACGCGGCTAGAATAATTACTGCGACGTAGCTCAAAAATGGCACCTTAAACGTAGCCAAGCTGCAAAAAACGAAATGTAGCATGTTATTTAAAGTTATAATTTCTTCAATACTTTATATCACTCGCGCAAATCCGAGTAATGGTAGCATATACAGTGGTGGACATACTTATAATTAGAAACAGTACATATAACATACATAAGTCAACACAGAATGAAATATCGTTATGATTTTAAACAAACAATAAAGATTAAATCACTATTAACTATGCCAGAATATAGCCAATAAGTTAAAAAACTCATAGAATATAAAAAACTGTTCTAAGTACCTTTAATTATTAAAAGAGTTTAAATATCATGCATGATAGTTGAATTTCTATTGCTGGCCGCTTGGGCAACTCATTAGAAACAGGATCCATGATTAGGTACATATTTAAAAAAAAAAAACCTCTTTCTACACTTTCTGTAGTTTCGGCGGCAATTAAACGTAAATTTTCAACGCTATTGCTCGTTATAAAAGAAACGGATCTACTAATAGTGTTGTTAGTAAGGCTCGTCTAAGGAAAACGTCTCACCGAGAAGATTTGCAAATAATACTAAACAAGACCCGTTTAAAGGCTCCAATGACAAAATGAAGTTTTTTCACGTGTTGACCCAAGGAACATTTCTTCGAAGCTGGTACACCGCAGATTCGTGGAAGCTAAATTGTTCGGGAGGGTTTCTCGAAAGGTACCGCATCTTACCAAGCAATACCGAGAGAAGCATTATAATTTGCAAAGAAATATCTTAACTGGGCCGTCTGATAATGGAAAAAAGTGTTATTCTCGGATGAAACAAAAATTAATATGGTGAATTCAGCGGCAAACGCTACGTGAGTCGTCCAATAAGCCATGCTTTTGATTATAAATACACGAGGAGCATAGTTGTAACAGGGCGGTGCACGGTGGTAACAAGTATGAGGACGTTTTTCTGGTTGCGGAGTTGGACCCGTCCGTAAGATAGAAGGTTTGAGGGATCAATTTCAATACAAAAACATCTTAGAAGGGATTCCCTACACCGAGTACCATTTCCATGTGACCTGGATCTTTAGCACGATAACGACCCAAAACACACGGCCCGCAGTGCTAAATCCTTTGTTACTGAGCAACGTGTAACCATGTTAGATTGGCCTGCAAATAGTCCCGATATAAATCCTATTGAAATTTTGTGGTATGTCATAAAAAAAAAGTCTCCGTTAAACTTAGTTCCAGTCAAAATGAACTTTACGAAGCTTTTGTTCAAGCATGGAACTCGATCCCAATCGATAAATGTATGAAATTAGGTACTTAAATCAATGCCACGTCCTTGCAGAGACGGCATTAATAACAAAGACTTAACTAAATATATTTTTTTAAGAAATATAATAATAATAGTTTTACATAAATAATTTGAAATTGATGATGAAGACGTTAGCACGTTAATAACTTTGATTTTTACCTCATTTCTTTATTGTTTCTTTGTCCTTCACAAACGGATGACAGATGGTACTGCAAATGTCGTTTAGTTGTTTATACTTAACTAAATATCTAAATTACAGTTGTAAACTTGGATATTTTTGTTTTTCTAATTAATTATAAGTTGTTGAACGTATTCTATGCATTTTGTTGTTATATTGCCAAAACAAAAGTTTTACGGGAACGCGCCTTGTATAATATGATATTCGTCGCAAGCGTTTCTAATTATAATGTCCACCACTGTATATACAATCAAATTGGTGGATCTCCAGCACCAAAACTGAAGGGGAAAAAAAATAAAGTGGATTACACGGATTGCGGTCAAGAAGCTTATTGCTGTCTTTTCATGCATGGCATGGGTGAACCAACCTACTTAGTCGTACAGCCGACAATATATTTAATTAGAACTAAATGAACGCACGCACGTCGCGTGTTTTGGTGATTTTTAATGTGTAGCCATCGGACTTACTTATAAATTCTCTCAGTCAAAGACACGACGAGCTCTATGTTCCCAATTATATTCATAGCTATATTAGGTAAGTTTTGTATCTTACCCTTCAAACCTTGTTTATGCTGAAAGAAAAAAGGTGTTAAGTGTTGAAGATTATGTTAAAAAAATACATCCATACCAGATCTACTCGGATCGCTACCACCATCTTATTCTTTAACCGCCAGACAGCAATGTTCACATTGTTTTGTTTTGGTGTTGGGATAAAAAAAAACCTTTAGGAAGGTAAAGGCATTCCATCTCGGTGTTGTTGTGTTGGCAGCGCGGTTCCTGTCTTAGGGCGGTACAAATAATTAGGTCTTGGCTGAGATATCCGTCTCAAGATAAGTCAAAGTAAACTTCAAGTCTATCTAGTTAGACTTAATTTAATTTTTGACGCGTCTTAAGACGGGCGTCTCACTTAAGATCAGTTTATTAATACGGTCCGTAGATTGCTGTCTTGCGATTGCAAATGTTTAAAGGCCTCGAAGCTCCTTGACGGTAAATGGTCTGTGAGCTCGTTTGCCTTGTCCATGTCGTGAAACCGTTTTAAGTTTACAACGTTTGCTGCCTTGAAAAACAGTCATACAATTTTGAAAAATGCGTTATATTATAGTAATCAAAGCCATGGTACGAACTCTCATCATCATATTTTGTTCGTTAAACCCGTGTTTACTTTTAACTGCGAATACCTGCATACACATCATAATACAGATATAGTGAAATTCAAAAAGATTTGCATGCTATTCACAATTTTTTTACCAAAAAAACAAGTAAGATGTGTTTACCCTTTCGCTACTATTCATTAAATCACTGTCATCGAAGTTTCTATACGATGATTCTAGAGTCGTTTCACCTGAAAAATAAAATGGTAATCATTCATTGTACCTACCCACTATCTCAATTGGGTATAACCACAGAATAAGTAAGGTAGCATAACATTTAATATTTTACCTACATATTTTATAAAAATCATTTACGCAGTTTTTATCAATTCGTTAGTCGCATAGGTTACTGTTATCGTTGTATCAACCTCGACGGCTCGACTTCCAATTACAGCTCAACAATAGAAAGTGATGGACTATTAATAATGACTTTAACTATATCACCTCAAGAATTCCGATCATCTCATGTCAATATTTTCAAGAATCAGAAGGACCTACATAGACTAACTACCTACATCCTATGAAACTTAACGACTTTCGAAAACTATAATGTACCTATATGGAATTGACGCATTAGGTACAAACGCGACGAAATGGCAGCTAACGTACCTAAATCTTTTGTACTCTGTCTTTGCTTTCGATAGTCGTTAACATTTGCAGAATGCGTCTCGTCTAGGTCTTCCGATTCCTTAACACCAGTGGCCCATTTCATAAAAGCTTGTAACTTGTAATACGAGGGGCGGCTAAAAAGTTCTAAGCCTAAGGTATTTTGAGGTTGTATATGTACCATTTAAAAACAAATAATGAAAAAAAAACATTATGTCATTACAATTGTATTTTCTCGAGATATTCAACGATTAACAGTCTGAATTATCATTGCATATTAAGTACGAGAATCGAGCACCGGGCTCCTCGAAGTTTCTCACGAAAAGTAAAAAAACTCCTCAATGCTTTTTTCAAGAAATGGCTGCTATCTATGGTGTCTCTGGGCCTTCCTATGCTTCAGTTAAAAAGTGGAGTAGCCTATTTAGACAAGGACGAGAGTCGATCGATGACGACCCCGCTCAGAACGGCCAGTATCGGTAGGGACCGACCAAAACATCGCTAAAGTCAAAAAAATAGTGTTGGAGGATCGAAGAATTAAGATGTGTCAATTAGCTGAGGCCTTGGGCATTACCAAGGAGCGGGTTAGACAATTCCTTCACACACATTTACACATGGCTAAGGTCAGCGCGCGTTGGGTACCGAAAATGCTGACAACGTTTGACAAAGAGCGGCGAGTCGATATTTCTCAGGCGTTTTTAGACTTGTGCAGAGATAGTGTTGACGGAATTTGCTCCAGGATAGTAACCGTTGATGAAACGTGGGTCAGACGGTATGATCCTGAATTCAAGTCGGCTCTGCAATAAATAGAGACAAGTGCGTCAGGCCATACTTGAAAAAAGAAGAAGCAAAATCAGTAAAGGCGTTTTGTTTTTGCACGACAACGCCCCCGTTCATACCGCGCGTGTTGCAAGACTAGCTCTGAAGGAAATCGGCTGAGAAGAAATTAACCACCCGAATAGACTAGATTTAGCCCCTAGCGACTATTTTATGTTCAGTATTTTAAAGAAAGACCTAAGAGGAAAGCGATTCGGAAGTGATGAAGAACTGAACGCGGCAGTAGAAGAACATTTTCAAGGCCAAAGCAAAGAATATTTTATAAACGGCATAAAGGCATTAGGTAAATAATAAATGTAAGAAATGCATCAAATTAGAGGGGGATTACATTGAAACATAAAAATAACTTAAATTTTCAAAATGGTTGTTTTCCACCTGAGGCTTACAATTTTTCAGCCGCTCCATCATCGACATACTAACCAATGTTGATCGAAGCGCCCCTCGTACAAGTGGTCGTCTCTTTTTAATACATACTAGAAAGAGATTTCCACTTGTATTACAAGCTTTTATGAAATGGGCCCCAGTACCTATCTGGGTTGTTTATGTTATTTTACCTAGGTTCCGACCCCAAACTAAATGGAATATAAATGGTGTCAGGAGTCCCAGGGGAACCATCCAAGCTTCGACGAAGAGCCAGAACAACAGCCATCCGATTAGCGCTATCACCGAGATTTCTAAATTGTCCCACTCGAAAAGCTGCCTGCAATAGATAACTAAGCATGGGTATAATTATTAAGAACGTAACTGTTTCCAGTTACGAGTAGTGCGTCTGACTTCATATCTAACTACCGTAAATTTGCTCTAAATTTCGAAATAATATTGCTATATTGAAAATCACTATAGTGTGGTATATTGATATACAGGGTAATTTTTTAATAGGTGCACAAATTTTAATTTTTGCTTCGCTATTGTTAATCAATAACACTTGTTGTGTTATTTTTACTCTAGCTCAAAACATATTAGAGATATTGCCGATTCAATGATTCCACTAATTTAACGATATTCATGGACCCTCTAATGCAGGGTTACGAGGAGAGGGGAGTGTTGTTAAGTAAGTTACTAAAAGAAATTTCAAATTTAGAATATCAGTAGGAGAGGGGCTTGTTGTCTGATAAGCTGTACATGAAATTTCAAATTTCGAATATCAATACAGTGTATCGCATACCTACAGCTTGACAAACCATGTCATCATTTCTAGTGTGATTTTGTGTCCACACGAGAAGGTAAAAGAGAGATAATTTGCAACACAAAAAAAAAAATTTTTTGAACTCGTTTTACCGTCGTACTATATTAACGATACAAAATCATATGTTAAAATTTGTGCACTGATAAAAAAAATACTTTGTATATGTATCTTTGTAAAGAAGAAAATCTACTATAATGTTGTAATACTTAATGTCATCATAATATTGTTTGGGCGTCCCACGGCTATGCCACATGGAAGGAAAGTACCTTGATAATGTAGATGGAACATTTTACTGAAAGAAGACATTACCTTAATTTAAAAAACAATTTAAACTGCATTCATAGATCTTTCAATAATTACATGGTTGAACCGGGAATCGAACCCGTTACACGAGAAAAATAATTACCCTGTAGCTTTATCATACCGATCGAAAGGCTTCATCATAAGGATTATTTTTTGCTAAAAAACATTGTGTCAGAAATAAAAGGAAGACCATGAATTTTAACATTTTTAATACAAAATTAATCAAATATCAAATGCTCAAAATGAGTCCCTTCCTGTTGAATACAAAGTCGCACTCTTTTGATTATTTCGCTCCCTGACGATTTTTTGATCTTGTTTTGGTGGATATGTAGAATAATACGTCTAAGTTCTGTTTGTAGCTCGTGGACACTTTCATACTGGTTCTTGTGAACTAAATTTTTGAAATAACCCCATAAAAAAATCTAAATCTATCTATCTCTCTATCTATCAGCTTTTAATTTTTCTGAACAAAATTTCATATCAAATGTTAAAATTCATGGTCTTCCTTTTATTTCTGACACTATGTTATTTAACAAAAAATAATCCTTATGATGAAGCCTTTCGATCGGTATGATAAAGATACAGGGTAATTATTTACCTCGTGTAACGGGTTCGATTCCCAGTTCAACCATGTAATTATTTAAATATGTATGAATGCAGTTTAAATTGTTTTTTAAATTAAAATAATGTCTTCTTTCAGTAAAATGTTCCATCTACAATATTCAAGGTACTTTCCTTCCATGTGGCATAGCCGTGGGACGCCCTGTATAAACTTTAATTTAGGAGCAATGTTTTCCAGTGTTTCAAAAAATCATAAAACCGTTAGGTTAGATTCGTTTTTATATCAGGGCCGGAGGGCCAAAATAACACAGAAATAGGAGCTCGCAATTTTTGGAACGGGAATAAATGCGATTAATTGAATAATCTACTGGTAACGCGACTAAAATAAACGCGAAAATTAAATAATGCTATAAAAAGTCGCTAAATGGAGAAAAGCGAGAAGAAAATTGACGCGAATGAACGCAATGTAAAAATTCGCTACTATGAAAATCATCTAGCAAATCGTATTTAGACGTCTCTTTTTAACGAAGGTTATCTGTAATAAATGCGAAGAGTACTTAATTTTCTGTTAGACGTTTTTACACTCCATGTTCTACTGTATAATATGATGTATGGCATTAGACTCGCTAAAAGAGATTGTCAATTTTTGTATAATTTCGTATAACTCCTGAGGGAGTTAAGAGATTTAGTTTTAAAATATAGAACCCACTCGTACGTCATTTCAGACTAAAGAGGTTTAAAATCAGCCAAAGTTTATTTCCTGTATTCAAAACTTGTTAACAAACCAATTTTACTGTATATAAAACGTATGCGATACATTAGACTCCATTACATTGAAGTATATTTTACTATTATTTCAGAGACATTTGCAATTATTTTATTAAATTTCATTTTGAAAATCGGTACAATCTGCCAGTATGGCCTGTCAAGTTTGAAAACTAAACGCAGTTGTTAACATGGATCTAGTAAGTATTACATACATCTGGAAGGTGCACTGTACCGACAACGCGCGCTGAAGAGATGTACTAAAACTCTAAAACTTAGTGCGTCCCTTTTTAGGAAAGGTGACCATAATTTTAATTGCAATTTGCGGACAAATTACTTTTACAAGCCGGTGGCGCACTAAAACGAGCAATTTTTTGTGATTTCTAGGCGCGAACACTGCTCTAACTTTTTGTATGGAAGCATTTGAAGTAAATCTCGGTCGCCCAGCACTAGTAGCACGATAGCGTTTTGTCACCGACGTAAAGCATTATTGTATTGCGCATTAATTTTATTAATACAATACATACATAATATACATAATAATTATATGATTATTGTTTAAAAAAATGGTTTTATGTAGTTTATGTCGTAAAGTAGCCCGAGAGCCAATTATTTTTTGTAGCTACTCTTTTGCATGAGTTGTCATCCTCTAGCTTTTTTCTAGCTTTTGTGATAAAATCTTCATGCTTGAAATGCAAACTACGAGGGGCGGCTGAAAAGTTCTAAGCCTTAGGTATTTTGAGGTTGTATATGTAATTATGGTACTGGCGACTAGATACACCATTTTAAATAAATTAATGGAAAAAAACATTATGTCATTACAATTGTAATTTCTCGAGATATTCAACGATTAACAGTATGTCTGAATTATCATTGCATATTACGAAAATCGAGCACCGAGCTGTGATTAAGTTCCTCACGAAAAGTAAAAAACTCCTCAATGCATTATTCAAGAAATGGCTGCTATTTATGGTGTCTCTGGGCCTTCCTATGCTACAGTTAAAAAGTGGAGTAGCCTATTTAAACGATGAAAGTCCATCGAAGACGACCCCCGCTCAGGACGGCCAGTAGGGTGAAAGGCCGCCGAATAAGTTCAAAGTGCAAAGATTGGCCTTTAAGCCAATGGCTATGGTGTTTTGGGACGCGGAGGGAATTATTTAATAGATTATTTAGCAAAACGTTCTACAATAAATGCAACTTACTATTCTGAGCTATTGAGACAAGTGCGTCAAGCCATACTTGAAAAAAGAAAGGGCCAAATCAGTAAAGGAGTATTGTTTTTGCACGACAACGCCCCCGTTCATACCGCGCGTGTTGCAAGACCAGCTCTGAAGGAAATCAGCTTCAAAGAAATTAACCACCCACCGTATAGTCCAGATTTAGCCCCTAGCGACTATTTTCTGTTCAGTAATTTAAAGAAAGACCTAAGAGGAAAGCGATTTGGAAGTGATGAAGAAATGAAGGCGGCAATAGAAGAGCATTTTCAAGGCCAAAGCAAGAATATTTTTAACGGCATAAAGGCATTAAATAATAAATGTAAGAAATCGATGCATTTCTTACATTTATTATTTAATTAGAGGGGGATTCTAAGGTTGTCTGGAAGAGATCGCTAATCAGCGATAAGACCGCCTGTTGTTTACCTGGGTCTTCTAAATTGTGAAAATTCTGTGTAATGTTTTTGTTTGGTGGACAATAAAGTGTTTTGTATTGTATTGTATTGTATTACATTGAAAAATAAAAATAACTTAAATTTTCTTAATTGTTTTTTTCCACCTTAGGCTTAGAACTTTTCAGCCGCCCCTCGTACATACGACCAAGTTCTTAGGTACTTTTCCAGGAATTGCCTTAATATTTTTTTTTACGTTCGCGGGCAGTCTGAAATTCGCAAACAATAATGATATTAATGCTTGCTCGTGGTCACCCTACTAACAGAAATCACACAAACTTGCCTGTGAAAGGATATCCCACAACCTGAATAAGATTGTTTGCTGCAGCTACTCACAGCACTATTCTTTTTAACCATAGTTCAAACTAAATAACACGAAAAGTCACAAAAAGTTACTGCCATTTTATTTATCAGTGTTGCTAGTTTTGTTTTATAATCTCTTCTATTACCATGGATAATCAATTATTGAAGCGGATTAACTTAAATAATAATTTAATATGTAATGCATGCATTCGCTGTGCCTGATTTTAATGTATAACCTGAAATAAATTTAAAATAAAATAAAATATATAACTTTTTTACATTTTTTTATAGTTTTCATTTCGTACTAAGGACGTCGTAACATGGCAATTGTGTAAGAGGGACAAACTAAGAAAAAGTAAGTCTCATCCGGCTTTTATACTTTATTACCACAAATACAGCCTTCTGGCTTAGAACATTGAGTTTAATTTGATTTAACACGTTTTTTCAAGTAAGCATTCCAGATGTACTATTAATTCGATGGTTCTTAACATCATCTCCAGAAGACTATATTGAAAAAAGTTGATTTTCAATTCTTTAAACAAGTCGAGTGCCAAACTTTTTTTTTCTTTTTTTTTTCTTTAATAAGTACGTATATTTTACGTTTCCTTGCAAATGTGATGAGTAACATTGAGTGTATCACGGGCAGTAAGGGGATGACAAACTCAAGTCATTAAATCCTAATATTCTCGTTAGTTATCCCTTTCTTACTTCCCTTGGTGCACAAAGTACCATAGTTGTAGGTTGTAGGGATTTTATTACGTATAATTAACTAACAGTTCTTTGATAAGTAAGTACATTACAAGTCAACGAGAAACTTATTTCACTGATAGATTACACTCGTTATCTATTTGTTCATGAACTTTTCGAAGGGTAATTGATGTCTTATCATTTAAGAGGATATCAAAGTCCTGTTCTACATTTAACGGCCATGAATGAGTCAATCCGGTATCTATAGTATATGGACACATATTGAGAAAACGGCGGTTTTTTCCTAACTCGCCTCTGAGTTCATAAACGAAATATTAAACGGGTTGTAACGTCAGCTTATTAGGGCAACTATTGTTGTTATTGTTGTGTAGTGGAGCCACTATTATTGTTGCCCTAATAACTAAAAGTAATGCATTGACGCAGCCCTGCATTACTTATTAAGTAGCAGGGTCTCTTTTTTTACTAAAATATCAGACATACTTCCATTTGAAAGTATTAGAATTATTAGTAGGTAACGTAGGTCAATAATTCCGTGTGGTTGACTCGGAACTGGTTTAAAAAATTCGGGCTCATACCGGTTTATTTCGGTTTTGCTTCTAACTTTTCTAGGAATCGCGAACGTTTTGAGAACTTTATTGTAACTTTCATTAAACCAGTTTAATCCACAAGTGACGAGCCAAGAAACCTAAAGTTTTCTACTGAATAAAAACACTAAGCAGCGCTTGTTTGTCGTGCGTGACGTGTGTCTAGATTAACCGCTTTCTTAGCTTAAACCGGTTAATTCAAAGAGAGCTTTATATAAATGATCCTCCAAATACTGGTTAAAAGACCGGTTTATGCCAACGGAACCGAAATGAAAAGGTTTAGCGTCAAGTACCTACATAATAACGGTTTGAAAATTTAACCGGTATCCGGGCACTGGTAATGAGAAGTGTTTTACTATTTTCAAAGAATGTTGGTATAAATCCTAAAATATGTCCGGCGTTTTAAACTCCCCACACCCAGTTGGTAATTTAAATGAACTCAGCCCTCGAACCAGGCGCAAGTTAAAAGACGAGAGTCAAATTTATTTAAATGCTACATTTTGCAATTAATCCAATTAGACCAGGGTTGAGGCCTTTGAAAATGGTAAAAAGCGAAAGACCCTTTAAACCCCACCCCTTCCACTTTTCGACCACAGATCGCCTGTGAAGTATTTTTTCTTTTATTTTTGCTATATTCTATTCCTATTACAATGGGTTTCATCCTACTAATGTTTTTGGTTTCAAAATGTATCGACCCTGGTCTAAATCGTGTTATTAAATCAAAAAAAAAATACTTCGCCGAAGCACTTACATAATTGCAAAGGCATACAAATTCCCGTTGCGTGTGGATGAACTCGCAGACAAAAATGACAGAAAACATATAAATTCACCTGAAAGTTTAGCTAAAAAGCACGTTACCCTATACAATTTAGAAAGTGTTAAATAAGTGCCCTAGAGTTATCGGGATTGACTTCTGATCTACCTTTCATGTAACTAGACTAGTGCAGTGTTAGTAATTTAAGCTTGGGCCGATAGAGTCGTTTAGACCAGCATAAGAGCGTAGAGAGCGAGAAAAACAAACCGTAACGCCATTTTACGAGATATTGCACTCTACAACAAATTATCTAGTGCTTTTCAAACTGCTTTTGTAATGTTACCTTATTTAAAAATAAACAAAGACAAATCACAATAAAACAATGAAACATAAGAAAACATTGCTAGGAGGAAAATAAATGTAATACAAGCTTGTTAGTAAGAATCTAAAGTATAAAACACTCGGGTAATTAATAAATTGGTGGTTCACTCACATGTAGCCGGCGTTCACGAGATGCAAAGCGTCAAATAGATCCTGGATGAAAACCGTGTTCTTGTACACAACATTAAGGTCCAATTTCTTTTCTTTTTTATGATAAATCACTTCCTTTGGAGAGAACAACTTAAGTGCCGCTTTTGTCTACAAAAGATTAAACAAATCAAAAAAGCTAAATTATAAAGAAAATTAAAGTACTCACTAGTATTCGTTTTAAAGAAACACTCGGTCGGTAAAAAAGAGTTAATGGTTATTTATTAGGTAGGTCTTGGGCACATAAAGAAGATCTTGGTTGGTCTTTGTTATTAGGTATTGTACCCGTGCCGTGTAATGCAGTAGGTATTAAGTTATTATAATCAACACAGATAAAGGAATTACGTAATCTTACCTTGATTTATCTCAGGATAAAGCAACGAAATTTAGATAAGACTTATTAAGTACCTAATAAATAACAGTAATAACTATTTATAGTTTAGCACCGCTCGTTAATATTAGATACGATATTAAATCTGGCACTTCTTTATTGTCAACACCGCTCGTTCTCTTAAAACCTTAATTACAAAATATCAAATTGCCGACAAACATATTTATCAATAATATCAGATTACCACAATACCAGTATTTTTATATATTATGTTCCTTTTTATGTCAGTTTTATAAAATACCATGTTCTAAAAACACCATGTTCCCTATAAAACTTTATACCAAAATATCAAATTTTGAAATCACGAGAATCTTAAAACACTGAAATAGGTACTTTACGAACCTGATTCGGAAAACACAATTTTCTCGAAAAAACTTTATCTCCCAAAAAATCAAAGCAGAATTCCGTTAAACCAGATTTTCAATATAACACATTTCAGAACACCAGATCCCCAGAATACGAGGACAAAGTAAAAACTCTGGAAAACATTTTTTTTTTTGGTTTATGTAAATATTTATTTTTTAACGTAGTCCCCATGTAACTCAGTACACTTGGTCCATCGCTTTTCTAGCTTTTTGATTCCCTCCGTATAGTACGATTTCTCCAACCCTTCAAAATACGCATTGGTTTCAGCTATGATTTCTTTGTTGGAACCAAATCGTTTTCCACGAAGCGAAATGTCTTCAAGCTTGGGAAAGGAAAATAGTCGCAGGGGGCCAAATCTGGAGAATAAGGCCGATGCGGGGGCAATTCATAACGAAACTCGTGGATTTTAGCTATAACTGCACAAGTGTGGACCCGTGCGTTGTCTTGGTGAAAAATGATTTTCTATTACGCCAAATGGAGTCGTTTTTTCGTTAAAACTTCATGAAATTGCTGTAACAAATTGGCATAATATTCGCCGTTAATCTTCTTTATATCCAAATAAGTGTGAAGGATGTTACGATATTAGAACGAAAAGGTTCCGTCTGAAATGCTAACAATATCAGCTTTCTCACGGACCGTCACTCTTCGGTCGTTCAATACGATGTCATGGATTTTGGTGATTATCTCTGGTGACCTCAATTGGACGTCCGGGTCGGTCGGTGTCAGCAGTGCTTGTACGGCCACCGAAATCCGTAAACCACTTGTGAATCATTTTAATCGATGGAGCAGAGTCACCGTAATATTTGTCTTACTTATTTTAAGTCGGTGAAAATAAACATTTATATAAAAAATATTTTGAATGCACCAAACATGGCTAATATTTGTTTTGCACGTTATTTTTTGAATTTGCCTTTGCTAATGAATGATTGATAATGTTGTTGCTGCTATTTGCTAACCGTGTTTACTCGTATATAATCTACCAAAGTAAAAATCTAGTGTTTTAGGAATTTAGGCATTGGGATATCAAGTATAATCAGCATCGGGTGTGTTGGGAATTAAGGAAACTGGCAATCTGGTATTCTGAGTATCTGGTAGATACTCTGGGTGGTTCAAGAACATTGATTGTATTTTGCCGGCCTAGTGTTATCAAAATCTGGTATTATGGGAATTCGGGTTTAAAACGAACATTGAGTTTTGAGAACACGTTGCTTTGGAAATCCAATATAAAAAGAAACACGGTTAAATAAAGTCTGGTATATTGGGAATTTCATATTTGACAAATTGGGTAAATCGGCAATATAACTTGGTATTTTGCAGTTGTGATATTTAGGGAACGAGCGGTCGTATCGGCCTTGGTAAGCGTTGGACTGACAAGTCTTTTGTTTTACAGAAACGCATTTCATAGAATGATAGAATGTATCACTTCGCAGAATTTTAATTTCATAGAAAGTTAATTTCATAGAACCTTAATGTTTTCAGATTATCTAAGCATGAGTTATGTAGGTTAGGTCAGGTTAGACCTGTGACCACCAAAATATAAAAATATATTTCGATAATAGTAAGGTTACAGCAGAAATATAAAATAGCTACATTCTATAAAATGAGTTTCTGTAAAACAGTGTAACCCTTTCGAAAGCATCACCTGGCAGCATTTTTTAGTGCCTTACACGTGGACATAATATGCTGATGTAAATACGCATGGAGAGTAAAACAAGTGTAAAACAGGGTTACTATGTAGTCAGCACGAGCGGAACAATATATTTTTACTTACAGGGTTATACACTAGCGATAGTTGCAGCAGAACTCTTGGGTGGTTCCCTTTAGCGCTGTGTCTTTTGCTCGAATCTTTCAAGGCATACCACCGCAACTCCTCATTAGCTATTCTGAATAACGGTATGGACACTTCTCCCAAGTTATCGTTTCGGAAGGAACTTTTAAGAGAACTGTCGTGTACCTTCAAGTCCAATGTTGAGGTTACATCATACACATCGCTGTAGATCAACAAAAATGAAGCACTATTAGCTGTTGACGCATTGTTGCATTTGTTATTTGTTGCTTTTATTGAGACGAGGTAAAATGTTGAGGGTTTTTTCCCGAACGACGTAAGGACGATCACGATAATATGATGCTAGCTTTGAACTTAGTCGCAGATAAACTTGGTAAATACGTAATACACAAGCCAAAAATTACTAAGCATCAAAAATATCCCTATATTAAATTCCTTCCAGACCCACCGTACCCCTCGGCCGTACCACTGGTGGAACTTTGACCAATTATTACTATTAAAATCGAATTTAACGTTGTCGACGGAGCTCTGCTATCGCAGAGCTCCTATTTCTGGGTAGTTTGGCCCTCCGGGCCTGCTGAAGAACTAACATAACCTAAACCTACCTCATATTTATGATACAAATTTGGGTCAGTGGTACGGTTTAGGGGTACGGTGGGTCTGCACCCATTAAATTGATATTTTGAACACATCAGAGCTGACATTCTACACGTTAAAACCGGGCATGAGCATGTCGGACCGTGCTCAGTGTAGGGTTCCGAAGCCGTTAAGTACGAGTACCTACCCTCTACAAACATAAAAATCAAAAATTAATAATTTATTTTCTATTTAAAATCATTTGGTGCCGTCATAGATGATTTTAGTAGGTATAAACAATTAAATCGCCTGTATCTCCACCACCACCAATGATGTCTACTTAGTCGTGATAATTTTCCTATAAAATTCGTTATATTATATACTCTTTAATATAATATAATATATAAAATTCTCGTGTCACGGTGTACGTTATTGAACTCCTCTGAAACGGCTCGACCGATTCTTATGAAATTTGGTGTGCATACCCCAAAGTGACATTAAAAAAAAACAAATGACTCACAATATATATCGCTTGTTCCAAGCTTGGCCGCCGCTGGCGCGGCAACTGTGTGTCTGCACTCTTTGGTTATGCAACTCCAGGGTGCAGTAAGCGTTAGGCTTAGCATGCAACCCCCTGGCCGTGATGACCGTTACGTGAAGTTCACCCACGGTTTTCATGTCGCCATGCAGCACTTCAGGAATGTTGAACCAATCCTAGAATATCGAGTATGTAAGTATCATCTCATCATGCATGACTATTACAATACATACATCTCATCAATTACAAAGTCCTCAGGGTTGGTAACGCATTTGAGGTCTTAGAATTATAATCTTGAGAATTCAAATGTCTATGGGTCTCAGATTCCACTTACCATCAGGTGGCCTAAGTGCTCGTGTGCCTTCTCCTTATCATAAAAGAAAAACAGTTTCAAACATTTCTCTTTTAAAGTTGACACGAAAATTTTATGTCAGTGCGGCCAAAATAAAAAAACCGGTATTTTGTTATGATCTTTATTTTAAATGCAATGAGGCCCATTTTGACTAGCTTAAGTTTAAATACACATTTTTAAAGTTTTTGTTAATTTTCTAAAATTAAAATTTCAAAACTTTTTATATTTAGTAATAATTATCTTTAAGCCAGGTATGTTTCAGATTTTTTGGTCCATAATTTTTATAAATCAAAAAGTACCTGCATCACAGAAAATAATAAAAAAGTTGTTTTGAAATGTGCTGATTACGCCCTTTCATGATACCCCGTATGCAAATCAAACAAAGTCTTACTTAAGGGGGATTTTTGTTTTTAAATCAAAAATAATTTTCTGGCCACCTCGCGGGCAAAGGCTGTTTTTTAAATAAATAAATTATGCAAAATTGGACAAGCATCTTACGTATTTCTTCTTCTGATATATGTTTTTGTCATCGGCTTCGTCGGTCGGAGTAGGATTATTGTCTCGAACAGTGCATATTGTGACGTACAGATGGACTTCACCAAAACCTTCGTCCAGCTCGCGCCACAGCTCGTGCGTCCTTTCCTTCTCCAATGGCGCCAGATCCACTACGCAGCTACCAACAGAAGGGTTAAAACACAGTAATCAGTGGTAGGTATTTGTTAAGATTTTCACGTTTCTAAGACGTAACTTTGCTGCAGTAAATGTCCCAGAGGGCCACGCTCAGGATTGGTGAAGACTTTAAACCTATATCAACCTTAAGTAATGTAAATATGGCCTGACCTGAAAGCTAGACTTGAAGGGTACAGCACCGCCTCCCCACTATACTTAAAGTCAGGATTCAACCCTGTCTTGCCGATTTTCTTTTATTTGGCTTATTATCCGTTAAACCTCAACACCAATCCAACGAGGTCAAACTTGACACCACATCGAACACCTCCCAGCTCCATCATCAAACAAGCTTTCATTAAATAAATTGAATTAAATATCTGTCCACTCTGATAAAGGAAACCGATTAGAAATTAACTTGCAAATTGCAAGTTTGACTCACATATACGAACTAAACAGTTATTGTTTAATAAAAACATAGAAAAATAATATCGACTAGGTAGTAGGTTTTTAAATATACCTGCCCATAAAGTTCTTCTGTTTTCCTTTGTCCCACACGGACAGTTTTAAAAGGTGGTCTCTGTAAATGTGCAGATCGCATTGTTCGCGCCATTCGACCTCGTTTTGTGATCTCGTAACCGAATGAGTTTTATGTGTTTCGGGGCCCAATCTAAAAGTATAAGTAATTCTCTTGAGGCTTGCCTTGCGCGCGACTGATGCTAACGCCTGATGGCTCGTCCCCGCCAACGCCGGTCACCCCGCGGAACGGTCGCGCGCTCAGATCATAGAAACAAGGGAGATATGTCATGAGCGCAAATTCGATGGTGAGCCGTGTCGCCACTTTTAATAATGTGTGCCATTTACACTTACGCTCTATGCACTACTACAAAAACAACTTTATCATAATTGGTTACAGTTTACGAAATAAAAACGTCACGATAGTAGCACAAAGTTCAGCTTTATGTTTATTTGGCAAGGTCGAGAAATGCTGAAAAGGTCGTTTTTTCCATCGTAGTTCAGCTACTCAACGTAAGGTAGCGTTTACTGGTTTACTTAGCTGCCATCTAGTGACGAGTATAGTCTTGACTATTCAGCGCTAGATGGCGTCGAGACGGAAGTCCTTAAGTCTAACAAGAACTACGATTACAGCGACGTCAACTGAACATTTTTTCAAGCTGCGTGCGTCATTTGGTTGCTACTCAAGTAGGAATGTCACTATGCTTGTTTAAAAATATATCGATAACCATGAAATAATTTGGTTGATACATTAATAATATTCGATTCTCAGACAAAATTATCATTTTTATTTATTTTTCTATTAGATGATATGATTACATTATTTAAACTCTTACATTAATTACTATACCTAGGGCTAAAGTGACACTTTTCTTCCCCCGGGCGACCAGCGCTCACGGATTATGACGTCATTTACTAGCAGCGGTGCGCGTTCCTAAGCGATTCATTAAGCTCACATCATGGCAGTATCTTTTTAACCGTAATAGGTAGCCAGCTGAGGTTTTCTAAGAAATTCAGAATACGTCTAACTATAAACTCTATCGTTCAAAATAATAAATTAAATCCTCGTCCCCGTACAAGAAACTTCAAAAAACATTCATAGACTAATTTTACAATGGTTTAAAATCTAAGACGGCTTCTTAACTGTATGTTAAATTAACCTTTTATAATATTTAATGCTACACAACCAAAACAAATAAAATAAACCTGCTCTATTTATTTTAAAATGACTTTGATGTTGTAATTGTGATGTAAAATGACGGATAGATAGACATATTAAATCTAATGAATTAATTATATCTGCAATACACTTGAACCGAATTCCGATTTTAGTAAGTACCTATTTACGTACTAATTTCATGTAGCGTAAAAATTGACAAAGTTATTTCCTTGGGTTTTATGCGTTTTATTCTATTGATCGCTGTAGAACGAACAAGACATTCATCGATAGTCTATAAAAATCACATTCGCATCCTTACGCTCGGAAATCCAAACAAATATTAAAATTCGTTTTAAAATAGAAATTATGCTTAAAAAATTCATGTAAATTAATACCGGTGGTATGTTAAGCCACTTGATTTTAAATTAACGTTTGTACTTTAAATTTTGCAGTCTTTTACGCTAATAACGGTCATTTCGGTCGGAGACTGTGACAGCGTTTGACGTGTCTTGAACCGATATGTCCATTTTGACCATATCGAGGCGTCACGAACCACGCCCCCATAACATATCTCTCTTGTTTCTATTGTCTGAAGTCGCGCGCTATCTCGACGGACAAAGCCAACAAGGTATTAAATAGTACCAATCAAAATATGAATAAAACACAATCTGCGCATCTTTTCTACTGGGTTAAACTGTGGTTGTATGTATTGTCAACGTTACTATAGCTCTTATTGACCAAACAACAAAAAAACGATAATATGTCAAAGGCAAAATGTTGCCTTTGACATACGGGTAACGGTAAATGGTAAAGGTATTTTTACCCAGTAGAATAGGGGCCCAGCACCGAAATTCTACACGGTAAAACCTTATTGATTTGACGTCTCTCCGTATTGCCATCATCTTGATAGCTCTTAATTACTTGACACTTTGACAGTAATGGTGGCCGAGTTATAAACAAAAAATAACACGTCAAAAACAATATATAGTTTTACCGAGTTGAATAGGTAGATCCCCACGCACACACGCCTCGGCACGGTACTTTTCGACTAGTTGACTAATTTCAGTCGCGATTGTCATCTATTTCTGCGGTCAACAACTTTAGCGTCCATAGAATTTTGTCATATGATAGCGTCAAGACACGAAATAAAAATGCCGTCAAAATTAATCATCGGTTATATGCGACAGGGTTCTTTAGCGACTCGGCAATTAAAGTTGTTGTCACAGATTAAATATACGCACGGCTGAAGAGATTTAACTATCTTAGGTACTATAAATAATTTGCTTACCTTATCTTACAGAACACCGAGCTTTCGTCTGACGTCTGTGGCAGGCCTTTGGCTCGCACGACCATGACGGTAACAAGGGTGGTCCATCTCCACTTATTGCGAACTCTCTTGATGTAATCGGCTGCTGTGTCCTGAAATAAAAACATATTATTGAAACAAAAATAAGCGTCAACATTGTTGATTTGACTGAAGCGCACAAGCTTCATCTTAGTGAGATCTATTAATTTTTTTTAGATATGCACGGTGTAAAGTGACCTATCTCACTTATAAAAGTATAACCTTAACCTTGTTTATCCATAAGGGAAGAAAACCGTTATCTATCTTAATCGACCTATATGGACTTTACACTGTTGTATGCAACTTGTATGCATATTATACGTGTACCATGAGTAAACAATTTATAGATCTATTTACTGTGTTTTTGAAATTAAAAGCTTTATGTCTTGTCATCTGTTTATAAGTACAAGGCTCTTTTCAATTCGTCGATGAAATATTGACCGTTGTCGGAGCATTAATCTGCGCTGGCATTTCCCGTCTCCTTGCATTGTGAAATTTCGTCATTAGTATCCCCGGTCTCAATCTCAATTTCTGATGCATTTTTGCATGCGTGACCTGACCACTACAGAATCCACACAACGAACGCATCTTGGCAATAGGCTCTGAAACCACAAAACTGTTTAAAAAATCTTATCAATATATATAACTGTCCATGTAAAATGTTCTCCCTTTTGTAACTTTGTATCTATAAGACGTACAGAATAAAAACAAGTACAAAAAAATGCTTAGTGTCTACTTCTCATAGACATTTTTGTCATAAAGTCAACTGTTGAAGCATTATGTAAAAAAACCGGGCAAGAGCATGTCGGACCATGCTCAGTGTAGGGTTCCGAAGCCGTTAAGTAAAAACTTACTACAAACATAAAAATCAACAAGTAATAACTAATTTTCTATTTAAAGTAGGTAATTTGATGCCGTCTTAGATGATTTTAGTACTGTAGGTATAAAAACTTTAATCGTCTGTATCTCAAAATTTCAATAACCTATGATATCTACTTATGTTATATGAGCTTTAATTTAAGTTTTTTTTCAGATGTTTAGTATTTTTAGTTTTGGCTATAGGGGGGGGGGGGACACTTGACTCGAACAAAAATTAGCGCTTTAAAGCTTAATATTTCCTAATCGGATACTTTGATTGAAAAATTGTTTTCAAAAACCCACAGTATTTTTAAAAGGCCTTACCAACGATACTCCACCCACACTATGGGGTGGACGAGAAAAAATAAACATTACGTTACGTGTAGGGGAGGAACAATGTTTTTTTTTAACATTTTATTGTACCACTTTGTTGGCGTGACTAATATGTATATTCATGCCAAATTACAGCTTTCTAGTACTAAGAGTCTCTGCGATAGGCTGCGGACGGACGGACGGACATGGCGAAACTATAAGGGTTCCTAGTTTGTCTACGGAACCCTAAAAATAAAAAAATTGGCTTCCTTCAATTCATGATGGCGGCTCACGCTGTGACACCTCGAGGTCGAAAACTTACTATTTTAACCGACTTCAAAAAAATGAGAAGGTTATTCGTTCCATTGCATGTTTAATTTTTTTTATATATGTATGTTCTCAGAATACCCGTCATTATTGTGGACCGATTTTGAAATATTTTTTTGTTTTGATATAGTATACTTTCGAGGTGGTCCCATTGTCACCAAATCTGAATCTGAGGAATTAGTATTTTTAGTAACAAGTCTAGCATTTGCATTCAGAAAGTATCACTTGAGGAAGTGGAACTGATGACGAAGACCACAGATGGCCATCGGAACTCCTCACCTATTCAAGGGTGGCAATAAGATATCTCGATTAAGATAGTGGAGCGACTACAACGAAGAATATTTACTTGTTCAAATATGACTATGACTTTCAGGCGGCGTTACTTGCGGCGCGCTTGAAACTTAAAGTTTCATATCAACTAATAAGTGGGAGTACGGAACAGAATATTATGATCACTAAAAAAAAAAAAAAAAAAAATGTTTTAAAGAACAAAAAACCGCCTTCAAAACTATTATTCATGACTAGCCTTTATTAAAGCAATATGAATTAAAACATACTCTACACAACCTTTCGTAGGGCAAAAATGTATTTTTGTACTCGTCGATTAAAATCTGTGTATTAAGATTTCATAGAGAATACTGTAACGTCACTCTTTTCATCGTTGAATAGTCTATGTTACTTCCGAAACGACCGAAAAAACTATTTCGATACGCTCTAGACAACCGAAAAAAAATTGAAAGAAAATATCTTCGTATATCTTCGTATTTAAATAATATGTGCCCTTGTTTAAGGAGACTCGATGCGGTACAAAATTGCCAATGTATGGCGTTTTGGAACGTAGCAGCATCGCGTCATCTGTCAAAAATCTACCTAAACTTGCTGCTGTATCCAGGGCATAAAAAAAAACGCTTTGTGATTGGCTAGTATTTTTAGCTTGGCACAGTACTGCAACATTACGGACGCCGGTGGTGTGATAATTTTTCTTTTCTGACCTTAAGCTTAAAAAGTTAAAATATAAACTAAGAATATGAGTAGTGACAGTGACGAAACATCTTTAACTCCTCATTTTTTTTTTTTTTTTACCCTACAAAACTATATCCAGTATATAACTATAGTCCAGTATGCATGTATGCATACTGGACTATAACTCTGCCATTTGGCCTACGTATTTGAACGAGGCTTTCACGAAAGAGGAAAAAAACTGTTTTTTTTGTTCTCTGGCAAACTAAACTTTAGTTTGCCCTTTAATCTTCGTCAGTGATTCTGTAATGAAAATGCGACTTGTTTGACGCTTTCACTGGCAGGAGGCGTGGCCTAGGAACAAACTTGTATGACAGTGAACGCATATATGCGTCGGTGGCACTGGATGCGTTAAGAGAATAACGGGTAAGGTTCAAAAAGTTGGGCATGCTAACTCGAGCAATTAAATTTTCTATTAAACTTTTCCGTTGTTCGACGAAATTTGACTAGGCGTAACGATTGCAGGAAGCCCCGCAGGCTCTCACATTTAATCAGTACAGTAGCTTTTATTTAATAAGTGTACAGGGTGTCTCTTTGAAAAAGGTAACACACGCCTTACAATTGTTTAAACAGAATTAAAAATACCGGAAAACTTGGAGACACAGAAAGTATATACCTGTGAGAAAGCGCATCCCTCCTGTCCGGTAACGGCACATACTTTAAATATTCCAAAGTCACAATTCCTACAGTTGTACCTTTTCATGAGCAGCGTCAGCTCCGGGCCAGCTTCGTTGGTCGGTGGAGGCGCTGCCAGCTCTACTTCTTCTCTTGTTCGCAACAGCATTTAAGTATGATCTTGGACGCCACCTTCCGATGTTAAATTTAATCATTTAAATAATACAACTCTAGATCAACACGTACAACTACTAAAAACCAAATTTACTTTGAATAGTTCAAAGATCAACCTAGTGTAAATTATGTTATCACTCACCAATAACCTAGTTAACATAGATATTATTAAATGTACCTATATTGGTCTCGTAAGACATCAAAAACTTGTTAAACATTTCTAACGTCGAGCGCAACTTCACGGGCTTTACGACTCGTTTAAGGTATATATAATATATATCACTACTTTGGGGAGGCGAGATAATAAAGAATATCAGAACCGGTAAGTTAGTTAAAATAAGTGAGTAATTTACATGTTGTATATCCAATTCACATCTCGGTTGAGCGCGCCACTACTGCTTTGGGCAGAAACAACTGAAGGTCGGTGATTTACCACTTCTTTGGTACCCGTACTCTCGCCCTCCATCTAAGCGCCGTCTATACTCTACACTTTGTAATCAATAATGAAATAATTGATAACAATATAAACGTCCGCTTCCAACATAACGAACGTAGCAAATGTTATTTATGCATACATTTAATGATGTTTCAAATTCACTGATAAGGCAAGGCTTATCGACGTATTATAATTGATAATAATTATAAACAGCAAGTCTGTCCGCGACTGAACTGTTCAAGTGTTTGATGCTTGGGAACTCCGCGTGTACACCATAGTTGAAGGTCGGCCTTGTAAGTAGCTGCATACTTTGCACCTTGTCGCTTTGACGCCTTCGACAGATAAATGCGCAGCAGTTCCAACATGACTAACGACAAGGGTAAGGGTTTAGGACCCGCTGTACTCTACAATACAATACAAATATTCTTTATTGAACACCACATACAAATGCAGCATGAAAGGAAAAATACAAGTAAAATTTTACCAATATTAATGCTACTAGCGTTAATGTTACTCTAAATAATACGATTGGTAAAATAACAACAGGATTTATTGTGCTGTTTTTATACCGATAAATTAAAAATAAAAATAAAATCAGTTGTTTTACTTCTTTGTGAGCTGGACTGCAAAAAGGATATTCCTTTAAACATTTACTGCCGAGTTCGTTGACGAAAATATTCTGATTGACCAGTCAGTACGTAATCATTAACCGTCTGGATGAGTCTCGACTTATGGACGAACTTGAAAGCAGCTTATTCTAAAAGAATAACCCTTAAAATTGAAGGTGAAAGGGGTCATCTCCTGTTTGTCGGAACAAGCCGAAGCGAACAATGCCGCCAAGAGAAACTTCCAAGACACCGAGAGAGTTTTATCTGTCAAAGCAATAGGGCTGCGTTATGATATGAGTTATGAAATTAGTGATGTTCCCAATCCATATTTTTCCCGTCTAACATTATAAAGGGTGTCCCAATATTTACGCAACATTTATATTATACTAATACTATGGTTAATCTTGTGTAAATTTTAGGACAGCCGTTACATTTATGAAGTTATTTGGAAAAAACTAGCAATCTTTAAAAACCCGCCTGCATGTTTTGATATTGTCCTTTAACGGCCGAACCCTACTTATATTCAAACCGCGGATAGATAAGGCTTACTTCGGGTTGAAATTTGACAATTGCCCATACAAAATGTGTCAAATTTTAATCCGAAGTAAGGCTATCTGTCCGCGGTTTGAATATACCTTTATATTTTTTTTCTCGTTCAGGTACGAGTATTTGCGAGTGTTTTCCATTTTCGCTACTAAGTTCTTCATAGTTTTGACCTTCTTCTTCAAAGTCCATTTGATCCATAACCTTTATCTCCCTGCTGGTCATCATCATCATCTCCAGGTATGTATACTCTGTAAGCCTTTGAGGTACTCAAGTACCCCATGAATATACTAATCACAGAGCGGTGCTATGGATAGATAGCGCCCTAAACTTATTTTTTAGGGCCAGCGCCTTGTTGGTCCGGTCCTTACTAGTAATATATTATTACAACTCCATGGTAAAATCATTCTAACTACGAATATACGATACCAATTTCTATACGATTATTTAAAGATAAATGTTATTTACAAATTAATTAAGGCGAGACCTAGACCCCTATGCTTAACCAACGAAATGCAGTTGCATAAGAAGCCGAGATTATTTTTTTTTGGGTTCTACGTAGTTAGCCTCTGATGGCTTTGACTACTTCGCCGGAGAGAGGGCGGACTCCTGATGGAAGTCCACGCTGTAAAGGGTTTTTACACTAGCATGCCTAAGGGCGCCCTGCCCCTATTGGGTCGACAACGGACTTAGGACGCTAGGGCAGGCCGGTGACACTCCGCGCTATTGCCTACTCAATGTGCGGGCCTTTTATACAAGGCTAATCAGTTGAGTGTCACGCGAGCGCTCGTCTTGAAGCGCGCCGCCCGAACGCCGCTGCGAAAATAATTCGAGGTTTTGTGTTTAAATAAATGTACCTATGGCTCCTCGAAAAGCCAATAGGTACTGTATAGCATACGGGTGCTTAAATAATGACAGGAATGGCGATCTATCATTATTTACACTGCCAAAAGATATCGAAAGGTAAGATTATTATTAATATTATTTTATAAATTATAACTTCGATCAAGGTAGGTAGTTACGAGTAGATGTACTTAATTACTGACACAATGATTACAGTTTTGAATCCTCGACACAAAAAGAGCGGAATAATATTATTTATTTTATTAACTACCTACCTCAGTTTCGCAGTTTTCGACTTATTCGCATCAAAAATCTATTACCTACCTTACTTAAAGAGCGTTCCGCGTAAGTAGATCTCCCAGTAATAGTGACTACCTACTAAAGCAAGGTCAGCATATACTGGTTACTTACCTTCTTACTTGAGTAACGGAATAGGTAATAATAGTGCTCGAGTTTATAATTTTGTCGTGTTATACGAGTTGCATAGTCCAAGAGCCTGATGTAAGATTAGTTTTTAATTTGATATATAAGTACTAACGTTTAAATTAGGTTTTTCTTTCTTTCTTTCTTTTCTTTTAGTTTCTGATTTTGAACATTTTTTTTATTTGTTAGCCCTGTTAGGGTATACACACTCCCGAGGTTGACGGAAATTGAAGTCGGTCGTTATTTTTTGTTTAAGACTTGTAATTATTATAACAATATGTAGATGGATATTTTCGCTAAAACATGACCCTAGTAATGAGTTACCTATATAATATATAAGAAAAAGTTAAGAAGGTCCGCTTTGTGACTATTTTCAATAAAATTAAAATTATAATTAACTTTTGTTAAAAAACTGTAATTTTTATTTTACCTTTTACTTAACTATAAATAATAAATAAATATCAAATATATGAAAAAGGAGTTAAAAAAATATGTAAAAATTAAACATTTGTAATTGTAATCAATACAATACAATACAATATAAATACTCTTTATTGAACACCAAAAATTAAAAAAATAAAATCAGAACATGGAACAGTACATTTAAATCATAGGTATACAACAGGCGGTCTTACCGCTAAATAGCGATCTCTTCCAGACAACTTTGTAAGAGAAATAACTGAGGACACAAATTCATGGCAGGCGGTGTAAACTAATTCATTTAGAACTCAAACTAAATAACTACAAGAAACAATTAAATTATTTCAATTTTGAAATAAGAACTATTTATAAATAGACTAAATATAAATACATAAAGTAAATAATTGAATAAATACATACTAAATACATATAATTATACATCTATATAATATAATTACATACATACATCTTCCAAAACAGCCAAACAATGACAACAGATGAAGCATGAGATAGAACAAAGAAAAAAGTAAGGGAGATAGTAGAAAAACTACGGAAGTGATAGAAAATGATTCTTTAGCTTGCTTTTAAAAATGGCAACAGGCTTAGCACGTCGTACCTCCACAGGCAAAGCATTCCATAACCTTATCGCCTTGATGGTAAAAGAATTTGTGTAAAATTTAGAGGAAGAAAAAGGAACTGACAGGAGAAGGTTTTGGGACGCTCTAATAGATTTAAAATAATTGAACCGCTCCTTTAGGTAGCGCGGGGTTGCAGGGTTGAATAGAATGCTGAAGAGGAGATTTAAAATGTGAAAGTTACGACGAGCACGGATTGTGAGCCACTTGAGCTGATTGCGAAAAACGGAGACGTGGTCATACTTGCGTAACCCAAATATGAACCGTATGCACAAATTCTGAATACGCTCAAGCTTATCTCGGTGAGATCCAAATAGCACACGTCAGCATAATCTAGAATAGGAAGCAGTAAACTTTGAGCAAGCGCAATTTTCGTGGCAAGAGGCAGAAAGTTCTGAATCCGTCTGAGAGAACCTACAGCTGCAAACATCTTCCTGCTAGTCTCACTAACTTGAGGTGCCAATGACAAAGTGCGGTCCATGATGACACCCAGATTCTTAACCTGGAGAGAGTAAGGTATCAGAACACCGTCGAAAAAAACTGGAGGAAGATTCACAAAGTTGACTCTTGAAATTAGTTGGGAGCTGCCAATGACGATCACTTGGGTTTCAATCAATCAGTCACAAAATCTTGGGTCAATCAGTCACAGTTACAAATAATTATAATGTAAATTTTATTATTAAATATTGGAAGGACAAATTTATCTGCCATTAAAAATTGGCTCTCTCCTTGTATATTTTTAAGTGTAAGAAAGAGTAAATTTATGTCTCACATAAGCTTTACTTGTCGATTGTGAAACAGGCAATAAGACTAATAGGCTTTCCATCGCGGGTTGCAAATGTTGATTAAATGTTATTGATGAAACATAAATATTGTTATAAGATATTAATAATTATTGTTTTTAAATCAAAAATATATTAAACGTTTTTTTGAAATTTCACCAATCCGACTTTTTTTTAACGTTTTTTCATGTACTAACGATGTAATGTTAACCTCTGTGGTGCATCAACAGTTCAACACAATACAGGGGGCCTAAGTAATATGGCTGCGTTTGTCGCGTGACAACATGTGGATAAAACATCCTTCACTTTTTGACACGTGTATAAGTACGAGAGTGACGGAAGCTTTATCCATATTTTGTCTTGCAATAAACGCCACCATACTAAGCATGCAGGTATTTTGCGATTTTTGTGCTATCCCCTTTCTTATCTATCTGTACTCTATATACCTATTTCATCTTGTTATAGATAAACAAAGTGTGTTAAGGTCTATATCAAAGCTATTATAGTATGTTAACAACACATATTTAGTAATACAACTATTACAAAATGAACCTTCAAAGTCCTTAAAATAAATGTTTGTTTATCGAAAACGTGCGTCAGCTCCTAGACTAACATTAACCTACCTATTCCAGTACGGGTAGCACAAGTTGTATTTTCTCGCTTGTCTCGCTTAGTGCGTCTCTAGTTACAAACTAGATTTATTTATTTCATTTATTTATTCAATTAGACACACTAACAGTTGCACAAACAAATACAAATATAAAGGATAGGTACAAAGAAAATAGTCCTGTTTGTGTACCAAATGTAACAGTATTAGCACAGTTAGGGATGAATAAAACTAAAACTACATAAGAAAACTACAATTAATAATAAGTTTAATGCAATTTGTTTTCTTAAAACTGCCACGGAATAAGTATTAAGTAATTATACGGGTATGGGCGCGAATTTTGACCAATGTGTCATAGAACTAACATAAAAAATACGTGAGGTTACCATAAATCGTAACATTACTTGTTATTAACCTTAGATCACACTGGTAAATATTCGCAAAAAAAAACTCGTTTGCTTTGCTTGCTCGTTTAACTTTGATTAATACTACCTTCTGCCCGCGACTCCGTTCGCGTGGAACTCGTTTATATCGTAGCTCCATACAAATTTTCACCCTCTATTTCACCTACTTAGGGTATTAATTTCTACACCAAACTATCTCTTTACCAAATTTCATCTAAATCGGTTCAGCGGTTTAAGCGTAAAGAGGTAACAAAGGTGTTTGTCGTTGAAAATCTACTTAAAACTCATTTGAGTTCGTATTTTTCTGTGTGCACTTCCCTTTACCACCTGTTTTTGTCACGTTACGTTAAAATGTAACGTATTCGTAACGAAAATGTAACGTATTAAAAAAAAAATATTATCATGGTTAAATAACGATATTTCGATTATAATATATGTCACGTGCGTGAATAACATTAACCAATCGTATGAAAAAACAACCACTTAAAAATAATCACTACTTACCCTTATGCTGGGGCCACACTAGCGGCTAACGTCAATGCCCATTGGCGCGATAATTATTGCGATACTTTTTAACGCGTTAATGTAGGTTGCTGCACTGGAACGATTAACGTGAATGCTCATTATTGGCGATAAAAACGGCATTAATTTTACTTGAACAAAGCAAGATGGACGTTGACAAGAGCTCTGTATTTCATGAGTGTATTTTTTTATTATTTGAATTTATTGAATCATTAGTATCATTACCGAATGAAGAAAACATGGTTCTGTCGGCAGAATCTCAAGAAAAGCAATTACTTTCTCGTTACTCCACTCCATAGCCATAGTACGTATTTCAAAACAAAAACGTGCGATTTAAAGACAAACATATGTGCGATCCCGTCGCGCTGTCGATGCACACTGACGATCTGCACGGGTAGCACAAGTTGTATTTTCTCGCTTGTCGCTCAGTGCGTCTCTATCGTCACAGACTAGACGGAAAGGGAGATCCGAGCGACAAACAAGTCGCGGACCACTTGTGCTAGCCCTCCTGTAGTGTGGCCGCTTCATCGCATAATTCTCGCGTTAATCTCTTTGATGTACCGCCACTTGAGCTATCGCCTAACGCCAAACGGCAATGTTAACACCGTTGTTAAATTATCGCGTTAAGTTGTGGCTACACCTATGGTTAACGTCCATTATCGCGTTAATTAATGGCATTTCTCTTTAGTATGGCCCCAACATTAAAATCAGACAAACACTTTAGAAGATATTTAGAAAATCTTTGTCCTCGTAACCTTGTTCCCCATTTAATCAACAAATTGACTAGGTTGGTTTTCTCTCTGGTGTTGTCCTACTAGAATATGAGTTGCCAGTGCACAAAAACGAATTCTACCACAGTTGGCTTTAAATCTAGCCTTAAAAAGCGTCACGAAAGTAATCGTTACGAAAGCGTGGAATTGTGGCCCAATAAAAGAATGCAGGATAAAACAAGTTAATTATTTTAATATATTCTTTTCGCAATCGGTAGAATTATCATTATATCATAAAATAATGTTTAAACAAAGGCATGATGATGAGAAGTTGAAAATCGTGAAAATAACAGGGCTTTAAGTACATGTGGGCGAAAAAATGTGACAACTTTCGTTACGTTTTGGGAGGAAATATATTTTTATTATTTATTTGAAAGGATTTAATTTAATTATGTCACTTGCGACCTTGACAGTTATTATCCCGTAATATAATAAAATTGTTTTGAAACCTCTCGGTGTTACCAATTTTTATAATATGAGCATGTTAAATTTGAAACGTCCAAATTGGTCAAAATTTGCGACCTTACCCATACAATCGGTATAGGTACTTAAATAATTATGTAGGTACTTACGGTTACCTTACATCTCCCACCACTCTGGATCATAAGTGTCATAACATAACCAGTGTCACTAAAGCTTTTACACGTTTCATCATTATTTTAATTTGCCCTCTTATATACTTATAATTTTATTTTCGATATGCACAAACAGTCGTGCTCCCACATCCACGTCACAGGTAAAAACCAGTACCAAAATATTTTTTTCGAGGCAAAAATGCAAATGGATGGAACGGCCAATAAAATCATAGTAAATCAATTTAGGCGCTAAATCGAATAGCACGAGCGCTTGAAGCGGAGTAATAAGAATATAATACTTAACCACTTTTACTTATTCTGTACTTGTTAAAACGTTGACACAGTAAAATGGTACTTATCTATACTATGATGGCGATAATTCGAAGCTATTTCGGGTAGGTAATATTTTATTCTTAAGTCTAGTTACTATAGTTCTCTCGAAATGTTTTAGTCGAATACTATTGATCAACCTCGATACACGAGGTTGATATTTTTTTTATATCTCAATGTAAAAAAAGTAAAAATACAGTTTTATAGATTTTTATATCACTTATATCATAATACTTAAATTTAGTTACGATTTTACTCGTTTCGATAGTCGTACCACTGATTTGTATAACAAAAATCATTCTTCGATTTTTAGACAATAAGTAAGTACTTAAGTTTATTAGAGTACACAATAATACTAATGAGGGCGCCACTGGACTCTCGGCGTCCTCTTTACCCTTATTTTGACAGTGTGCTTCACATTGAATGTACCATAATGTTCAGTTTCTCTTTTTTTTCTTTGTTTTTTTTTCTGCAGGTTCAAAATCAAAAAAGGTTTGAACTCACAACTTTTATTATTTTTGCCAAATTCAGGCTACCGATGGCCGAATGTTAGAATTATAATATACCTAAACGATATTGATTCATGTTTATATAGTAGATATATTAATTAATTCACTTGACGACCTCCAATCCTGGCCAACGCTGGCTGAAAATTAAACGACAACGCACAGCTCAGTAGCGCCACAGTTTCACTTTAACGCCGTCGGCGCTTTTAGCAGGAATAGGGTAAGAAATTTTCAGCAAGCGTTGGTAAAAACTAAAAAGTATTAATTGATTATATCATTGGACTTGATCAGAATAAAGCCAATATTTGATTTGAAGACGACTTTTTATTATTATAATTCACGGTGCCTAACAAAAGTTTTACACAATGTTTCTCAACTTTAAAAACATCATCTTTACAATTTTCAAAGTACAAAAATTTCATCGACATATACATTAATATATACGTTGTTGTTTTCCCATTCAACTTTGTTTACAAATACTTTAGGGACGATTTCAACATTCGTTTCAAAAATTTGCAATGCAAACCTACGCAGTAATCTCAGTTAAACACGTGAACTGAGTTTATCGTAAATTGATCGCGTTTAATTTCATTGGTGAAATCGGCCCTTAATCTTTTACAGCTTACAAATCCTAATAACTAGTGACAACAGAGGGTATGAGTTGAATTTCTCCAGTTAACACTGTAATCTATAACATAAAAAAGAGAAGGCCTGACTCACTGACTCATATACGTCCAGCCTAAACTTTAGACATAGAAAGCTGATTTTGTTCACAGGTGTTGCTTTTAAGACGTCGGCGAGGAATAGGAAAGGATTTTCGAAATTCAATCACTAAGGAGGTGAAAAAGGGGTTAAAATTTTGTATGGATATCCGTATTTTTAAAAGCTGGGAGTATGAAGTTTTGTTTTAGATTACTATTTATAAATAAAAAATATGAATTTATGGAATTTCAGAAAATCTTGCTTTGAAAAATAGTTTCAACCCCCTATTGAAATTGCATATATGGGAGATTTTTTGTAGTTACAAATGTGGAAATTGGTATTTAGAGTGGTACTACTTATAAATAAAATATATAATTTTCGGCGATTTAAAAATACAGTCCCTTCCCCTAAGAGGCTAAAATGGGAGGTACCTAAATATTTTTCGGTTCAAATTTACTGGAAACAATATAAATGAGACAAGTGTTTCAGGGACTTTTAAAATTCAACCTCTAGGGGATGAAAAGGGGTAGGAAAATTAATATTAGGAAAAAAAGATGGTCAAATTTACTTGGAAATTAGTAGAAATGCTCTTCAGTGCAATTAATGACACATGTATTTCAGTGATTAGGTACTAAAATGTAATCCTTCGGGGGATGAAAAAGAAGGGTTGTAGTATGTAAAGGATTTTTTTATAGCCAAATTACTTGAAACTTGGTAGTAATGAACTTCAGTGCAAATAATGAAACACGTATTTCAACGATCACTAAAATGTAACTCCTGTGGTCCGTTTCACGAAGCTACAAGTTACAAATTATAAGCGGAACTCTCTTTCTAGCAAAGGCGTTAGATAAAGACTTCCGCTTGTAATTTGTAACTTGTAGCTTCGCGATTCAGGCCTCTGGTGGATGGAAGGGGGTTTCAAAGCTTGTATAGGAGAAAGTATTTTCATTGACAAATTTATTTGTAACTCAGTAGCAGGAGCAAAACTTTGGTGCCGGTGACGTCATTATAACGCAAATTCACATATAGGATGCTTTCATATAACTATATTGCGACACCCCACTGATTCTTAACAATGCTATAATGATAATGTAAATATTAAATTAATGACAAAAACGATACGAATAAATAAAATAAAATAGATAAAATATAATTTTTCATTATTTGCAATCAGAAAAGGATACTTCTGTAAGTAATGGAAATATTGCTGAAGCGGAACCATAATGTTTCGGTTATATTTACAAAATACAAATAAAAAAGAATAATGAGTTATTATTTCCAACAATTCCGTGTGGTTGCTGGGTTAGAATAGTACCACTCCATATCTTCCCGTGGATGTTGTAAGAGGCGACTAATGGAATAAGGGCTTGTAGTACCTACTGTTAGGCGATGGGCTTGCAACCTGTCACTAATACACTGGGAAACATCTTGGCCTGATAAAGCACAATGTGGTTACAGAACTATCAAGAAATCTTTTTAGAGTAGTTGATATTTCTGTAGCTCTGCCTACTCCACTTTGGGAACGAAGGCGTGAGGTTATGTATGTATGTGGTTATGTATCTCAGGGTCAATCAACTTTTCTTTGTAGCTCGTTGCCATGGTGACGTCTCCTGGGTCACTCTTTAAAACCACGATTTTAAAGTATATAAATCCATTAAACATCGGCTTTTGTGGCAATTACAAGCCCATTCTTTTATGGGTTTTCTTCCAAGCGTATTAGTAGTGTATATTATAACCATTTTTCTAAGGAACTCTATCACTATTGTCTCCTGGCTTACGGGACAGAATAACAACAACGAAAAGTTGATCCACCCCTCAAACAATCTTCTTTTTAACGGCGATGACAGTCAATTATGTTTTTTATTAGTACTGGCCGTCTCAACTCAAGTGTCAATATCGGTAAACTAAAGAGGTCACTAAGTCGTTATGATTGATGACGTAAAATCTAGATAAAATATATATCTAGGTACACATAATAAAATCTAGATACACTCTGTATGTAGCTTGACGTCATACGTCTGTCATCGGCATCAAAGTTTCGCTCACTGCTCAGTAGAAATGCTCTTCAATGCAAGTAATGTGACACTTATTGGATGGAGGGTACGACGCGGAACGTTAAGCATCGCTTTTGTTTGCTCCTAAGATTTTAATCTATATCTAATGGTAAAGTGCTAGTATTTGCATATAAAGTATTTCTTAGTTACTGTACACAACACATTTAACACATGTAAATATATAGGAGTGAATCGGAAAGTGATTATCGTAAATAGTGTTAGTGTTCTGTGCCGGCAAGCTGGTACTACTAGCATAGAATAGTAAATTGTCGCGGTTTTGTTTTGTGCCTACAACGCTGAGGCGAGCGCAAACTAAAGGCGATGGATAAATGTGCGGCTTGTCAAATAAAAGTAAAAGCAGCTGAGAAACTGATCTGCTCGACATGTCCACGCAAATTTCACTTTGCGTGCCTAAACATGGCTTCGGATAAATTTTTAAAGTTGGTCAAGGATAAAGCACCATGGAAGTGTCCAGACTGTTTATCAGCCATTCCCAAAGGTGGAGATAATAGCAACACTCCTATTGGCATAACAAAGAGGACTATTGCCACTAATGCTTCCCCCGATCCTTCTGACTACTCTCCAGAAGCTGCGCGCTCAGACTCAAATATATTAAATATGATACGCACTGCGATTAGGGAAGAAATAGCACCGCTTACAACTGACTTGGAGCTTGTTCGATCAGATATAACATCCATGAAAACAGCCATGCAAAATTACCAAACGCTTATGGATTCCTTCAGCGTCCAAATAAATTCAATTGGAGTACGCCTTGCTGCTTTGGAGAATCTGAATTCAGAAAAGGACATTGAAATTGCTGTATTGAACAAGACCGTCACCATCTTGACGACAGAACTTAATTTTAACATGCAGCAATCTTTGTCTAACCATTTTGAAATATCTGGCCTACCAGAAACGTCTGGGGAAAATCTCCAGCACACTGTCTTGGTGATCGCTCGTAAACTCGGAGTAGACCTTCAGGAGCATGACATCGACTGGATAGCCCGAGCAGGGCCTAGAAGAACCCCTGACTCACAATCACGCTTGCCCAGACCTGTAGTCGCTAGGTTGACGCGCCGTTGTAAACGCAACGAAATCTTGAAAGCGGTCAAAGTCAGGCGTGGGCTTAACACGAAGGACATAGATTTGCTTAACCAGGGCGTGGTCCAAAAGCTCTATATTAACGAACGTCTTACCTACGTTAACCGGAAGTTATTTCGAGAGGCGCGCCTGCGTGGCAACTCGGCTGGCTATAAGTACATTTGGACAACTAATGGAAATATACAACTTCGTAAGCAAGAAGGAGGTGCCGCAATCCAAATCCCAACAATGGAGGCTCTTGACCGGATCCTCCCACCTACCGGGTCTCCAATCGGGCAAGAAACTTCTTCGGTTCCTGCATAGACGGTTCTACATGTCCGAGGTCTTTATACAAAACAACAACTCATGCTGTTATTACTTTGATTCTTATGTTTCTTTACAAAATCATACACTCTTCACTTCACACACTAACAAAATTACACATAACATGCCAATTTTAATACACTCCAATCAGCCGTACTTCACTTACTACCCCAACTGTCCTCCTGATAATCTCACCAATGGTTTCAATGTAAATAGCCGGCCTTCTAGTTAACCAAGAGATTGCTAAAGATTTGGACCAGTCGGTTTCCATAGATTGTGCAAGGGTCAATGAGCTCGAAAAGTGCGGGGAGGCTTTATCTAACTACAGTATGAAAATCCTAACACTTAATATTAGGAGCATTAGTAAAAACTTCGACATCTTTATAACTGCTCTTACTCGTGCTACGCTTGATCTAGATATGATTATCCTTACTGAGTGCTGGTTATCTGAGCATACAATTATTGGGCAAATAGACGGATACCATACTTTTTACACTAAAAAGAGGATAAACCAAAATGGTGGCATAGTTGTATATCTAAAAAAAACAATTGATGCATACGTAGAAATACCAAACTTTGATGATGGTGAGTGTCTCCTGTTAAAGTTAGGTAGGACATTTACAATTCTGGCAATATATAGATCGCCGTCTTTTGCAAACACCGACAAGTTCATGATTTCTTTAGAAAATATCCTAAAGAGTACAGCTGGCTCACCGAACACGTGTCTCTTAGGCGATATTAACCTTGACATACTTAAGGACAATAATAATATATCTAGATATCTTTGTCTCACTGCCGAATATGGTATGATTCCCGCTGTGTCCATCAGCACCAGGGGTTCTTCATGTCTGGATCACGCGATGGTAAATACTAGATATGTGTGTAAAGCTGTCGTCTGTTCAACAGACATTACCGACCATGATGTTGTGGTTCTTGGCATTGGTACAAACATAGCAAAAAATTATCAAACTCAGCGACTTGTCACTATGATCGACTTTCAGTCTGTGGAAAAAGAGCTCGACGGCCAAGATTGGTTTCATGTGACAAATACTAAAAATGTCTCGGAAGCTGCGGAGAAATTCACAGAAACCTTAAAACTAGTTACAGATAGACACACTCAAACAAGGCGTCTTAGTAGGTCAGCTTACACAATTAAGCCCTGGATTACTCCTGGTCTCTTAAAATGTTTGAAAAAAAGAGATAAACTACATCTCGAAGTCAAAAGAAATCCCAACGATGTTCTCCTAAAACGACAATACCTCAGCTATAGAAACACCTGTAATGATATTATTCATCGACTGAAATGGTCACACGAGGAACAGGAGCTCAGTAAGCATAAAAATGATCCAAAAAATATGTGGAAGTGTATTAAGGATATCTGCCACCTAAAAAAAACCAACTTCCTCCCTAATGAACTACTCGATGCAAAATCATCTCCTATACTTTCTCTCAATTACTGCAACGAATACTTCGCAACAGTTGGGAAACAACTAGCTGATCATACTCTGACTGCCGGTAATTTTACTGAAGAAGAGTTGTTAGGTAAAGTCTGGAAGAGCTCTAATAACGTTGGCTCTTTTTTTATCAAGCCCACGGATCCGTTTGAAATTCGCACTTGCATTCAACAACTCAAAAATGGAAGAGCGCCAGGGAAAGACGGTTTTGGCACCAGTTTGGTGAAAAGAGTTGCTAACTCAATTTTGGAACCCTTAACATACATTTGCAACTTAAGTATAACCACTGGATCCTTCCCAGATAGTTGGAAACTCGCGACTATAATCCCGGTGCACAAAGGTGGTGACAAACACCTTCCATCGAATTTCCGCCCTATATCCCTTCTGAGCCTCTTCTCTAAGATTTTGGAAAAAATAATTCACAAAAGATTAACCAACTTCCTGGAAACCGGTAATTTATTGATGGATAACCAATATGGATTTAGAAGGGAACGTTCAACGGAAGACGCTATTTCAAATCTTACTTCAAAAATAGCTACCCATTTAGATAGGGGTGATAAAACTGTAGGAATATTTTTGGATTTGGCCAAGGCTTTTGACACCGTGTCCATTCCAATTCTGCTAAAAAAACTTGAAAACTACGGTGTCAGAGGCCTTGCTCAAGATTGGTTTAAGTCTTATCTATCTGGGAGACAGCAATGCGTAAGGATAGGAACGGATTTGAGTGACACTCGCTCAGTATCGTATGGAGTGCCTCAGGGAAGTTTGCTTGGACCCACCCTGTTTTTAGTATATATGAACGATTTGACGACACTAATTCAAGAAACTATGTGCGATCTTATATGTTACGCGGATGACACGGCCGTACTATTCCACGGACAAACATGGGCTGATACCTTTTTATCGGCTCAAAATGGGATTACCAAAATTTCACGGTGGTTAGAAATGAACTTACTAACGCTCAATGCCAATAAAACTAAGGTAATGTGCTTCAAAAACACAAATGCCACCACGCCACCAGATAAGTTACAAATAAAAATCCATTCTTGTCACTTACCAACTCCCACTTCCATCTGCAAATGTACCACATTGGAGCGAGCTGCCTGCCTAAAATATTTAGGCGTCGAAATAGATGACAAACTGACCTTTAAACAACACATTGCATCTCTGACAGGCCGCACAAGAAGAGTAATAAAAATTATGAAACTCCTCCGCAATTCAGCAAGTATCGACATGTTAAAGCAGGTATACTTTGCTCTGTGTCAGTCCCTCCTCGGGTATTGTATTTTAGTCTGGGGAAATGCGTCGAAGAGTGACATGATCACCGTCGAACGAGCTCAGCGATCAGTGTTGAAGGTCATGTTACGCAAACCGTTCCGCTACTCTACTGACACTTTGTACAGGGAATGCAATTTGATGCGAGTACGTCAGCTGTTTGTATTTCGGGCCACCCTAGCAGAACATAAAAGAAGTAACATTCGTGTCCGACAAGAAAGTCGCAGGGGTAATATCCACATGGTACCATTCTGTAAGTCGGCTTTTGGACGGCGCTTACAAATTGCCCCGTTTATTTACAAAAAAGTGGCCCAGGCCTGTAACTTATATAATTGTACATCATGGCAGGCGAAACAAAAAGTTTTCGAATGGTTGATCAACAAAAATTATAGTGAGTCAGAGTCACTTCTTTCTCGGCTAATCTAAGTAAAACACACACACAGGCACGCACGCAAGCACGCACGCTCACATACACACACACACATACATACACACACACACACACACACACACACATACATACATATTTTCTTACAATGATTAGTAACCCAGGTATTATTCTTAATTGAATTTAAATTTAAATTGGGATTCACCATTTTTATGTTAAAGCTAACGATTTTAGTGTACACCACAGGAAAAGGTAAAATTAAGATAGTAGGTCTACTATTTTAATTTTACTTTTTCTTGTGGTATCTAAATTTATTACTTTATTACTTTATTACATTCAATAAAACATATAGATAAAAGAAAGGAGTCTGCCTCCAGGTGATACCACATCTACTCATAGATATGATAATGGTGTGCATAGTAAACATGTCGTCCACTCTGTGTTTATTAATCTTTGTTTTGTGGCGCTTGACGCATTGCTGCGCGTTCTGCGCCTACCCCCATGTTGTTATTATGATAAGCAAACAAGTAAAAATGTTTAATGAGAAATGAATCTCACGACACAGGCTAGGCCTAGTGTGAGGTTTATTGTTAACTTATTAACTGTTTAATTGTTAAACTAAGGCATATGTAACTATTGTAGAAAAAACTAATGTAAATCCATCATTTTATAAATAAAGTTATTTCAATTTCGATTTCAATTTCAACTTATTTCAGCGATTACTAAAATTTAACCCCTCGGGGGATGAAAACGGGGATTGTAGTTTGAAAAGGTTTTTTTATGGTCCAATTTCTTGAAACTTGGTAGAAATACTCTTTAATCCAAATAATGCAAACCGTAATTCAGCGATGTCTAAAATTGTTTTTAAGCAACTGTTTAAATAAAATACTACATATGCATTTTTCTACTGACCAAAACGTCAATTTTGTGCGAACTGTTTAAATCACACCCGTAAATATTTTTTGCAGATAGAAACTAGAATCGTATGTACCTACAATGCAGGTTCCTCTAAAGGCGTTTCCTAATTTTTGTCATCTTTCGAAAATCGAGAGGCCTTGCGCACAATAAATCTCAACAGCAGATGCAATGTTTGTTAGAATTAGGGTTGTTTGGATACCCGTAGACTTTAGCCCCTCAGAGCGGCCTGATTTCTATAGGTTCGTAAAAAGTAGATCTATGTTACTCAAAATGTAACGCGTGCGAAGCCACAGGCAAAAGTTAGTATATTATAACATTATTTTTGATTTTTAAACTTATCACTTATCACCGCTATGTCAAATACAAAAGACGTCACTCGCACGCCAATGGCAGCTTAAAACCAGAGCGAATGTCAACCTTGCCTCATACTCAGATACTCAGGTCTATTCTGCGCTGTCAACCATGACTGAAATATCCGTCGTTGGCGTTGAACCACTGGCGCATATAATATTATTTCCGTCAATGGTGTTGAAAAGGTTACCACACACGGTGTGTCAATTCAACGTAGTTTTCAATCAATGACGCTGCGCCCGACAATATTTTTGTTACGCAATTTTGTATTTAACTGGCGGGGTATGCCGTGCATGTGATGTCGTTGAACAAAACACTATAGGTACTCCGATCGTATTCTGTTACATTTATTGTGGGTACCCCAGGTAATCTAATGCTCTACTTTCATCAACTTAACAAATATTTCTAATAAACAAATATTATTTTCTAATGCATATATGGTTAAATAAAATAAAAAAAAGAATCTTAAATTCAATTCTCTGTACCTAATTGAACACTATTGCTCGGTATCAGTTGCATACCTGAAGAACTGGTGTTTATAGAGGGCGCTGGTGTCAAGGGTGGACGGTGCTATCACGGCACGGTACGCTTTAAAAAGTACGCTAGCGTAGCGTGGGTTGCTAGAATCTGTGGTCACTCACTCCTCGCTAACGATCGAGCGGTGAACGGGTGTCTCGGACTTCGGTCGGTTTTTGTCTGTGGAGTGGAACTGGAGTAATTAGTTTCCCTATGGTTTCCCTTTCCCCATTTTGCGTCGGATTTTGTGAAGTGAAATTGTGGTAGTATATTTATGTAGTGTAATTAAATGCATGTACTAATAGCAAACATGGAGAGAAGAAAAGAATATTTAAATGATATAAAACTCTGTAGATTTTGTTTGACAAATGACTCCTCGTTGAGCAGTTTATATGATCGAAATCAGGACCCCTCATTGGTGAATCTTCCATTGAAAATCATGGCCTGCGTGTCGATTGAGGTAAAGTTGGTAAAAATCAATATTTAACTATATATTTAAGTTGTACAAAATGGTTTTACCGAGTCGATTGTTAACATTTACGCCGCTTGTAACACTTCAGTTTACCGGCATTTCTGTCGTTAAATGCATTTTCCAATACATAATTTTATTTTCAGATTGTTTATTCATGGTTTTAATTCAGTTTCTATTGTCTAAAATGTATCTTTGTATCATAGATAGTCGAAAGTATTGATTATTTTTGAACGTCGCCTGACGCCTGTAGCACACTCAGCCGCAAAGCGCATTTTATTCAAAATTGATCTTTATTGCTTCGGTACTGTTTTTGTTTCGGTTCGTCCCGTTTTACAATCGCGCTTATGTATGTACTACAGGTCCGGCTTGAAGCTTAGGAACCGCCATCTAGCGAAGGTGTTTATTACAGTATTCCTTAAAAATAACTACTTAAACGCCGATCAATAACCATCACTACACTGCTAACATTCGGCTTGTATTGTAACGCGATCGAGGCGATGCTCAATGGTCTGCAGTTGCTAATTAATTGTGCTGAAATATTTTGACACCTAGCTATAAAGATATGCGTGTTTATAAAATCAATAATCCTGCTGCCCCTGCTGGACTGTTGGGTTAATCTTCTGCACTTAAACCGTCGTCATTGTCGTCGTCGCATAGTATTTCAGCTAAATTTAACAAGGTTTTGTTCTTTTTGAATGATTTTAAACTACCCCTGCACGGCTAGCACACGACGGCGCGCGAGTTAAGTCGCACGCGAGGTAGACTACCCGTTATTGTCTAATTAGAACAGTCAGTAAAAGACAGGTAGTCTATCTCGCGGGCGACATAACTCGCGCGCTGTCATGTGCTAGCCGTGCTGAGTCTGGTTCTATTTACAACATAAGTTGCTGGCAGATTATCATTATTCACGTCATTATCATAGGTTGTCAAGGGTGTGCTGTTTTCAGTTTTTGCATAACATGGACATACCTTATCATTCAATGGTGGTTTCATGTGTAATTATAATGAACTAATGAAATGATTTTATATAGGCTGCCTTTCTGCTACCAGCTTTACGTCACCATCAAAACAAATTAATTTGATTAGGATGTATGGAATGAGATTAATCTATTTGGCACAGCTTTTTGCTTAAGTGGGAAAACAGTTTCAATTAGTATTAAAGCAAACTTTCTTAATATATATATACACATGATGCTATGAAGGTTAATCAAGTGATATATCATATGATATCAAACCTCTTCAGATCAATCTGTTTAAGGATGCCATATTCTTTCTGAGTGAAAAATCATGACAATGCCATTATTCTATTATTCTATTGTGTCAATTAGAAGTGTATAAGGCGACTAAGGGAATGAGGGCTTGTATTAAGTATGTTTAGGCGATAGGCTTGCAATCTGTCACTAATGCTAGTAAACATCTTAGCCTGATTGTGCAAAATGTGGTTACAGAATTATAAACAATTCTTTTTAGATTTGTTGGTATTTTTGTAGCTCTGCCTACCCCTCTCTGGGAATGAAGGCGTGATGTTATGTATGTGTATGTAATATTTCTTAATGGATACACCTTATCCATATTAATATCTACAAGACACAACTACCAGACATTAATTATGTAAAAACAGCTAGGGCTTGCAAATATTCGATACATTCAGATATTCGAATATTCGACTTTTAATTTGGACATATTTGAATAATTCAAATACTATTTGTATAATCCTAAAAATTCAAGAAAAACGGGTTTGGATGCTCATTTTTATTTATTAAAAGCTCAAAAAATCAACATAAACATCTTAAATAAATAATGCGTCCTTGGCTTTATAGAATGAATAAAAAAAAACTTGAATTTAAATATTATTGTGTTAAAAACCACTGAATGTACGAACAGCAACGATTTGGTATCAATTGCACAAAGATTATGTACTTCAATTAAAAAAAAGTCAGAATCAACAACATAACTAAAAGAAAATAATTAAAAGGGTAAAATATATGTATGTGTTAAATTATTAATGTAATCAACACGAAACAATAATGATATATGTGAATTTTGTTATACAGTATAATGTAAGAGTACAGAGTAGGTGGGAGGTGAGTGAATGGGATTGGGGAGTGAGACAGAGACAGCCGACCATCCCCGGGCGATGTTACATCCGTCTGTTCAAATATTCATAAATATTCGAATATTCGAATACTATTCGCCGCATTATTCGAATATTAGAAAGAGCCGAATATTCGAATTATTCGAATATTCGAATTGCAAGCCTTAAAAACAGCACAACCCCGCCAACCTCTGGTCATTATATTGAAGACTACAATGACAGCGGGTGAAAAACCCGAAGATTCGCCACATAATACTGAGACCGACATGTAATGATTAGGGAATGCACACTGGTATTTTTTTGTATGGGAATGACTGTGGTAACAGTAATGTTTATTTGATAATGCGATGTGTGAAAATTATATTACTTTGAAACAAGGTATTATTAAGACTGCTGCTCAACACTTTTAAATAACCACCATCTAAAAGATCAGCTTTATAGATCCTGCCTGGGTAGGTGGACAACTTCTGCTTAGTTTTTATACATCACAACACCAGTGTACCAACAGTTTTGACCACCTTAACCACATATCTATTGTTGCTGACTGCAATGTGTATGAATACATTACCTGATCTACACTCACAAGTAAAACAATTGCATCACTTTGCATTTTTCCATGTGCACTCAATATCTTTGTACATCTTTACTCAAATTTAAAAATGGTAATACCAAATAAAAGCTGATAATGTAACACGATAGAAAACGCGTTATTTCAATGTAATTTCAAGTCCTAAGCAAGCCTGAAATATGCTCTTAATTCAGAAAATGGTGAAAAAATGCTTCAAAAAGGCATTATGAAAACTAAGAATGATAAGCATTTTAATCATTAAAGGCATTTATTACAAAAAAAAATTTATACATCAGTACTTAGTATTCCCTCCCCTAGCCCTCCTCACACAATCTAATCGATTTTTCATTGATTTTATTAGGGTTTTCACTTAATCTTGCGGGATGGCTTCCCACTCCTCCACCATAACTTGCTTCAGCTCGTCCACATGAGACGGGGCAGGATTCTGCTGCCTAACCCTCCTTTTCAGGAAGTCCCACATGTGCTCAATAGGGTTTAGTTCCGGGCTCATTGCTGGCCAGTCCCTGGTGTCCATCCCCACCTCGCAAAGGTACGCTGAGGTGGCCCTTGCGGTATGACAAGGGGCATTATCCTGCATCAGGATAAACCCCTCATCAAAAATACCCGCGTAAGGGACAACTTGCTCCTCCAGGATTTCGGTGATGTACTTGGCAGCATTCAAACCACCGCCACGGCCACCACCAGCTACGAAAACCAGCTCCGTTCACCCATCGTAGGAAATGCCGCCCCAGAACATGACAGAACCACCTCCGTAGGTGACTCTTTTGGAGATTGAGAGAATCGCTCTCCCGATCATCTCTACACTCGTCCTCTTCTATCGCAGCCGTTCAGACACATCCTGCACTCGACTGAGAAGAGAACTGGGGTCTACTACTGCACAGTTGTCCAGTTTTGGTCATTTTGGGCCTTTTTGGTGTAAGGTTGGCGGTTTTTAGTCTTCTCCTCACTGTCCACTCGCTGACTGCCACTCCTCTTACTTCTTCGAGCCACAGCATTGGACAGCAACAGCTGTCTGGTGACGATCTCGTAAGGTTGTTTTCACGATAAACTGATCGGCCCTCTCCGAAGTGCACCTTTTCCGGCCCATTCTTAGCCTTGAAGTAAAGGCCTCAGTTTGTCTGAACCTATGGTAGACTCTACAAACTGAAGAGAGCACAACTCCTACGTTCGGTAAGGCGTAATCGGCCACAAACCAGGAAAAAATCCGTGATTTAAAAAATACTACACCGATTTCCATGTTTCTTAGCTTTTTAGAAAGCTAACATTTCAAGAAACTTTATTACAATTAAATATTACAGAAAGATAATATGTTTACAAAGATATTGAGCGTACATGGAAAAATGCAAAGGGATGCAATTGTTTTGCTCGTGAGTGTATGTCGTTGTGATGTACCATTATCATAAAAGGACATTACCTGCTTGTTTGTTAGGAAATTTGTGATTTTAGGCCTATGATTAATTTCAGAAGTGGTCTGGTAAGAAGTGGTCTTTTAAGATGACTGTAGACACTTTGAAATGTGGTCTTTGTAGAAACTGGTCATTTTTAAAAAGTGGTTATTATACTATGTGGCCAATAAGATATGTAATCATTTTGGGTGGTGACTGTATTGATTGTGGTCATTTTGGGAAATGGACTTTTGTTTTTTTTAGTATGTTTGTAACTGAAGAAAACATTAACAAACGTCTTTCTGGGTCAGTCAGGTAAAAAGCGTATGTGGGTGTGAAAGCCTGGTCCAATAACCCATTTTTGTAATACTGTAAAAGTTATTTATTAATATGGATCCTAGGTAGTTGTTATTTAAAGTGAAAAAGCAGTTTGACAAGATCTTGTAAAAGGGTTTTGGGTGTTACAAGGACATGGAAGTTTATGATTTTTCAATATGCTAGAAGTAGCCATACATTTTAACCTTGTTGCAGCTTGAAGTTGGTATGCAAATTACTTTTATATTGTTACTTTAAGAAGGTATGAATGAATGATTTCTTTTTACCAATTATTTTATAAAGCGGCTGGGTGCCGCTGACGCCGAGCGTCGTCAGGATTTCGTACGAATAGATGTTGCTGTTGTGGTGTCCCCTGTTTTACAGTAACATCCCATAGTACCATTGTAACACCTCTTGGGCACACTTGTTTCTGGGATATCTTGCTATGGTGTCCTGCACGTTTCCACTTCAGCCTTTGCACAGCTACAGCAGATACATCCTTGGTTTAGTTATCTGTCTAATGTTACTAAGCTTCTTTGTTTTTCTTTTTTGAGAATAGGATACTTCTTTTCATATTATGTTGCAAACTTATACATGGGTAAAAGGATGCACATATCAAAGACGTTGGTTTAAAACTTGTCAGCATATCTCCGCTTTTAATCATATCCTGCACTGACCAATAGGAATTCTAAACTTTTGTTGTGTTTTTAGGTTTCCGTACCTAAAGGGTGCCAAATGGGATCCCATTACTGAGCCTTTGTTGTTGGTTTGTCTATCTTTCTGTCTGGACTAACTTTTAATGACCGAACCCTATATTCAAACCGCGGATAGATAAGGTTTACTTTGGGTTGAAATTTGACATGTGCCCATACAAAATGTGTCAAATTTTAATCCGAAGTAAGGCTATCTGTCCGCGGTTTGAATATAGGGTCCGGCCGTAAGTGTATATTGTTCTACTTCTTCAACTACTCGTCTATAAATCGTCCTACTTTCTAACCACACCAACAAGGTATTTTAAAATGCGTGACAACCTGACAACAATCAAGCTTAAATTTTTCTTTCTCCACAGGTTTTCCCGTCTGATAAGATGCTGTCGTACATTTGTGAGCGATGTAGGGCTTTCATGGATATCTGCTATGACTTCAAGCAAATTTGCCGGCGAGCTGATGAATCTTGCCTACAGTTTGTCCAGAAGGGACTACCTATAACTGGAATTCAATGGCCGTCGCAGCTTGCTCAGGTATAATTTGATTAAACGTAAAGCTCCATTGAGTCTAATGGTAGGTATACTAGTATCTTGTATCACTAATAATAAATATCTGAATCATTAATCCCTTTTTTAACATTTCCATGAAATTTATAACGGATTCAATAAAAAGCAACCTTTATTTGACAGGTAACACAAATTAAAATAACCTTTTCAGATATTTACCCTGGTCAAAAGAGCTAAATTAATAAACACCGTGGGCGACGAGAGTGCTAGCATAGATGCATGTTCCCGAAATGTGTCAGATAATGAGGAAGATGACGAGACACACAACATAAGGGTAAGAAATTTTACTTGTTCCAAAATAATACTAACAATGCTATATGTATACTATAAGTAATTAGTAACATGCACCTCGGCTACAGTATGTGGACACTTAATATACATTCGGTCCTATGACTGGTGGAAGTAGGTAGTTCAAGAATATAATAATATCAGATTCACAATAGACAATACTATTCTCCTTAGGGTAAACATTCTCTCATTCTAAACATTCAAATTAGGGTCCTGTTATCTTTTCGCAATATTTCGAATCTGGCGTTTTGGGAAACTGGTAAAAATAGAAGTTTGGTACCCATTTTGAACCAAGATTGACACTTCCCTTTTTATTCTGATTTTAAAGCTGGGTATGAATCTAAGCCGCTCAGCCTGAGGCATGCTCGCCCCGCGCGGCGAGCTGCTTGCGAGCCAAATTGTAGCACATAAACATGCGCGGGTGAGGCAGCGTGCTTGCCGCGAGCCGACATTTCAAAATGGCGTCGGACACGATGACAGCCGCGGCTGCGTTTATCATGATTCGCCGAATAATTAACAAAAGAATTGGTGGAATTATCAAATTTGTACAGACAAGTTAGAAGTGGTCGTTCTGCCCCCGGCACGCTCGGATACACGTCCAAATTACGCGAGGCACGCATACTGAGGCGTCAAAAGACCGACTCTCGGCGTCTCGCCGCGCCGCGCCTCGCGCACAGCGCGTGAGCTCGTACGAATTTGACAAAAATAGGTAAGCCGTGCGTGCCTCAACCCGAGGCTGCTCTAATTCGTATTCACCTTAAGAAGTATAAATGTCTGTTGTAGAACTTGTATTTTAAAAACATGAGGGAGAGATAGGATACATGACCAAGAAATATGAAATCTAACGATGCAGATCATAAGATATAGATTATAATAATTTCGATATTTAGGTATAAATATAATTTTGGAACAAGAGAGATAAAAAAACTATACTTATACAGATTGATACCCCTGATGGCGAAGGCGCACCGGTGGTGTGGAGCCCGCAGGCGACGGCTGCTCCCATGCAAGCAGGTAAGTCTTCTGCCCCAAGCTCTTCTATTATTAAATCATGTTTTTTCTATTATTATTTTCCCTATTTTATTTTTTGTATCTGCGTGTGTTCATAGCTTTCAGTACGTTATGTACAAGATTTATTTTTAGATATTGTTCCTTCTAGCATGTGTATGCTTGGTTTAAAAAACAATATAACCACTTGACCGTTTCAGCGTGGGCATAACGTGTGTTTCTCGCGCTCATGCTGCGTCAGAAGCAACTAGCGTTTATACATTCGACTTGCGATGTGCGAAGGAAATTATGAAAAATTAAATATTGCTGTACCTTCTTTTACTCTAGTAAATTGTCTTGAATAATGTCGGAGGCCTTAAAAAACAATACAATATAAGCTAATTATTGACTTTGGCGAATAGGTACCAGTATTCGTAATGGGTGAAATATGTGTTTTCGAGAAATGTTTTTTATTATCATGACAATGTGATAGTTATGATTCTTTAGGCGAGATGTTGGGTTTTTGTAATGTAACAATGATTATATTTGATACATACGTGGGCCGTTCAATAAGTTATCGGAATTGATATATTTTAACCTTATTCAATAAACTAATTATTATAGTCAGTTGCTAGTTAGGATTCTTTAGGCGAAATGTTGGTTTGGACTATGTAACAATTGTTATTACTTGATACATACGAGGGGCGTTCATCAAGTTCTCGGTACTTATTCATATCTTTTAGCGTTGTTTTTTTTTATAGTTAGATGCTAGTTAAGATTCCTTTGGCGAAATGTTGGTTTTAAATAAATAATAATAAAAAAAACGGACCGAGCATATCCATACACATACCTATTTCATCTATATTGAATTATATTTTAAAACGATTACTTAAAATAAAATCAAAATTACGAGGGTCTTACGAGGTTAAAGCTGCAGAAGGGCTCTAGCACAAGTTGTCCGCTAGGTACTTGGTTGTCACCCGGATCTCCCTTTCTATCTAGTCTGTAACGATAGAGACGCAGTGATGGACAAGTGACAAAATAAAACTTATGCTAGCCCACAGACCACTTAGCTATGCTAGCCGTACAGAGCTAGACGAGGTGCGCTACATCTGTCTAAAGTTTAAATGCGCACATCAAAAATGTTTAAGGATCTAAAATATCCCTATATTACAATGTATCGGAACGCAGCACATTGCAAAATCTATATTATTTTGAATGTCTTAATCTTCTTTGTCTCTCGGCTAAATCGCTGAATCGTTCCCGATAGGAAGATAGCTTGCTTGGACCCAGAGGAAGGACATACATAAGGTACTTTTTACCGCAAGAAACGATAAACGATTTTTACGCGGACGAAGTCGCGGGCAACAGCCAGTATCAAAATAATGAAGGGTTTTTTGATCTTTGGACACTTTTGATGATTTTCATGGCGCGGAGAACGAGCACACAGGTCTTAGGTATGGTAAGAAGGATCTGTGCCCATAGACATTTTGCATGCATTCTTAAAGCTACAATCGAAAGATGTCTGCAATCCCGGTAAGTATAGCTTGGCAAATTCGTTCGTGATACTCCCATGGTTCGCGGCCGACAGGGAAAGACAGCGGGGACGGTCGGCCGCCGTTCAGTTGGCGGTCATGTGTGTACATAAGCGAGGCCCCACAAATAAAATGCATACTAGATTGCTACGCAACGATGAGTCCGCCGATAGGTGAAGTTATTGGACCAAGCAAAATACATTGTTTATAATATACCCTATATTGTGTACCCGTATGGTTGCCGGGTTAGAAAAGTGACACTCCATGTCTTTTCGTGGAGAGGCGACTAATAGATAAAGGGTTGTAGTACTGTTAGGCGATGGGCTTGCAACCAATCACCAATACACTAGTACACTTCTTGGCCTGATTGTGCAAAATGTGGTTACAGAATTATAAAAAAGTATTTTTATAGTTGTTGGTAATGTAATGTAATGCCTAAATATCAAATTGACGCATTATCAAAATAAACGAAAGTCATAATAACTTTGACCAAAAACGCCAAATTCCCAAATTTACTAAATATTAAATTAAAAAAAAATTTGAGCGGTCTCCCATACAGCGAACGTGATTTTTTTGCCGATTAATTCATTTATTGCAGAAAGCGAGTATCGGTATATAATAGTTGTACAGAAAGGTAAGATCGTCGCAATCAGCCAGTATCCAGCATGCAATATTTAACTTCCAAACTAACACGATGACGCTATTTATGCATTTAAATAAGATTCATAAAATAAGTATGTATTGTAGGTACATTTTGGAAGTGGTAATAACTTTTACTGCCACGTAAACTACACGTTTCCTAGCAAAGGTGGATTTATTGTCGGGGTAACATAACTTCAACCCGTGGTGTCTGGAAGCCTGACTTAGTAATGGCTCCTTAATTTTAAATAGATTCCATTTTTTCTACCGTGTTTGTATGGAGACTTGGCCGGTTTTTTTGTTACGTCATTCGCGATGCGCGCGGTAACGGCTATTAGTGCCATCTTTAATATCTATTTCAATGTACAATGAACATAGTGAATTTCAAAATAGTCTTTTGTCCAAATAGCCGCCACGATTTCATGTCGTTTAGTGAGACTATAACTTCCGTCCGTCTGTGTAGAAATTAATAATAATAATCTATTAAAATTAATCTATAATCGATAAGTAAAGGAGTTAATGTAAATATTATGATAGGAATGAAATCTTCACAAACTAGCGTCTTATAAATCAAACATCGGCTGCTACTTCTTAAGAAATTTTATATAAAAAGGAATGCTATATTAGTCCAGTCAACGAATGGCTAAAAAGAGGGATAGAGTGCGTGAGCAGGAACCTTAGCAATTTCTTCAGAAATATGTTCAGGATGCTTAGGTACTGTAAGCCTGGTAGGCGCCTATTCCTAAGCGTAATACTTTATGCACTTTTAACTAATCTACGCAGAATAAGCAGTGTTTCTTGTGTTTATTCTTTTATTTATTTTAACGTTTAAATATACCAGTTCACATGTGAATGCCAACGCGGTCCGTTGGAGACTCTGGAGCGTTCCCCTGAAAACCACCGGCAGGCATTCCATATTTCGAAATCTTTTTTATTCAAAAGATTTCGGGACATTTCGACATAACAAAATAGAAAAAAGAAAACAATGAAAGGAGTATGTACTGCTACATCCTTCTTTCATTACAGTACTTAGGAGGTGAGCGGGGTAGGGGGTAAAATTTAAGAAAAAAAAGTCTACAATTGATATAAAATGATAATGTTTTGTGGCAGATTGCGCAGTAACTATAAAGTGATAATGCTTTTGTATGTAGAAAAGGTTGATAGAAAATTTATCAGGGGTTATTTTTTTACTACACATTTTTCATTTCGGTTTTCGTAAAAATTGGAGAAATCCGCGTTTCGGTTCACTTGGGAGCGCGGAACCTTTTGTAAACGAAAGTTATTAAAGTATTTCCCCCGGACCACCTTGTAAACACCGCTTACTTCGCATCATAGTTCTACTTCTATCTCAGGGTATATTTTTAGACTTTTTTTACCGCTTATCGATTAACCAGTAAATACAAATATTTAGTCGGCGAATTTTTACAAAAATAATTAATACAGGCGTAACCTTTGACCGTATGGTGATAAATTTACCTTCCTTGCGCCTCTTCCTAGAGCATGGCGTGGCGTTTCAAAAGTACCCCACTCGTAAAGGTTGCTAACGATAGACCTTACAGTGTAGCGCGTAATGGCCTGCCGATTAGGAAATCGTTCAGTCGTTGTAAAATGTTGTTGATGTATCTTCTTGAGGTCATCTGTCTGTAACTTACAAGATTAATGTTTACTATTGAGGTCAAGGTCGGGTCATTGACCATATCAGCGGTTAGGGTTGAAACGACGGGTAAACTTTAACAAGCATTTATTCGCCAACGGTTACAAATATTAACATAGTTTCTTGGGGAAAAATATAATACTAGTATTAAATAGTAAACAATAATCTTGTAAGTTACAGACAGATGACCTCAAGAAGATAGCTAAATAAATAAATAAATGTTGGGGGACAATGTCACGCAAATTGACCTAGTCCCAAACGAACTACCATGGGTACTAGACAACGATAAACAAACTTGTAAAGAGAAACAAAATGCTCGCGCTCATCACAAAAATACCAGGATTTAAACCCGGGATCTCTAGCTTCGTAGGCAAGGCCAACTAGGCTGTGTCATGTCGTCACATAATCTGCGGTAAAAGTCGTCGTTCCCGTCCACCCTCTACTATATAAGTAATAAAAAGTACTTAAGTAAGTACTTACCCGTCAAATTTATTCCCTGGGCAATAATTTCCCACAAAATCCTAACTTATGATTTGTACTTCTTTAATATTTATTTTGAAAATCGTTGAAAACTTATTATATTAAACTAATTCGATATTTTTTTCGTTTATATTAATCACGCCTTTGTAAAAAAAATACTACGACTAGAAGCACTCGCATCGACGCTGCACTGCGTCGTTGAAAATGGCAGTCATATTTATTTCAACTTCGCGTGCCGACGCACGCGACGTGCTTGTTTCGCGCACGGCACGCACCGCGCTGACCGAGTGGTTCGCAGCGACTGCGGCGCGTGCGTGTTTTGTGTGATGGGTTGAATTTGTTTTGTTGTATTACAACTTTCTCGTTCGAAGCTCGTTGCGCCTGACACGCGTTTGGTGTGACTGAGCCTTAAGATTTGACTAAACTTAGCGCAGGCTGGACGTGCAAGTGGTTAAAAACTTATTGGTTTTAATCTAACACGTAAAATCAGTAAGCTATTAAATCAAAGCCAAATAATTTATTTGTTTTTATTTGCCTTTTAGTTTTTATTTGCCTTCTTGATGCCCCACGTTCCTATATCCTTGCAATGCAATGTAATTTTTCACGTATGTATTCTATGTACAGTCAAGGTTATAAATATGTATACACTTTAGTACCTTGTCTATTTAACGTCATGTTTCAACTGCCATATGAAATTGTCACAGCGATTAAAGTGACAAGGTACTAAAGTGTATACATATTTATGACCTTGACTGTACCTGTATATTATATAATGCAGATTTGAACTCCTTGTATTTATTGATTGTCTTTAATATTTAAGTTTTACATTAATGCTTCTTGAGTCTGAACGCACCATCGTGATAAAGTTATCCTTTTTTATCAAGACAAGGTGTTTTGTTTGCTGCTGTAGAGCGACAACATTATTAAATATATAGGGTGACGCAATGAAACCATTACCAAAAAATATTAAAACTACGAATGTTGTGATTATCACTATCACAACTTTTGTAGTTTTAGTATTTTTTAGCTTTGTTTTTTACAAGCGGGAAGCGTGGGCCAAGGTACGGCAGCGAATGCGTTAGTCAGTGAACTAGAACAAATCAAACGTAGAAAACTACGAGAGGTGTTCCAAGAGAAATGATTGAGTTATGTATGTTGTCTCAGTGAAATAGAACCCTAATTTGTAGTTTACCCCGCCGCTTCTCCTTGCCGCAATTGTGTTATCAAGTAAAAGAGCCCATATAGCCCAAGCTTCTCTTTAATAGTAAAGAGCCTATATTTCTAAATCCATTAAAATAGCGAAACGCAAAAACCGGGCAAGAGCACATCAGACCATGCTCAGTGTTGGGTTTCGAAACCGTTACTACAAACACAAAAAGCGGCGAAGTGATAGTCGGACTCGCCCATGAAGGGTTGGGTTCCGTAGCAGCAAGACGATTTATGGCGTATTAAAAAAAACTATTTTTTTTATATCTAATTACTAGATCTCGTTCAAACCAATTTTCGGTGGAAGTTTGCATGGTACATCATATTTTTTTTAGTTTTATCATTCTCTTTTTTTTAAAGTTACAGGGGGGACACACATTTCATCTCTTTATGTGTCTCTCGCGCAAACTATTCAGTAGAAAAAAAATGATATTAGAAACCTCAATATCATTTTTGAAGACCTACCCATAGATACCCCACACGGATGGGTTTGATGAACAAATATATTTGAGTTTCAGTTCTAAGTATGGGGAACCCCAAAATTTATTGCCATTTTTCTATTTTTGTGTGAAAATCTTAATGCGGTTCACAGAATACATCTACTTACCAAGTTTCAACAGTATAGTTCTTATAGTTTCGGAAAAAAGTGGCTGTGACATACGGACGGACAGACAGACAGACATAAGGAATCCATAAGGATTCCGTTTTTTGCCTTTTGGCTACGGAAAAAAAAGTATCCCAATTAAACAAGTTGTAACTAATTTTCTGATTAAAGTTATCAATTATCATAGGTGATTTTAGTAGGTACGAGTATAAACATTTTAGTGTCCTGTAACTCAAGAACCAATGATGTCAACTTAGTCGTGACAGGTTTTCATTTAAATTCGTTATATGCGCTTTCATTTGAGAATATTTTTCTGATTTTTAGTATTTCAAGTTTTAGCTGTATGGGGGACGGGACGACAACTATAAACTTGCAATATTTTCAAATACCTATCCCAGGACACAAAGGGGTAGACGAGAAATAAAACCATCCCCACTTTACGTGTAGGGGAGGTAACCTTAAAAAATAAGATTTTATTTTACCACTTTACGGCGTGACTAATATCATATGTATATTCATGCCAAATAACAGCTCTCTAGTACTAAGACTCTGAGCTAAGCTGCGAACGGACGGTCTGACGGAAGTGGACAGAGGGACCAACGCAGTAAAACTATAAGGGTTCCTAAAGTCTGTATCAACAAACTAGTACTATTTGACACATAACCTCAAATATTCATCAAACTGATTAAAAAAAAAAGTTTAATTAATTGTTATTTAATCTCAAACTTAATATGAAAATAATGACATAGTGTCTGTGTATAAATCAATGCAAAACCCTCAAATGCTGTTTAAAAGTACGATATTAACAAAGGCAATAACGCTTAAGCGCCATATACCTAGTGGTGCGCTTAAGCTTAACCTCACTTAATAGGCGCTTATGCATTTTTACCTTTTCAATGTCAGTCAGCTTCTTGAGTAAGAAGATGTCATTATCCTTATATTAGACATCCTTATGGGTAAACTGATTTCATAGTTCATAATTATTTATATATCTCTTTACAAATGGTGTACAAAAGATATTATTTATTTTATTTATTTATTTATTTTGGAACAAACAGTCATACAAATATGATACAATTACAAATAGATATAATAGACCTATAGTTCCCAAAGTGAAACGTAAAACATATGTAGTTATAACAATGCAAGCAAAAATGTATACAAGAATATGATTATTTTTACATAATCATATGTTTTTTTATATTACGATGAGGATTGCACAGATACAATAGATTTTACGCGTATCCACACTAGTCTCAACCTGTATCGTGAGTAACTAATTGCCGTTGCCAAAATGATGCGAATAAAGACAAATAGTCCATTGAACAAACGCCTGTGCGTGCCTTCGTGGATTGAAAAGAAAACACTGTAAAATATTACATAGGTTGACTTTATGGTGCAACATGCCCGAGCGGGAATACAAGGTGCGCTCCAAAAGTTTCCGGCCTAACAAAGAAGTACATATATTTATAAACTTTATTTTATTTTTCGATATAGTTTTCTTCTACCGTAATAGCTACCATTTACCGTGGTATTCCTTTTTTTAATATTAATCAGTGGTATTCCGTGACAATCTCAGAATACCGTAGCCATTATCTTTTTGGTGGATTGTGTTACCTTGGCTTTCCTAAGCGGTTTTTCACCAGGATGACGCCACGCCATCGATCCCCTTTTGGAGAGAGGATCATAATACAAGACCATGGTTTCATCCCTCATAACAATTGACTCCAAAAAACTCTCTCCGTGTCGTCTATACGCGTATAAAGCTTCTTGAGAACACACTTTTCGCACTCTTCGCTCGAAAGAAGCACCTCGCACTAAGTTTATTCATGTGAAGATCCTCAAAACTGAAGTTTTCGAAAGCCATGTCCTTGCCGCTATTTCCTCAGTCATCGATCACTCGGAACTTCCTCTTCCACTAATTTGACGCAGTCCACGGCGAGTGCCTCCACAGGCCGGCCGGAGCGAGGTTCGTCGTCAATGGACTCCCGCCCTAAACGAAACTGCTTACTTCATTCTTTGATGGTGGAAAATGAAGGAGGTATCCCGTAAACAGCATCTAACCATTTTTATATCGGTCGGGCTGACTCCTTCCTTTGTCAGGAACTTGATCACGGAACGATATTCCATCTTAAACATGTCGAAAACTTTCAGACTTCTTATTATTCTAAACAAACCACAACAGACAAAAACCTCAAAACTTTACACGGCCAAGCAGAATTAATGACAAGCACTGTGACACTTTTTAATTTTAAGCCGCCATACTTCTTCAGCCAGTAACTTTTGGACCCCACCTCGTAGATAACAGAAACTATTAAAGGGCTAGAGGTGATATATATTTATTTATAATACTACGTCTATGGTCACAACCACAATTCGACGCAAGAACATTTTGTGGTCAGCTTGATATTTTTTAAGATTTGACTTGTATCGTTTCTTTTGTTTCTCGGTTAACGTTCTTGGCACCCAACGAGCGGGGGCTTTATTCATCATGTGTATTTTATTGGTAAATATCCTAGGAATGCCATGAGCCATGAGATCCGGTGGCATCAATGAAATGCCTAATGGTCACTTCAACGTGCTTAAGCTAGTGCTTGATTTTTTACGTTGTCGTCGTTTTGCGATGTTCGTTTTACCTAAGCAGAAGTCTTTGCACCAGCGTTCAACTCAGTGAAAGCATTTTTAACCAACTAAAAATAAGAGATTCTCAATAATTCGGGACTGACCTTTTAAAAAGAAGTTATTTGTTGATTTTTAAAGACGGTTTTTAGTTTTTTAAAGCATTTATTTTCGTTTTACTATAGTTGACTTGATTGGGTTTAAAAACATATTACCCGAGTTTGTTTTATTTTTCTTAACGGCTGTCACATGAATTATCCAGCATTGACTGAATTATTTATGAGTTGGTTTTACCCTTTTTAGGGTACCGTACCCAAAGGGACCCTGATACTAACACTCAACTGTCCGTCTGTCACCAGGCTCTATCTCATGAACCGTGATAGCTAGACAGTTGAAATTTTCACAATGTATATCTATTGCCGCTATAACAACAATTACTAGAAACATAATAAAATAAATATTTTAGGTGGGTTCCCGTTCAACAAACGTGTTTTTTGCCGTTTTTTCCTTGATATTTATAATTGCAACTGATAGACTCGTTTGTGGAACGGGAACTCCCCTAAAATATATATTTTATTCTGTTTTTAGTATGGGTTGTTATAGCGGCAACTTTATTTTAATTTACATAAAAATAAATACTGTATATAGTCAGTTAACATTACTTTTAGATCGCCCCTCGTATGATATAAAGTAGTAGTAGTTGTTCTTGGCCGTAACGGTTAGGTAAGAGAGCAGGCGAAGTGTAACCCTCGTGAGGCCCAGCGTACTACAAACGGAGATTTTTGTAAGTGAGGATTTGAATCTATCAGCAAGGAAATAAAGTTAAGTTACCGTTTTGCTCTTAAATATCATTTTCGATTTTGAAACAATTTGAATTAACTTTATGGTTATTAAAATATAGCAGAACTAAATTGCCTTGTTTATGTACCTCCTATACAGGGTGTTAGGTAATGAGTGGATAATCCTTGAACTACGGATAGAGGGCACTTAGGACGTTATGAAAAAGCTAAAATAGGTCTAGTAAAAGTCGCACGGTTTTCGAGATATTGGTCATTTTAATCGGATTTTTTGTCATTTTTCCTTATGTCCGTGTTACGAAAAACCCCTAAGTTCATGTATTAATTAATATTTTTTTTCGTTGTTTCTTGCATGGTTAGAATCACTATGAACTAAGGAAGTTTTTAAAGCTACATGCCAAGTTTTTTTCATGACAACTTTTTGAGTAAACTCACTAAGTTACTTTTTCCATACTAAAAAAAGCCCCGCGTTTGTTTTTCGCGTAGTATGGAAAAACAAACTTTGTGCGTTTACTCAAAAAGTTGTCATGAAAAAAAACTGGGCATGTAGCTTTAAAAACTTCCTTAGTTCATAGTGATTGTAACCATGCAAGAAACAACGAAAAAAAATATTAATTAATACATGAACTTAGGGGTTTTTCGTAACACGGACATAAGGAAAAATTACAAAAAATCCGATTAAAAGTCCAAATATCTCGAAAACCGTGCGACTTTTACTAGACCTATTTTAGCTTTTTCATAACGTCTTAAGTGCCCTCTATACGTAGTTCAAGGATTATCCACTCATTACCTAACACCCTGTATATAGAACACCGGATCTTATGAGGGTATGACAACTCCGTCATGTCTTGAAAAAGCCTTCGATTTTTACTGTTTTCTCGCTTGCTTTCATCCATTCGAGATTAGATACTTCTCTGGTTCTACCTGAACCAAAAATTACTTACTTAACTGTTTAAACCCTTAATTTGGCATTGTGCACCACAGTGCACATAATGCTAACTTTTTGTTTATTTTTATTTGATAATTTTGTATGCAGGTTCAAAATCAAATTGGGTTTGAATTCACGACTTTTTACTTGTTTGCCAATTTAAGGGTTTAATTCCAATGACATTTGCAACGCATTGCGAATTTCAGCATATTAACCCCCTTTAATTTCTTTCCGCATGACGATAAGTGGCGTCATAAGTCGACTAAGGTCAAGAGCAAACCCAATTTGTATTAAAAAAATAATACAAATTATCTGTATTGAATTTGAGAGTATAATTGGTTAAATATCGATATATCCGTCATTGGCGTTGAAAAGGTTAGTGTTTAAAGGGAAGCCAGTGGTTAAAGGGGTGATGGTGCGCGTACGCCGGCGCTCCGCGGGACAGCGCATATGGCAGTGCGACAAGTGCGACAGCTTCTACTCGCTCCATCAGCTGTTAGAGATCCACAAGGCGCAGAAACACGGCACTATGAATTTAAAGTGCACCAAGTGCAATGCGTAAGTACTTATGCTATATTTTAACACAACTAAATTATCTTCGTGAGGCCCACCATACCACAAACAGGGAGATTTGAATCTACCAATTAGGTAAAAAAGTGCAATTACCTTTGCTCTTAAATGCCATTTCCAATTTTGAAACAACTAATATTATAGTCGTAAACAAACTTAAAACTAAATTGCCTTGATAATATACCTCATGTGGAGCACCGGGTCATACGAGGTTTAATTATGTAAGTAACTAGGTAACAATGTAAAAACATCTTGGAAGTCGATTTTAAGTTTTTTATAGTCATCGCATCGACTTGCACTTGTATACTTTAACGATATCGGTGCCATACAATAATGTCGAACCATCGAGCTGGTATGACCCACTTCCCGACCTCAGATCGCCCGTAAATTATTTTTCCTTTAAGTTCTGTTATATTCTATTCCTTTTCCAGTAGTTTTCATCCTACTATTATTATTTGTTGGTTTCCAAAATTGTCGACCCTGGTCTATAATAGATCCGCCAATTTGGGGCTCATTTGACTCTTCTTTTTAATGTTGAGTTTATCATCAGTGTTAGTAGTCCCGTCAGCAACAAAGTGTTATTTTCGGTGTCCCCTTGTTCTACAGAAGCTCATTTCATAGAATGTATCACTTCGCAGAATTTTTTATTTCATAGAAAACTAATATCTGCTGAAACCTTAATGTTTTCAGATTATCTTAAGCATGAGTTACGTAGGTTAGGTTAGACCTGTGACCACCAAAAAATAATCTGAAAACAGTAAGGTTACAGCAGAAATTAGCTTTCTACCTATATGAAATGAAAATTCTTCGAAGTGATACATTGTATGAAATGAGTTTCTGTAAAAAGAGTAAGAACTTTTGAGGGCTTCAAAAGGTCTATATTAAAATCACCATGTAAAATGTAGTTTTTCCTCTTGTGTTGACAAACACTATTTAATAATTTCTTCAGTTTTTGAAAGAAGTGTCCCTGTTGACGTAGGTCTTTTATGTGTATATAGGCCAATTATTGTAAGATTGAACTTTCTGACGTTTATTGCACATTCAAAATAGTAGTTTATGCAACTGTATCATAATAAGGGCCATTGAGACACGAGTGCGAGTTTATGACATGAGGCGAAGCCGAATGTCATAATAGATACGCATGAGTGTCTCAATGGCTGATTATGAATAGTTGCATACATTACTTTTTCTATGAGCTCAAAGGGATATGTACCTACAAGTAGCACAACATTTTCTGCCCAGGTATAATGGGCGGAATCGTAAAATAAAACATGTACAATATACCAATATATAGGACCTTTTTCGATTTTGAAGGTAGCAAATTACTGCTCACTTCCATTGCCGCCTGTTTTATTTCTGGCGGCGTCAACATTTCCGCATCACTTAATTCGCCAAAGTCACACATTCTCACACATAAAAAGTGATTAACTCTCTTCTTTCTTTTAACTTTCAAGAACTTCGTGCAAAAGCAAAACAAAACAAATTCCAGCTATTTTAAAACGTTTGTTTTTTTTACTACAGTACACCTTAGAAAAGACCCGGGAACTTTAGGTCATTCAGCCGGATTAAAAAATGTTAAAAGACTATTTTTTATAATAACTCTTAAATTCACTTATTGTCCGTTATGTAAGTATTAATTATTTAATAATTGTTTGTGTATACATATTATAATTAATCTATAAAGTCGATTTAACAATAATTGAGTAAATAAAATAGAATAGCAGCTGTTGATAATATACAATGAACTTTTTTTTTTAAATAATTCACGCCATTTGCAATGCGAAAAAGAACTTTGTGAAACGTTTCACAATGAAATGTCAACGTTCCGATCACATAAGGCACCTCATTGGATTACCGATAGCGGTATCGTTAGCAGCACATTGTACTACGCGAGTAGAAAAACGAATGTTTGCGTTCAAGATTCAGTTTCTTTGATAAGGCTATACTCGATTTAATTCTTTAATAAAATTACTACTCTTCCCCTTTTGGATTTTTTACGAGAGAAACAAGCTGCTAACTGAAAATCATAGAGCTTCAAATTACACTCCGTTCCTCTAGGAATATTTGTCTCGCTCAAAGAAACTTCATCGATATGGTGTGCCTTGTTCTTCCAAACAAAGTATAGTGCAAATCATTTCGAGGCTCGTATCATAGGGAGTGGCGAAGAAAAATCTTTGTTTAAGCCGTTTTTGCTAGGTCCTCTTAGCGAGTGGGTACAATATATTTTAGAAAACAAATTAGGGATGAAAAAGGTATCTGCAAGATGGGTGCTTCGAAGCAATGTTTAGCAAAGTGTAAAAGTAATCCGATTGAGTTTCTGCGGCGTTTTGTGACTGTAGACTAAACGTGGATTCATAACTATACCCCAGAAAATAAAGAACAATCAAAGCAGTGGAGTTTACCAGGTGGATCAGCTCCAAAAAAAGCAAAGACCGTCCCATCTGCCGGAAAGGTCATGGCGACCGTTTTTTCGGACTGGTAAGGAATTATACATATTGATTACTTACAAAAAGGAAAAACGATAACAGGGCAATACTACGCAAATTTATTGGGTGAATTTGATTCTGTTTTAAGGAATAAACGACCGAATTTAACAAAGAAAAAAGTTATTTTCCACCATGACAATGCACCAGCTCATTATTCCAAAAACGCAGGGGCAAAATTAGAAAAATTACGCTATGAGTTGCTGCCGCATCCACCATATTCACCAGACTTAGCCCATGCGACTTTTTTTATACCCAAACCTGAAAAATGGCTTGGCGGAAAGAGATTTGCGTTAAATGAAGAGGTCATCGCCTTCACAGAGGCCTATTTCGATGACTTTCCAAAATCGTATTTTTGGATGGCTTATTAAAGCTAGAATACCGCTGTAACAAGTGTATAGAGTTAAAAGGTGACTACGTAGAGAAATAAATATACATGTTACAAAAAAATGTTCTTTTTTTTTCTAAATACGGGTACTTATCAAAAAGCTCTCGTATTCTCTTTTAAGGTCTAGACATTTTTTCATGCGACTGACCCAATTTTCGAAGCATTTCGACCACTCTGATTGGGACACCTCAAATCATGCATTTTAAACGCTTCAACCGCTGCTTCAGGTCTCAAAAAACGTTGTTGTCGCAGTTTGTTTTTAATTTGCGGGAATAAAAAGAAATTGTTGAGGTTTCAATCAGGACTATACGGCGGATGACTCAAAAAATCGACATTTTGAGTGTTCAAAAAGTCCGATGTTTGTACCGACCGATGAGGACTCGCGTTATCGAGGTGAAGTATGATTCGTCTTCGGTGGTTGGTCTCCCTGATGGTTCTTCGTGGCTCTAAGGAAACAGTTGCATTATGCCCGGTTATACTAAAAAAAGAAACTGTGCACAAACAACTTTTAGTTAGGTTCATCTTGAAAGACCCACACAGTCCACTACTGTTTATTTTCCGGTTCATATGCATAGATCCACGTTTCGTCGCCTGTCACAATAACGTAGACTTGTTTGGAAGCCCCGCAATTGTATTATTTAAGCATTTCCTTAGACCAATCGACACGAGCCTGTTTTTGAGCAGCAGCTGATTAATATGTGGAATCGAACGCAAACAAATTTTTTTAACGCTTAAAAATATGCATGCATTATTGTATGTACACTGGTCCCACTAATGCCTAAACATGCCTCTATCTCTCGATAGGTCACATGTAGCTTCAATGTTGTTCGGAACAACCACGGATTTTGGACGACCTTCGCGAAATCCATTCAAATGTGAACTACGCCCACGATTAAATTCTGCAAACCATCGATAAACACTTGTCCTAGACCATTCTTCATCGCTAAAAGTCGAATTAAGGTCTTCTTCGATACACTGTTGTTGACTCAGACAACGTCGAAAATTATAAAAAATAATCGCCCGAAAATGTTCACGATTCAATTCCATGTTTATCCGATATGATTAATATTCTTTTAGCGACAGAAAAAAAAACAACATACGAATGAATTAAATTTTTTTTGGTTATATTGCCGCCAGAAAGTCCAAACTATAGTACAGAAATGTCACTGGCCAGGTGGCAGCACTAGTTTACTTAAATCCCGAAATATACGAGGCAACTTTTGTATCCGTTCAGATATAAGATTTTTCGATTTACCGGGTTTAAAAGCCCTTGATTTGTTGTTATTAATTGCGTATTTTTGTTCCAGGAGCTTTTTCTCCATATTTGACTTTTTGACACATAAGGTGCGCCATAAAAACAGCTCGCTTTTCCATTGTTCTGCATGTGATGTCAAATTGAATAGGATGAATTTGCTGAAAAAACATGAAAACGTAAGGATACACTTTTTTTACTTACATGTGCAACCCTTGAAAGCCCTCGTAGGTATACCTATTGCACGTGTAAGAGTTATTAAATTTTTATATTCTACTTAATACAATTATTTAGAAATTAACCCTACTTGTTCTACACGTGAGAGTAACGAAATTCTTGTATTTTACTGAATGGGTATTTTAATTGATGTGACGTCACGTCGATCGTTCTACGGGTTAAATACGCAAAAACTTGGCGACCAAAACCCGGTGCTTGAAATGCGTTATTTTTCAGATGGTACATTCCGAATTGCCCCGTAAGCTGTGCCCCAGTTGCCCCGAGACCTTCCTCAGCTCGGAGGAACTGGAGGCTCACATAAAAAGGCACGATGTCAAATATCCGTCGGACCTCGTATGCACCATATGCGGCAGAAAGTAAGCCTAGAAGTATCGACATTAAATTTGGGACGGGACCTGGACGAAACAGTGACGATAGTGTATTTTTTTTTTCAATATTTTTTGTCATTACTCATTACAGATTACTGCCTAATATGCTTATTTCTAGGTTTCACAAAAAAAAGATGGTACAGCGTCATGGGGACGTTGTTCATGGAAGGAACCACTTCTGTTGCGACTACTGCCCGAAGCGTGAGTGTAGGATAGGCTTCCTCACCCCATGCCTACTCATTATTAGGATAAGCGAAGCTATGAACATGCGCAATTTAACCTGTTCTCTCATAAAGGCGATATGTAATTTTTTGACACACTGTACATAGTAACCTAATAGGTTGATGCTTTACCTATCGCCTTAAGGAAATAAAAATGTCTCTATATGGTGTGTTGTGACGAAACATCGGTAACTTTTGTGCGATTCGTGGCAGTTGTTACTAAATGAGTTTTTTGCAACCTTTATGTTAAACCAAACGATTAAATATGTCGACAGTGATCATTTGTCGATGAACTTGTGATATAAATGGTTTGCCACGACATGCTTAATTCTCGAAATACCAAAATTAACGTTAAACTTAATGAACACAAAATAAAACATTTTGTACTTCTGTAATTTTTAACCAATGAAATCGGCTTTCGTTGACACCATTTTGAAAAATGCTTTCGTATTGTTTAAAAATAATTATATGGATATTTCTCCAAGCATTTTACCATCAGATGTATAAGATAACACGACATATTACTTCGACTCTCTTAACATAAGCCGTAGGCTCGAAAATCTTATTTAAGTACCAACCCTGAAATTGCTGCGAATTGCACAATAGTTACCGATGTCTGGTTGTGACTGATTGTATGATATGATTGCAGGTTTTCAGACTGTGGCTAAATTGTCTGGCCATGTGCGCTCGCATGCCGGCGAGAGGGCCTATCCTTGCAAACACTGCAACAAGAGCTTCTTGAAATTTCGGCATTACACCAGGTACCCTAAATTAAAATAGTACATTTTTCATATGCAAGTGCGTCAAGTTTTCCATTTTACACGAGTCCCGAGTTGTCTTGGCCCGAGCTGCAAGTGAGGGACAAGACTCAGGACGAGTTAAATGACAGTTCCGCACGTGTATCAAACGACGTTTTTTAATACATTTGTGAAAAAATATCAATAAAGCAAAAATAAATCAGTAAATAACACTATCATACGAGACAATTTTACTTTTAATTGACACATACTTTATAACATGGCAACGGTTGTGAGCATTCAGCCAAATCAAAGAAAAAAAGTCACATAGTAATTGAATTACCTATATTTAAAAACTAAGTATAAATACTCTTTAACCCTCATTAACGCATAAAGGTGGATTTAAATTACGCCGGGCTGTGCTGGACCCGGTGCACAGACTAACCAATATGCCGACAATTTACTGACCTATCTGCACTTATGTTCAAATTCAATTGCGAACGTGTTACGAAAATCCCCTGACTTTTCTTCGTGACTGGCGATTCCCACTATACCGATAACACGGCGTGTGCAGGCACCTGCGTATAAAACATGTGTCGGAGACGCGCAAGGCACGCGGGGCCGCCGAGTTCCGTTGCGAACAGTGCACGGAGAGCTTCGACACCCAGGACGAACTGTACTACCATTCGGCAATCCACGCCACGGAGAACCTCATCTGCCCGCTGTGCCAGGAGAAGTTCGATAACGTCGATGCCGTCACCACGCACATCCGGACCCACGTTAACGGTAATGACCTATTCTTTGGAGTGTATTAGTAAACTGATCTTGAAACATATGCCCGTCAAAAAACGCGGCAGTAACTTCTATTTACGTGACTTGACGTTAACTGGAATGTGTCTCAAGATGAGGTCACTTGAGCTCTGTTTGTAATGTTTATTTTATAAGCGTTAAATGATGTTAGCCAATAGGTAGAGAGTAACAATCAGGCTGATTATAAGATCGGAAACGTTATTGTTTAGGATACGTCTATATGTCGATAGTAGAATAAGGCTTATTTTTACGCAACCGAAATTTAACCCACTGTTTGGATCCCCAGGGAATAAGAAAATCATTGCTTAACTTTATCTTTCAGCAATTATAGAAGCTGTCTCAAGAGAGTAAAATTATATATTCGCGGCAAGGGCGGTCTGTTAAATCCAACGCAAGTCGAAGAATTATTTAGTAGCAAACGATTCAAGTGAACACGCTCTAGTCGAAAATAATTATGCTTCTGAATTAATCTGAATCACGTATTACTATTTTCACTAAGGAAAGCCGGTGCCATACAAACTATATAACGCGAATTGGCGACTTTAAAAATCTTTTAAGGATCACATCCAGTTTTTTCCGAATAAGCGGAGTGATAGTAAAAAAAAATAGCAGCGAGTGACGGCTTGTTGGATTGTTCAGGTATCGAGTTCATGTGCGAATACTGCGAGCTGGTGTTCACAACTAAGGAGAAGCTCGACGCGCACACGACCGCTGCGCATAACGACGAGATCTTACAAACTCAGGTATTTGTATTGGGTCAATCTAGGATGGTCCCTGTAACTGCTGTATTTCGTAATATCTTTCACTTGCTATATGCAAGACAATAAAATAAGTAATTAATCATAATCATTTAAGTTACTGAACGTCTGTGTCGTGTCGGCACTTAACCTACCTGAAATGATATAAAGTCAAAATGTAATACATGCTTATTATATAAGCTGTCACAGGGATCATTCTAGATTGACCCAAATATAGCCTGCGTAGAGTTGAAAAGTGACCGACAATTTCAATATGTCCGTCCGACATTTATCAAATGGTGCGTCATTTTCGATATAAACGTGACAAGTATTGACGAATTATATTGTAAAAATGGCGGCTTGACATTTTTTAATATATTTTTTTAGACACGAATCATTGCTATTGCTGTGTAGAAATTAATAAGGTTACATATACATATAAATTAAATATATTAAACAGGAAAAGTACACTGAGGCCGTATTTAATTAATCCTTTTCCAGGCCACACCTATCTAGATGGTTTTACATAGAATGCAATACATATCCACATATGTTACGTTATTTACAACTTGGGGATTAATCCCAGAGCAAGTAACTTTTCACGTAAATTCAATTAGATTTGCACCCTAAATGAACGTTACTAAGGTTGAAATTGTAACTGAACCTATGTGGTCAATATAGAGCCTGTGCCTGGAAAAGGGTTAGGTGTATGTAGTAGGTATTTGCATTAAAGTTCGAAACTTAACCTTTTCGCCGCCATTGACTTGATACAAAAGTCGTCCTCACACGCCTATTACAGCTGCAAACCACAGTTAATTTCAACCTTACGTCACAAGTACTCGGGTCCTGTGACAACTATAGCCGTCGATGGCGTGGTAGGCACGACAGTATAAGACGCCTTTAGGTGTTCTTGGCGTTCAAAGCGTTAAAAATACATAATGACTGTAATACTTAATTAATAAACCAAATAAAGTAGGTAAAAGTTGATCTAAATCAAAATAATTGTTATCTTCAGACTTGTACGAAATTGCGATGTACAATATCTCACATTTTGCCTTACTGTGATAAGTTTGTTCAAAAGGTCTTTAGATCGTTTGTTTAGTAACTTAGTATGAGTTAACTAAAATAAGAGGCCGACCTTGGTGGAATGCTAAAAATCCTACGAGCTATGGGATAAACTTCTTCCTTTGAGGCAAAGCTCTGTCACCACAATTCAGGTGCAATGGCTTCAACTATAACTCATGCAGAATAGCATTAGCCAAAAAAAACAATTTTAGTGCAGACCCCGGTAGCATTTTATCAGCGACTATTAATAATAATAATAATAATGAGATTGTACATCCCGCGGAAGTGTGGAGGTCGTGGCATTTTAAATGCTAAGAATCTCCACAACCGCGAGATGTGCAATCTCAGGGAATATTTCCTTGCCAATGAGTGTGGAATGCATCGTGATGTGGTTGCAGTAGGCAGGAGCCTTACGCCTCTCTCCTTGGCAAACGAGAACTGGCGCAGACCAGCGGTGTTAAGCACAGAGGACCGCAAGAACGTATGGAAGAGCAAGGAGCTGCACGGACGCTTCTACCGGGCCCTGACAGGGCCTGACGTAGACCTTTTAGCATCCGTGAACTGGCTACGGTTTGGCGACCTCTTTGGGGAAACCGAAGGTTTTGTCTGTGCAATTGCTGACGAGGTCATAATGACGAACAACTATAGGAGTTATATTCTGAGGGATGGCACGATCGACATTTGTCGAGCGTGTCGTCGCCCCGGCGAGTCTCTCAGACACATTATTTCTGGTTGTTCCCATTTGGCCAACGGTGAGTATTTGCACAGACATAACCTCGTGGCCAGGATCATCCATCAGCAACTTGCTCTTCAATATGGTCTTGTTGAGTCCGAAGTGCCGTACTATAAGTACACACCGGCACCAGTTCTCGAAAATGGTCGTGCTACGCTCTATTGGGATCGATCTGTCATCACGGACAGGACTATTGTTGCCAATAAGCCTGATATCGTGTTAACAGATCGATCTCAACGCCGGGCAGTGCTCGTTGACGTCACCATCCCGCATGACGAGAACCTCGTGAAGGCTGAGAAGGACAAGCTCAGCAAGTACCTTGACTTGGCTCATGAGGTGACCGCTATGTGGGATGTTGACTCGACGATCATTGTCCCGATAGTTGTTTCAGCGAACGGTCTTATAGCGAAGAGTCTCGATCAACACCTTAAGAGACTCTCGCTAGGTGGCTGGATCAAGGGCCAGATACAGAAAGCAGTACTCCTCGACACGGCACGTATTGTGAGGAGGTTCCTCTCTCTGCAGCCATAGCTTGAGCCCTGCCCCGCTGCCGGCGGCACCCGTAGGTTAGGTTTTTTATAGTATTTGTTTTTTATATGAGTATTGTTATTTTACTTTTATATCTTAACATTTATTGTAAAAAACTTAACTTACAGATTTTAAATAAATATTGACAATAATAATAATAATAACTTCTTTATTTAACACACAAGTTGTAACGTAATTACCAGGGGTCCCCGCACTAGGCTTGGCCTGTATCGCGGGGTACCAATTACAATAATATCACCTTAGATCACATTATTAAAAACTACATAAAACTTAGAGAACTACAAACTAAAGAAAATAGGAGTAATAGGGGCCTTCGAACAAGACCACCTAAGTTAAAATCTCTTCTGTTTCCTCATAATTCAAACGATGGAGGAAATTAAAAATAAGTTGTTTTGTCTTGAGTAAAGTTTGGCCTTCAAGCTACAATGAAGTAAAACAGCGTTGTATATAGAAATGCTTAAGTGATCTCCGAAACGTTTACCAAAAGTTGAATAAACTCTGGGCACTGGTAGCTTAAAAACGCGTTTTTTTATTAGGGTGTTGTAGTTGGGGATGGATGGGGCAAGTTTATGTGTAAGCAAGCACATTTTGTACAGAAAGAGTTGTCGAACGGTTAAAACATTTGCCTCGGCGTATAAGGATGCTGTAGGGTACCTGAATGGTTTTTTATATATCACTTTTAATACTGACCTTTGAGCTCTCTCTAAGACTATCATGGATGACTTTGCTGCGCTACCCCAAACCGATATGTAGGTAATTATCGACTGGCACAGTGCGGTGTAAACTAGCGTGAGTAAAGGTTTGTCGGCAGAATGCCGAATTTTCTTAAAAATTGCGATTGTCTTTCTAATTTTTGAGGACAGTTTCTGAATATGGGTTTTAAAGTTTAGGTTTTCGTCCACGAATAGACCTAGGTATTTAACAACATCAGTACGTTGTATGAAGTCACAGTTACAGCTACCTGATGGGAAATCTTTACAGGCGTGAATTTGTAAAGTGTTACTGCAGGTTGGTTTAGATGAGGCGGTTTTATGAAAATAGATAAATTTGGTTTTATTGCTATTTAGCGTTAAAAGGTTAAGACGGAGCCAATCAGACACAATCTTCATGCCTGTTTCAGCAGCTGCTACGGTTTCTTCCCAGTTTGTACCTATAAAGAGAATTGCCGTATCGTCGGCGTAACAGATAATTTCAGAGTTTTTAATTATAAGGTTGTGAACGTCGTTAATATACATTATGAAGAGAGTGGGGAACTATTACTCGATTACACCGTAAACTGACAGAATGACAATTAAACGACAGCTTTAATTATAATTAAATAGATTGAAACGGACAGAGAATTTTCAAAAATCTTGATTGCATTTTGCAGGTATTGCCATTTATAAGGGTGCCATAATATACGGTACTTGTTAATATCAGTTAGTAGGTATAATAATGTAACGTATTTGTAGTTTTGCTTCAACACAAATATTATTAGTCCGTTATAATCTTTTATAATCGACCATGCCTTAATTGATTACAATTTATCGAAAAATGACTATACAACATATATAAACAATAAGTCTATCGTGTCAATTTTTATCGAAAATCTCTGGACATGTATCGAAAATGTGTATCCCACATTGACACTGTCGGTCACTTTCCAACCCTAAGCCTGCGTAATAATGACCTGGCTCGAGCACAGCAGTCAAACTTTCCGACATTCACCACTGTGAGAATATGGTGATATATTTTTCGTATATTTCAAATACTCGGTTATTTATTAGTCATTAAATGAATGGCCCCTTGTATTATATAATTCGTAGAGACTATGATTTGGTATTTTTTCACCTAAACTGCAACCCATAGGAAAGCAACATCGCAGACTTCATACTCTTTCTTACGTTGAAAATAAAAATGCAGACGTTAGCGTTTCTTTTGAACGTCATAAAGTGTTTCTAATCTTTATGAAATATTTTCCCTGGTTGTCCTTGTTATTATTGTAATTATGTTAATTAAAAAATATGTTGTATAAACAGGAGCTGGACGACTCCTCGACGGAGGCAGACCACGTGGAGGGTGGCGACGATGTTGACGACGACGAAGGAGATAACGGTATTCAAGGTACTATAGGCCTATGCCAATTTAGATTGACTAAGATTACAGCTTACTAGGGTTGACATTCTTTTTGGCTTTGAGAAATAGTAGGTTTTGGGTTTTTTCGTAATACGTTGTATAAGTTCATCAAACGATGCTGCCCGCTTTTGATGGGAATCTTTTACTGTGAAAGGCCAAATTTCAAAAAGGTTAGTATAAAGGTGGTTTCTTCCAGTAGCTTATTTTATAACCCACTATAGGGTATTTAAGACCAGGGCGAAGCCTTTGAAAAGGGTCAAAAGTGAAAAAAAAATAGGATGAAATCAAATATTCTCAAGTCAAAAAAACTGCCTTTTTAAAAAGTCAGTGGGCATTTTAATCGTTGAAATCTCTTCTTTTTGATGGTGTAAATCAATACATTACTATGGTAAATGTTCTCAAAAAAATACAAATATGCGCCCGTGTGGTTACCGGGTTAGAATTGTGCCACTCCATGTCTTCCTGTGGATATCGTAAGAGGCGACTAAGGGAATAAGGGCTTGTAGTACTGTTAGGCGATGGGCTTGCAACCTGTCACTAATACACTAGTAAACATCTTAGCCTACTTGTGCAAAATGTCGTTTTAGAATTATCAACAAGTCTTTTTAGATTTGTTGATATTTCTGAAGCTCTGCCTACCCCACTCTGGGAATGAAGGCGTGATGTTATATATGTCATAATATATATACATGTATATAAAAAAAAAAAACTTGGTTATATGAACTTTTTACATACATACAAAGTATAAATAAAAAAGTTGTAGATCATTTTATCGCCACTAAACTTTTTTCCATGGGACTTGTAGTTTTGCCGGAAATTATGGATAAACCGTGTTTTACCATTATAACCCTCCCCCCTTCCCCTTCCCGATCTCGGATCGCCCGTAAATGTTTCCTTTAGTTTTTGTTATATTCTCTTCCTTTTCCAATGGGGTTCATCCTACAATTTTTTTTTCCGTTTTCCAATTTATCGACCCTGTTCTTATTTGCTTCTTCCAATTTACTCCATAATAATAAGTCTAACAAAAACCAATCTTTAAAAACCTAACGGTTGTTTGAATAATGTCGTCAATATGATGATAATTATCATGCGAGGTACAGGCAGATATTTTTGTGATGAACGCGAATATTTGTTCCTGAGGCTTGAATGTTTTCTATGTATTTAAGTATGTGTTTCTCTATATAAGTATGTTTACCGTGGTCTAGTACCCATACAATCCTAGAGCTTTGTTTGGGACTAGCTCAATTTGTGTGGGATTGTCCCCCGATATTTATTTATTTATGTATTTAATTATACCAATTTCACTTTTTTAAAGTACCCAGTGACAACGCTATAAAGACAACCTAACGATACCTCGCTGGTCAGAATCGTGCCATCCGTTCAGCCTAAACAAGGGAACAAAGAATCATACATACAGGTCAAATCCATAACCTCCGCCTTCAGCAGTAGGGTAAAAAGTATACATGTATGTAGAATAAAAACAGTTAAATTCGACCTACGACTGACAGAATAGCATAGAATAGAATAACTTTATTTCAGACATTAAGGCCCAATTTTACAAATACCTTACAGAGTAACATACATAACAATATATAATTTAAAATGAACCAAGTATTAATACAATTTCGCGGTGTCAGCCAGCACAAACCCCACTCACACAATCACAGGTTCATTTTATTCGTGCCAAATACTCGTAGCTATTTTATCAGTAAAGATAACAGAAAATACCTCAATTTGCTTATTGTAATACCAATTTTCTTACAGTAAAACAAGTGGGTGACCACATGATTGTAGAAATAAGTCAACCTGATGGCTTCATGGTAAGTGTATTTTTACGTATAATTTTGTATTCATTTATTATAGGGATTGTTGTTTTGAATAGTTTTTTTTTTTAATTTCGCAGCTCCGGAAAACCATTGAAATAGGCCAGATTAATATTACTAATTCTGAAGGTAATAAATTATGTTAAGTTATTTATTATTAGCAATAAACTTATTTTGTATTATCAACCGCGATTAGAAAGGAATTGAACACATAATTATATCGTTTTCGAATTAATACATGAAATGACATTGTCAATGGTAGTGTGCAAATGAACGAAAATACTTATTTTAGTACAATGAAGTTTTAAAGCTTGGAAAAAAACATCAAATTATATTACTTAAATTAAATATAAATGTAATTACTTTTAGAATCGCTATCAAAGCTGTCTGTATCATCCATCACCAAGTACGAACAAAATAAATCGATTATTGTTTTATACGAGTACGTTCTATTTGATATCATACAATTAGGTTACTCCTGTACCTACCTGTGTTGACTGGAACTTTAACCAAGAATAGAATTGAAATATGTAGTGACGGTTTATGGTAAAGTAAACTTTGTAAATCTTTTATCTCCTAAGTGTCTGCACTTAGAGTACTTATAAAATTATAATAGATTAACTTATGATTTTATTTATTAATTATTACTACTGTAGTGCTAACGGTACTTTCGAATCCCATTCTAATCGCAGTTTTATAATATAGATCGCTTCACAAGAGCTCCCACGAATGTATCGAATGGGTGTATGTGTACATATTATGTGTAAAATTCACACTACAGGGGCTCTTATTCTTCTCTGTAAACCATATTGCTTTTGACATATTATTGTTTTGTCTTTAACTTTACTGCCATTATTGACAAGATGAAAAACGCTATAGTTATAATACGATAACAGGTCAATAGCGATATCGTTTTGCCGCGTAGAATAGAGCCCCAATTTGTTAGAAATTGGAACTACGTTTTAATGGACCACCCTCACAATCATAGGTAGTTATTAGTTTAGATCATTCCATTCACCGCAATTCTTGTGAATTACTTATCTATACCCTTTACATTGTATTAGTGTTAGTTTATTTTCACTACAACTAAAGCTCGTATCTAATTACAGAAGCAGTGATTACTCATACGCTATAGGGTAAACCACCCAGTAGTCGGCCAGAGACCTGTAGTCGGCCTTACATGAGTGCGACGAGTGGAAAATATATATTATTTCGTACTCTTCCCACTCATACAAAGAATACACAGAAGCCGACTACAGGTGTCTGGCCGACTACTGGGTGGTTTACCCTACTATGTGTCGGATAAGTTCATATATCTTCATCTTTTCGGTTTTAGGATCTGTCGATAAGCTTACTGCGAAGGCAAGGTAAAAACGAACTTCTGCTACAAAATACGATTTCGTATGATGGTTTATAGTCGGTACCTTTTCATTTCGTCATATAAACAAATCAAATTACGATGATTACGAGGGGTGATCCAAAAGTAATGATAATTTAATAGGTACTTTTACTGACTGAATAAAATAAAAAGAGGTTTTATTTTTTAAAGCGGTTACTGGGTAGTGAATTAAAAAAAATGCATTTTACTCACTGGAATATATATATTCTACAGTTGCACGGTGGTGCAAGGAGTTTAACTTGGGTAGCAAATCAACTATAGACCAACACCGCGAGGGCCGTCCGTCGATCGTCCGTACTGGGGATGACGTCAAGAAAATTGAAAATGTTGTTTTAAGTAATAGAAGAGTGAAAATCATATTTACGAGGGGTGATCCATAGTATAGTTTTGATAAACGGTATGAAAATGGAAGACAAGTTAATAGTTATACTTTTATTAGAATATGGACAGTTTTTGTGTTTGCAATTTTGGCTCTGAAGCAAAATTCCTGCCGCAAATTCGTATTTTTTTTCTTTAGCTAATTTTTAATATTTTTACACGAGAATAATGTCAAATAGATGTCGTAGATTATTTAAGCTAAATTAGTAAAAGCTAATGTCACAGTTACTTTATTATCTGTAGGGCAAAATAATCCTTAAAAAGGCCGAAAAACCTACAGTGACAGAGATGGAGTTAAAAAAAACTGCTACGAAGTTCCAACAACTCTAAAAAAACTTGTTGATAATTCTGTAACCATATTTTGCACAATCAGGCTAAGATGTTTAACAGTGATTAGTGACAAGTTGCAAGCCCATCGCCTCGCAATACTACAAGCCCTTATTTCCTTATCCGCCTCCTAACGACATCCACGGGAAGACATGGAACCAAAAATGTTTATATGAGCTTAATCATAAAGACTCTTACTCGTAAACCAATGTTTCATTTTCAGTAACAACATTTTTTAATAATGCAGCAGTACTTCCTCCACATCGCTCCCAATAATTACAAAACTCACCCTTATTTTGCCGACTAGTAAAATTGTTCATACATAATGTTTTTTATTTAGCTATATTAGAAAAAGAAATGAATAATGTATATATATATATATATATATATATATATTTCTTTAATATAAGGTTGATTAGTGCCATGGTATAGTTCTCATTAAAAAAAATATATCATTATGGGGATGGTTCATACCGATTATCAAAACTTCTGGATCACCACTCGTAAATTAAGTCACAGAGATCTCATATAATAGCATTCAAAGAATTTTCACCGAAAAATTGCTCATGAACAAAGTTTCCGCTTGTTGGGTGCCTAGAATGTTAACTGACAACCAAGAGAAGATTCGTTACAAGATGTCATTAGGCAATCTTGAAAACTTTTAAGTGGCCCTGAAACTTTTTTGCATCGATTTGTCACCGTGGATGATTCTTGGATTCACCATTTTGATCGGGAGACCAAGCAGCAGTCTATGACGTGGAAGCGACCATCTTCCCCGACACCGAAGAAATTCAAGGTCAATAGTTCAGCGGGTAAAGTTATGGCGTCCGTGTTCTGGGATGCCCAAGGAGTCATAATGATCGATTACTTGGAAAAAAGAGCCACGATCACAGGCTCATACTACGCCGAACCAATAAAAAGTTTGCGGGAAGCCATCAAAGAGAAGCGACGGGGCAAACTACGTGCTGTTGTACTGTTCCACCGAGACAACGCACCTCTTGATAAGGCCAGAGTTGCAATGGCTGCAATCCAGGACGCGGGCTTCGGATTGCTAGAACACCCCCGTATTCACCAGACCTAGTCCCCAGCTGCTTTTATCATTTCCCACAACTGAAGAAACACTACAGAGGCAAAAAAAATTGAACGATAACTAGGTCATAGCCGCTGTAGAGGCATATTTGGAGGATGGCATTTTGAAATTATTATTTTTTTTAAGAAAGGACTTTGCGGTCTAGAGAAAAGATCGAATAAGTGTGTAGACTTGTTTGAAGATTACGTTGAGATATTAATTTATTTTTCGGTCACTCGAGTTGTTTTACATATTAGTTATCATATCATTACTTTTGGATCACCCCTCGTACACCTTTTATTCACGTACCTACTTTTAAACTGAGCTTAGTCATATTATTTATTTATCGACTATAGGGTTACTGGGTTTATTTGTTTGATAGTATAAATGAAAAAAAAATAAGATTCGCTTATTATGGAGGCAAACGGAATAAATCGGACTGAATTCAGCATGCGACGCCAGGATGGAGTTTTAACTCGTATACTACGAACCGCTTCAGCGCAAAAAATCGCTTGCCGTTCAAAGCACAACCAAGTAGTATGAAGTGGAGAATAAATATGCTTTTAGGAGGCAAATTATTAATAGTGAATCCAGACAATTACTGTACAGATTCGTTAAAAATATGCAATTCAATGCATTCCATTCCAATCCAATATCGCCGGTGGAAAAGCACCCTCAAAATCGCTATTCGGACAAACAATACTGTGATGATGATGTATATCAACCTTTGTAATTAACTAATTAGAGGTAACATTATTCCCAACACTATTTAATCTATCTATTAAGATAATAACGGCCATGTATACTTGTTACTATCATTGGCAGTCCGAATATGACTCCAATACTACAGATGTAGTAAACCATCATACGCAATCGTGTTAAGTACAGTAGTAAGTGCAGACGAGTTCAATGATATGTACCTTTGCACCTTATACCGTTGGATTAAACTGCAAAAGTGTAAACATTAACTATCTTTGTAGTCGAGTGCATACTTACTATAGCTGCTAGCATTCAGGTATTGGCCATTCGCTTAGACAGTGTCGCTACATCCGCACGCACATGTGGAATAAAATACCAATTTAATTCGATGTAAACTGCCAAATTCACTTGCGGGGTACACCGCTCACATTTTTTGTGTACGCGGCGGCCTCCTTTGACAAAAGGCGTCACGTGCCAAGGCGGCGCAATAAAAAGACGACGACACTATCCAAGTGAACGAGCTATATTCAATCTTAGGGCATATTAACCCTTATCCAGTCAATAGCTTTTATTCCACCACAAACGATTACTAAGAATTTCATCCTTTTCTATAGTCAAACTTGTTTCAAAGTTCAGATGCTCTCTAAAACTATTTTCCAGTACGGGCTAACATATGAATAAATGAATGAATGACTGAATGAATGAATGAATGATATTTATTTTCCAAAGTAAGTCACATTATTACATTGCGTGTTATGTCAAAGTACAAGAAATTACATTGAAATCGTAAAAAATGCACATTTTTCTTTATTTAAGTAGTAAAAAATAAAGAAGTCGGGCATATACAATTTGTTACCAAAATACCCAAAAACAGATAGCATTTATTAAAGCCAAAAATAATGTCAAACCTAATAAGCAGTCATTTCATTCACTGTAAATTTGCATAGCCTATTTTAACAGAAGGGTAGTAGTTATTTGTACTTGCTTCTTAGATAGGTCATACCAATAACGAAAAAGACGGGGATTGTTTTTTTTTGTTCTTTTTTAGTATCTTTTTGATAATCTAAAAGTCACAAAAACACGTTATTTTTTACCGCTAACTTGTTTTTTTTTTTATACAGAGTGGATTGTTGAGATGGGGCAGTAAGGCCTACTATTAGATCCCTTGCGCTATATGAAACTGCTCTTAAACTAACTTTTTAAGAGTTGAAAAGCGACATTCACAGAGTTTTGATATAATCTACACTCAGGGAGAAAATCGACAGATTTGAGTAACGATATTTTGATGCCAATCGGGCTCATTACTATCAAGGATTAAAACATTCTCTAGGACCAACTAAGTTTAAATAAAGCATGAAATCGAAATCGTTATAATTTCAAAATTTTAATACAGTATCTACATTGTTTTTAACTATTAACCTGATTTATACATGACTGCCAGCTTTATCCGCGTAGCATAATGTTCGTATTTATAGTTCTATCTTTTCGTACACACTTGTTGTTTCTTAACAATAATATCAATTTTACTCATTTCTAATAACCTAATTGTAGTTATCTCCGTACAATTTAATGATCTTTAATGTAAAGAAAATTTCACTTAGTAATTAACTACCCTACAAATTGTAAAGAAACAGTTTTCTTTGATTTGTGGATGATCTAGTACTCAAACCTCAGTTGGTCTCGAAGAGTGTTTTAATCCTTGATAGAAATGGGACCGATTAGCAATAAAAAAACACAAATCTAGAGTATATATTTTCGTATTTATTATTTAATCTTCTCACCAACAACCTTATATTGTTTCTATTTGGCCCATTGGTTGACTGGCAGAGAATGCCTCAAGGTATTAAGTCCTCCATTTGTACCTACTTTCTGTATTATGCAATAAAGTTTAAATAAATAAATTTAGCCATTTTCTCGCTGACTGTACACTGTGCCAAAAATCTGTGAATGTCGATTATTATCACTTAAATAGTTAGTTAAGGTCTTCTAAGAACATTTTCGTGTAGCAGCAACGGATCTAGTGGCTGTCCTCATTGCCGCATCTCAACTTTCCACCCTGTATACGAGGGTGAATTGATAAGTTGATGAGCATGGTAAAAAAAACTACTCCCACTAACTAACGATTTTAACTATTTCCTCCATGATGGTCAATGCACTAAGTCCACCTCGCCTCCAACTTTATTATCCCGTCTAAAAAAAACGACTACGAACTACTGCTTATTGTTCCTCCATTTTCGTCGAAAGTCTTAGTCCTCCCAAGTGTTTATTGCGGTTTGGAAAGAGATGATAATCGGATGGAGCTAAATCCGGCGAGTGGGGGTTTGCGGCAGCACTTCAAATCCACAATCATGTATTTGTGCCATTGATTTCGCGTAAGTGTGAACGCGAGCGTGTTCATGGTGACCCGGTACTTTTTCGGTAGCATTCCAGGTCTCTTTATTTTAATTTCCTCACGCAGATTACGTATAATAACAATTCGTTGCTTAAATACAAAAGTGCCACAACTCAAAATGAGTTTATGTTGCATTTAAATTAAGAACTCTGATTGATTAAGTTTTAAATCAAATTGTATTTGTTTTTGATTTGTGGCGGTTAAGTATTTAAGCAGCGAATTGTAGTCCGAATTTATTGTTTTGCCCTTTTCAAGATGTCTATCACGATAAACCCCTGCAATCCCAGAAAACTGAGACCATAACCTTATTAGCTGACAAAATAACCATGGCTTTTTTGGGTGGCGGTGAAAATATCCTTTCCATTCATTGGATTGTTCTTTCGATTCTGGTGTACTTTGGTGGACAGATGTCACGTCCATATTTATAAAACGATTGAGAAAATCTTCAGGTTTGCGTTGAAACATGTCCAAACAATCTTGCGAAATTGTAACACGGACTCGTTTCTTTTCGACTGGAAGCAGATTAGGCACCCACCTGGCTGACACCTTAGAAAAGCCAAGAACATCGGTGACGATGTTCTGTGCCCACTCATAAGAAAAACCCATTGCTTCCGCTTTCTCCACAATCTTCAATCGCATATCATTAATTAGAGCATCTATTATTATTACATCCGTAGTAGCCGTCAACGGCCGCCCACTGCTAGGCTCGTCTTGAACAGTCTCCCGGCCACGTTTGAAATCTGCTACCCGTCTTTTTATGGTAGCATACGGTGGAGCTGATTGCCCTAATGTTGGATTCATATCTTGAAATATATGTTTTAGTGTTAACCCTCTTTTGCAAATATTTTATGACAGAGCGGTGCTCAATTTTATCCATTACTTGAAAGATCATTGACCTTATGTGTTCCAGCATAAAATGCAAAATTGAGACAGGGAAAAAACAAATGATAAGGCATAATGGCGACTAAATATGGCACTTTTAAATGCCAGTGTTTATTTCCTTTTTTAGTTATATTCAACCTTCGTATATAAAAATATGTGTGTAAAAATTACAGGAAATTGCATGATAAAAAATGTAATAATGTTGGATTTAAAAAATTATAAAAAATAATAAAATGGCAGAAATACTGCTAAGCTTGTGCAGTGTTTTCAGAATCATAATTTTATTTAACGGAATTGCGTTTTTTTATACAAATGCATGTATATTTCAGCAATGTTTTCTTACACGAGAGAAAAACTAAATCTAATAATCTTCAGTTTTTTCATCGGATCATGTTTGATAATAACTTTGATGCAGGGCTCAATTCAAATGTTATGGGGTGTTGCCGGTCTCCTAATTATTATTATTTTTTCTTCGGTGTTAGGAATATTGGTGTTCATAGTTTTACAACTACAACATTGTAAATGTACGCGGAAAAGCAGATCAGCATCTTCTTGGAGGCGGCAATCTTACAGTATTCCGTCTCAGTCTCTCTCCTACCTATTATTGCTGTGCTCAACTGGGTTTTATATGATTAACCTGCCTATTTGAATGTAAATAGTTTGTAAGTAGCATGTGACTTTTATGCAATAAAATATGAAAATAAAAATAAAACTAAGTTCGCTTTAGGCCGCAGTGAGTTTCCGAGTTTCTGTCTGTGGATTCCCACCGTACAATGGCACCAAAGATTTGGTTCCAATATCTTTGAGTTTTTTTGTTTGTATTTTCTGATAGCGTGAATGCTAATTTTTAACATTTACAAAAATGCTGCTGATTTACTTTTTCCAAATAAGGATTTTGTGGTATCGCGTCCAGTGAAAGCATGTAAAAAGATAATTATTATGCATAAAATAAAAGCTGCTCTTATTTTGTTGAAAAATCTTTTATTTTCTACATTTGTTTTCAGGTCTTGACATTTATTTACAATAATTTATTTTTATTGTATAAAATCAGTGTCATGACCTTTTTAAGCATGTAAGATTCTGTAATTATTTTATTACCCACGATCTGTTATATATTTCTTTTAATCTTTCAAGATGGCGATCACAAATACGCATTTTGCGCACTTAGATTTTTTTAGACTTTTATTACCTACGAGAACGTCAAAAAGATACAATGAACTATAAACTCAAACCCCGTCTTTGCGGGAATTATTATGACCCCAACCATTTTAACCTTTCTGCATTACGAGTATTATTTTAACACCCAGAACATCCATAAAAAAATGCATCTTGATTAGAGATCCGTTTGATGATTGTGTCTGGACTTGGCTTTTACTTAGACGCGTCTTGAGAAGGGCGTCGCACTCGAGTTCAGTTTACAAAAACGGCCCTTGGTCCTCAGCGTTAGATTGCATGTATTCAGAGGTCTGTTTGTGAAAGTTTTAGCGGTGGCCTGTGTTTCTTCGCCTTCTCTATTACCATAGAAACAACAATAAAAAGCAGCTAACTTGATTTGAACTGGAACTTACGGTTACAGACAGCGAGATGGAGTCGCCGTACCCCGAGGTCCCGGTGGTGGAAGACGATGAGGTCACGCACGTCCAGTTGTCCGCGGCGCCCACGCGTTCTGAGGCCACGTCCTCCCGCGCCTCCCGTGCCAACATCCCCAAGAACAGTGAACGGGTAAAAATGCAACCCAGAATTCCACGGACTGGTTTGACTAATAAAGTGTTGCCAGTTGTAATCGTACGCAACCACTACTCACGACTTCGCATATAAAAGTTGCCAGTGATGCGGAAATATCCATTTTTCAGCATGGAGTCTTAACAAAATGTTCGTTCAAGCTTCCGATGCTACAGTATTATGCACTACATCTGTAGTTCTGTACCACTTAACGGACCATAATCGTCATTTCTAAATCATTATGATGTACCGTTTGCGTCACGGGCGCTATTTGCGAATACCTATATAAGATACTGAATGACTGCGTTTTCAGGTTGGAATTCTGCGCAAAGCTGAAGCTATCAAACGTCGAGCTAATGAAAAAGAAGTTCCAGATGGTAAGTAACACATGCCATCTGATAGTAAGTGGGATCTGAGACCATAGACATCTGCAATCTCATGACTATAAAGGCCTCTATGCGAGTATTTTGTCATATCCCTACATTGAATCAACACTGGTGCTTGGTGGTAGGATGAAGGATAAAATGAATGTTGAAATTGCAGTTCCTCAGAAGAAGGACAAAGTTGTGAGTGTGGACAGCACCACCAGCAGCGCCGGCTCCAGCGTCAAGTCTCTGCGCTTATTGGAGCAGGAGCTGCAGGACCTTGCGCGGGTAACTTTAACTTAAACATCTTAGGGTCGATTTAAAAAAAAAATACATCGTTAAAGGCTCAATGAAATCTAAATCACGATCGCGTCCTTTGTGTTACGAAAGTTAGTCATACAAACTATATATGGGCAACATTCGTTACACAAAGGAATCAATTAAGTTCTGTTTTAATAGAGAACATGCATATTCAACGATATTGGCTTAAACATAACAATTTACGAAATAAATGCAAATTTCTTAAGGTCCTTAAATTTTGAACATGGAACAACAGCTGTGACGTCATTTCTGTCGTCGATTTTGCATAGTGTTTTTGCAGGGGTTCCGAACTATGACCTTTTAAAGCTTCATATCTTATGAAAATAAAACTCGATAATTATTTCGCATATATGCGAAATAATTATCGAGTTTTATTTGCATAAATAATAATGTTTTATTTTCATGAATAACCATATATATACGGTTATTCTTCTCTCTTTCATAGCACTTTCCAGAGAGCGTAAGAAGAAAAGAATGCATGTTCCCTATTAAAATCCTTAACTGTGTTTTTATTTTTAAACTTCCCTTTAACTACCTCCTACCTCAGCTGACGATTCGCATATTAAATATGGTTTTCTTTTATTTTTGTATTGCATAATGTTACTTGGCAGAAATATGTTTTAGCAGAATTACTTTTCGCATAGTTTCCTTTAGCATACTAAACATTTCGCATTCTTTTATATTTCAGAATCGTACTTTGGGTACTTTCGATAAAATTAGTTTTTAATTTAATCGAGTATTGACTTTGGAAAAAATATTTGGCATCGTTTAGGTGGCATAAAGTTCATCATTAAGTAGATGAGATGACTTCTAATTAATTGCTATTAATGCAAAATTAAATAACGATCAGTACGTGAGGCTTTTACTAGAGGAAGGTTTCCAATTTCCGTAAAAACATGCAGAGAAGCTGTTCCAGGGGATTCATCAGCTTAAATAAAAAAATACAAGATTGAAGATTGTATGTAATGATTAAATGAATGATATATACACAGTAAAAAGTTCTGACGCCCTAACCACCTTTATACAGATCGTAAAACAGTAATTATAAAAATCTAAACTGGGTTGTACATGTGGTTTAAAACTTAAGATTTGAATTATATCCTCTTAAAACTTACCATCAGCTTTACTTTATAAGTACAGGATATTTTTTAATCAGTGCACAAATTTTAGCATGTGGTACGGTATCATTAATAGAACATAATTATTGCAATCATATTTTTTTTGGTAATTTTATCCGGTTCTTGTCCTGTCGCGTAGGCACCGAGTGACATTGCGATTTTTTTTTTAAACCTGATCAATCTGTCCTTATCATGATTCATTGAACCGTGACAGCTAGACAGTTTAAATTCTCACAGATTATGTATTTCGGTTGTCGCTATAACAACAAATACTAAAAACAGAATAAAATTAATATCTAACGGGGGCTCCTATACAACAAACGTGTTTTTTTTTGCCTTTTCTAGGTTTTGTATTAATAACGGGAACAGGTGGACGCTTGAAATATTCATAGAATAATTCGTTATATATTCACTTTAAAAATAAGAAGTGAGCAACATACCGCCTCGGTAATTTTGTAAGTAGAAATGTAAATCTAACAGCAAGGAAATAAAATTGTATTTTCAATTTTGAAAAATATTAATATGAACTCTATACGTACTGAAATATAGTTTAAACTAAATTGCCTTGATTATGTGACTCCATATCACACCGAAAAAAACATGTGTATTTTATTTCTTTGTGACTTACCCAAATCCAAAGTATGTAAAAAATCCCGAGTTCATGAGTGAAAAATTGTCGTAAAGCAGTAGTTCAGTTTTGTTGCTATTTGACCAACAATTACATCAGCGGTTTATGTTTACGAATCTTTAGAGTAAACTGTTTAGAAGTATACAATATCTTACAAAAAAATACTTATTATAAAACGACAGAGATAGTGGCAGAACATTGTGTTTTAAGTATCAGGCTAAAACGTTAATGGTCAACTATAGTATTATATCGTGTGACACCAGGTTGAGTTAAAATGTATTCAGTTTTCGCACTCTTGCCCTTTTACTTTTTTATAATTATTCGAATAAAATAGTATATAAAAAAAAACTGCTTGACTATATTACCCCATGATCATAAATCATATACGTGAAAATCGTCTACTGCCACTTGTTTCCAGCACTCTATCCTACAAAACATTACAAATGTACAATTTTACAGTTTTCCATTGAAATAGTTCTCATTTTTTTGATTTAAGAGTTGTGATTTTTTATGGGATGGGTGATAAAGGCTGCTCTAGCTAAGACAGGATTCTAGAACGCATAATATGGTTTTATTTGGATTAACATTTCGTCAGGAATTTGTAAAGCAAAAGGTTTTTTTCTAGACTAACGTGCAAGCTGATGCAAAAGCTGGAGAAGCAAAAAGCAAACGGCAGCCTGTTCATACGTCGACGCCGAAATTAAGGTAAGATGACCTTTAACTATCGAAAAATATTTCAGCATACCTTAAACCAATATAAATATAGTTCCCAAGTTTTAAAATAAAATAATAGCCCATTGTAGCCGAGGGTAGAAAGTACGCGATTTATGGAGTAGTCGGTCTGAAACACAAGGCCCGCCAACAGCAGTCACGAAAAATCAAAAATTAAACAAGGCTTAAGAGGCCGTACACGAAATTTTGCCAGTTTTGCTTATTTTCGTGATTTTACGGTTTAAATACTGCTTTTCTATAAGTTTTAATGCACATCATGATATATCATTTCAGTTATGATCGAATAAATGAGATACGAATGAATGAGCTACTTTTTTATCTTTGTCGAGAATTTAAATTCGGGATTTAGGTTATTTTAAAACATTATATATTGCTATTTAATTTTTAATTTTTGGATGTGTTTTTAAGGTAATGGATTGATTTTAAACTGAAGTTTATTACTGTTCTTTTAATTTTATGAACGAGTGTTTTAAGAAGCCGAAATTTAAAACTATTTTTTGTCCATTTTCTATGAAATTTTACCAAGTTCATAATTTTTTTACACAAAAAAATATATAAAGGTGGTAAAAAGTAATTCATACATTTTTTTGACAACTTTTACAGCAATCAATTGCTATTTTTTCATACCTTTAAGACGTCAAAACGATTCGTGAATATGCGATATTCTAAACTTCTTACAGCAAAACTCACAAAACAGTAGCCGGTTTCAGGTCGATTAATCAAAATTAAATAATAAATACAAAAAAGTATTTCATACATTCGTTGAAAATCTAAATTATCTTTCGTGTGGCGCATTAAAATTTGTAGAAGTAAAGTATTTAAACAGTAAAATCACGAAAATCAGCGAAATCGGCAAAATTTCGTGTACAGGCTCTTAATTAAGTCCTAAAAAAGGTCTTAACTTCAAATAAAAGGCTATAAAAGCCTTTTCTACTAACTTATTGTCTTTGACATTTCGTCCTTATTAAAATGAAGTCGTCGTAAGCTATTCTATCAAGCCAGCTCTAAAAAACTCCGTAGCTAGAATCTTTTAGAACTCTGTTTAAAGGGGCACATCCGTATTTTCCAGAGTTTTAGGGTTTTGTGAATACTTTATTAGTGCGAGAATTTTTGTATCACTACATCACTAGACGTAGTCATGTTGGCAATCCACCTTCCAACTTAATGTCTGAAATGAAGTAGCACTAATTTATCGATGATTTTATCTTTATAAGACGAAAGATAGTACAAGTACCTGAAGAGTTTATTCCCCGCCATAGCGTGGCTGTTTTTAATCCACTCTTAACTGCTTTTAAAATTTTGTGTTTTGACTTATCTCTCTTGCAATGGTTCGAGAATTTTATTTAGTTTATTTATAGTCTGTATAATTATATTTTAACAAAACTACACCTAATATTTTACGAAAAAAATGGTGTGATCCGATTGGTTGATTTCATTCTTCAATTATATGGCGCTGTAAATAAAAGACGTGTTGATTGATTTTCATTGGTTCTCAAGGTTGGACAACAATGTTGTAGACCAAGTGGCAAACAGACCGGCAATACCATTCTTGGCCTGCTCATATAAGTGATATTTTGTAACCTCAAACCTGACCATTTTTGCCAATATTTCCGAGCAGTGTTGAGAAATTTACCAGCTCCTTTGCCTTGTCTATTTGAAACTCTATTTTTAGACCTGAAGCTGAAAAGAGACCACAAGCAAAACCAGCTGTAGAAATGAAAGCTGCAGAGCAACGATCCGTCGCCAAAGATAATAAAGAACCAAAAGGAAAAGAAGCTAGAAACACCGTAAGCAGTTCCAAAGAGGATAAAAACGTGACAAGCACAAAGGAACATAATCGAGGCCCCAGTGATAAAAACATCAACAAAATAAATGATAAGAATAATACTGGCACTACTAACAATAAAGAGGTGAGCGCTCTTGAGAAACTAGTTAAGAAAGCAGCTGAAGAAGTATCGAATCTCGTTCATCAATACGGAAAGTCCAAGGAACCTAAAAGCAAAGGCGGTAATACAGAGGAGCAACCAAGTTCTAGCAATGCAGCTAGCACTAAAACTAGCATTTATTCAGTGGAGAGTTCTGAAGACAAGGACGATCAAGAAGTAAGCTATTCAAAAAATTGTTTAAATGTCCAACAAAATAGTATACTGATACGCCAAAGACAGCTGCGCGATTTCACATTTTAGCTGTTAACCGTGACAGTAATGGATTTATCAGTGTTTTAAGGTGCAAATTTGGCGTTAAACAGGCTTAACTGTTAACTCGGAAATATTTCCATTAGAATATTTTTCCGTTAAAATACATATATACAAATCACATTTTCTGCAATTGTCGGTCTGGTCTACCTTATGTTCTTTACACACTGTACAAAGTTGTTTATTTTACAGCCTCTCAGGAATAGCGACACAAGCAGCTCGGAAGACAATATAGTACGTCGCTCAACTAGGCCATCTAAAATTAAAAACTACGCCAACATGATACGTGAGCGGTAAGTTTTTTATTTATTATTTATATATACTCCGTATTTTGTAACGTTTTTTATTCGTTTACAATGTTTTTCATCAACGAAGTCGTGCCATACTACCTCATTTTACGCATTTGGGTTCAACTATACTTTATGTTTTAAGAGCATAGTTAATATTTATTATTGGTTTATAGAACTCGAGTAATTCGGGATGAAGATGATGACCAACATAATTCGGATGACGATGACGTAGTGGAGTTAAAGGAGGCGGATGTAAGTTACTCACTCATTGTAATTATTCCGTGGGTAGCATGCATATAATAATTATACTAGTTTTTTGGGTTCGCGCCTTACATTACAAGGGCTGTTCACTCTAGAATCTGTTACACTTGATATGCCTCCTATCCCACAATGCTTAACAAGTGTGTGTGTGTGTGTTTAATACAACAAAATAGTTCAAGGCTATGGTCGGACTCTCATACGTTTGAGACCTTTTAAGTATCGTTTTTCTTTGTGGTAATTACACCTAATGGTGTCTATTATTTTGCCCAAATCTCAGCTTCTTATGTTCCGACTTATGTCAATTTAAAATATATATATATATATATAAGATTTATATTTTATGCACTTTTCCATGCGATCAAACCAGTCATTAAAGCACTTATTATCTGAAGTAGGGGTCGACAAAATGGCCATTTTAAAAGCCTTCACTGCTGCTTACGGCGTCTGAAACCGCTGACCACGCAACTTATCCTTAATTTTGGGAAATGTGAAAAAGTCATTGGGGCTTAAGTCGGGGCTGTATGGAGGATGGTCCAGTAATTCGACTTTTTCACCGTCCAGGTACTCGGTTGTTTTCCGAGCGGTGTGAGGGCCATTGTCGTGGTGAAGGATAATGCGGCGACTAGGGTTTTTTTTTCCGGAGTTCAGCAAAGATACTCGGCAAACAAATAGTGGTGTACCAATCGGCATTGACCATTCTACGATCTTCAAGAGGAATAGTAGCCACGTGACCCGATTTGGAGACAAACGTAGCCACCATCTTTTTGGCCTTGCTGCGAGAACTAATAACTTTTGTCGCCTTGAGCTCATCTTCGTAGACCTATACTCGAAATTGGTTTTTATTTTCAGGCTCATATGCATATATTCAACGTTCGTCACCGGATACAATGCTGAAAACTTCATTTGAGCTTCCTCCGTTGAATTTATTCAAAGTTTTGAGGCACCAATTGACACGAGTCGTTTTCTGCTCCTCAGACAATAAGTGAGGGATCCAACGAGAAAACAACTTTCGCACGCCTAATTGTTCCTGTAAAATGATTTGTATCTGACTCATTCCAATGCCCAAACACTCTTGAATCTCCCGATATGACACATGTCGGTCTTCCTTTATCAGCAGACGCACAGCATCGACGTTTTCTTGCGTGACTGCCCATTTTGGTTGACCTTCACGCACGTCGTCCGTGAGGGATAGACGGCCACGTTTTAATTCTGCATACCACCTGTATATTGTCGTCTTTGAAGGTGCTTCATTACTAAAAGCAACAATCATCCGGTCTCCACATTGTTTTTGTGATAATCCACTTTTAATTTTAAAGTCGTAATAAATCAAAGCTCTTAAATTTTCACGGGACAATTCCAGTTTCAGCAGCGACTCGACGACTTCAAAAAACAATTGAAACCGAACCATCGCTTTTTTTTTCTATGTGGCCAGTGTGTTAAAATAATGAAACTTTAGAGATTATAAAAAGGTATGATATGTGTCAAAAATATGTTTCTAAGTATTAGATTCCCAAAACTTTCAGTGCAGCCCTCGTATGTGCTTTAATTTTTTTTTTAATTTTTATTAATTATAGTTTTGGCTGTATGGGGGGACGGGGGGACACATGAATCTAACAAAAATTAAAGCTTAATATTTCCTAAACGGATCCTTTAATCAAAAAAATGGTTTCACAAACCCGTAATATTTTTGAAAGACCTATCCAACGATACCTCACTCTTTTGTTTTCGTTAAAAAGGAGGCAAACTAATGAGGCCGAGTCCGGCAGTACGTCTTCCGATAGTGATTGTTCCAACGATTGTGCCAGTGATTCTTCAAGTGATACGGAATTTTATGAGGAAATTGTTCATTTTTCAACTTAATAATTACTCTCATTACACAATAATGTAGGTGTAGTTAAGAACTGTTTAATTTGAAAAAGTCCATACAGTTGTTTTAATTTTTCAAAGCGAGGGCTACTTATAAATGATTTTATTATTTCTGATCAAATATTTTAATTTCAGAACGTGATTTGTTTTAATTCCCTTTGACTGTACACTCGCCCAATCTACCCATAAATTGACAGACTTATAATCTGCCCTACTATGAATATATCCTAAATAAAATCTAATCAGTCTAGAATCGGCCTTACTCAAAATTAGACGTAATGCAATTCTGGTCTCATTACGTGTCTGACCTACTCGGAATCCGCTATTATAAGAATCAAACGTGCTCAGAATTTGACTTAATGAGAAACTAACGTTTTAGGATTGCGACTAACTCAAAAACTAACCTATTCGTAACCATACCTACCAAGAATCCGGATTAAATAGAAACTGGTTAAATTGATAGTCCGACTTACTCAATTTCTGACAAATTACTCCACTGCCTTACTTCGAATCTGTCCTGGCTCGCCTAAAGGCGAGCGTTCATGTAAAATATTATGCACGCTCCCCGTTGAAATCTTTACATTTTCAGCTATAAAACAAACCGTGACACGACAAACCGCCAAAACTAAGGTTTCCACTTTTTCACAATTTCTTTAGTTACTGCTGTAGTAGGGCGTCCGGAGCGGGGGTCGTCCACGGTCGATGTTCTTCCACGTCTAAATTCGGCGCGCCAACGTGCGACTATCGAATACGGAGGATCATTAAACCCTAAAGTGTCCCGCAAATCTAAATTGACTCGGTCCGTATAATTTTTTTTCGAACACAAGTATTTGATAACGGCGCGCAGTTCAATTATCTCCATTTTCGCTAATGTACTCAATAGCATTGCAAAGAAATTACTGTATTTTTTTTTAAACAAAAGACAATTTTTTTTTCATAGCAATCTGCTAGATAGATTAGCTTTACCGGCCAGTATTTAATTTCCTAATATTGAAAGAGTTTGCATCTCATTCTCACTTTTTATTGAACACCCCTCTTATACAACGTGTTACAAAATAATCCGTAAAAAAGAAATTACAAAAGTAGTGTCAACCCTTATTAAATAACGTCAATTCAGTATCTTAGGTATACAGTATACTAGGGTTGACACTACTTTCGTAATATCTTTTTTACGTATTATTTTGTAACACGTTGTATGTATACTGTACATTTTAACAAGACTTTTCGTGACGTACATTACTCATCTTTTTTTCGAACCTAAATAATGACGAGCGTATAAGTCAAAAGTTTGTGTAAGTACGTCATGAAATGTCTTATTAGAATGTACAGTAAACCTATATATACATAGAAATTGTAGTTTTTGGGTATGAAGTACCAAGTGCAAAGAGTTGAAACTTATGCAAGTAGTAGACAGAAATATCACCCAGTATATGAACAAAAACTGTAGGTGTCGTCGAACCATGATTTTTTTGTTTTGTTTTTTCAATTCTTTTTTTCGTTGTTTTTTTAAAACAAGTTTTTGTAGAGATGAGTGTTAATTTATAGAACATTGACTAAGAATTTCAGAAAAATTGGGTGGGTACTTTGAGTTTTTTTTTAAATCTTAAATATTAAGTAAGTTGGAAACTATTAAACATAAGAATCTGAGAGACTAGGACAAAATACTAAATACCATTAGGGGATAACCACAAAAAAAACTATACTCTACATATAATAAAAGGTCGCAAACGTGTGAAAGTCCGACCATAGCCTTTAACACTTTTTAACAGGTTCCCTGTCCCATGAGGCACGTGCCTCATGCGTGGTGTTACTGATACGTAGATTTCTTTATATTTAATTATTATGACGATCCTTAATGGAGATATTCTTACGTAAGGTGACATTATTATATAAATTAAATTAAATTATTATTATTTTTTAGTTTTAAGATATTTTATAATTTATTTCTAATTTTAATTTCTGATGATCTCAATGTAATAACTAATAATTTGACATGCGATGCAATTTATACTGTGACTTTATTTTGGGAAATAAAATTTGAATTTGAATTTGTTCAGCTATTTTTAGTACTTTCGGGGATATTGATAATTTTAACCGGAATTATTGTAATTTTTACTTATCCGTCCGTGTTACGAAAAACCCTTAAGTTCATGTCTTATTTCAATATTTTTTCAGTGGATTCTTACATCGATAGAATCATTAAAAGCTACTTGCGAATTTATTTTTCATGACAATTGTTTGTGTAATTACACAAAGTTCGTTTTTCCATACGATGAAAAGGGAACTAGGGTTCACTTAGTATGAAGAAAGTAACTATGTGTAATATGATAACACAAAAAGTAGTCAAAAAGAAATAGGCAATTAGCTTTAAAAAAATAATAAGTTCCATAATGATTCTATCGATGTAAGAATGCACTGAAAAAATATTGAAATAAAACAGGAAATTAAGGGTTTTTCGAAACATGGACATTAAATTTAAAAAAATTACAATATCTTTGAAAGTACAAAAAATCGCTGAACATACAATGACATGGGGTTAAATCGATAGCTTATGAGCTGCCCTATAATATATTTCCGGCTTGACGTCGATTTTTGGGACACTAATATACATATGTATACATAAGTATCAATCACTATGACGCGGAGTTACATTAAAATATTTGAATTAATGATTTTGTTTACTTCTGAGAAACGGTATTTGTGGACAAAGTGCACTAAGATGGGCTGTTGCGTAATGTTGGATACTTTTTGGTGATCAGAGCCGGACGTCGACGGCGCGGCGCGTCCAGCCGAAGCGGCAGAAGCCGACGACGCCGCTCTCCAGCAGCATCAACGCGGCGCTCGCGCACATCGCGCGCCGCCGCGGCCGCCCGCGCAAGAGCGCGTGAGTTACCAGACAATGTTATGCTCGGGTGTTCACCATACTGTTGCAAAAACAAGGGACTGCTTTGATTAAGGACAATACAATCTAAAAAAAAAACGTACTGCTAACAATATTGCAAAACCATAGAAAAACATCTCCGAACTGCCAATCACTCAAACCAGATTTTTTTTTCATGCTTATTTTATTTACTCACTAAAAATCTGGAAAATATCGTAAATTGAAAGCACATACAGTGGTGGCCATATAATTATACAACGTGTTACAAAATCATCCGTAAAAAAGAAATTACAAAAGTAGTGTCAACCCTTTTCGTCAAAGTGAACGTCAGTTCAGTATCTTAGGTATACAGTATTCTAGGGTTGACACTACTTTCGTAATTTCTTTTTTACGGATTATTTTGTAACACGTTGTATACACTTGTGACATATTTCACATTATACAAGGAACGTTGCCGTAAAACTTTTGTTTCTGGAAGTAAAACAACAAAATGCATAGAATACGTCCAACAACTTATAATTCATTAACAAAAATATCCCAGTCTACAACTACCATTTACATATTTAGTTACGAACAAAAGACTAAACGACATTTGCAGTATCATCCGTCATGGTTAGAAATTAGAAATAATTAGAAACAATAAAGATATAAAGTAAAAATCAAAGTTGTTAACGTCGTCAATTTCAAATTATTGATGTACAATAAATAATGTATGGTTTACTAAATTCCTTAAAAATACTATTTAGTTGCATAGCTTTTGCTATTAATGACGGCTCTGCAACGACGTGGCATTGATTCAAGTAATTTTATACATTTATCGAGTGGGTGCGAGTTCCTACTTGAAAAAAGCCTTCGTAAAGTTAATTTTGACTGGAATTACGTTTAACGGAGACTTTTTGTTCTAACGACTTACCAAATATTTTCAATAGGATTTAAATCGGGACTATTTGCAGACCAGTTTAACATGGTAACACGTTGCTCACTAAGAAAGGAACAACACTGCGGGTCGTGTGTTTTGGGTCGTTATCGTGCTGAAAGAATCATTGTCTCTTCTAAGATGTTTTTGTATTGAAGTTGATCCATCATACCTTCTATCTTACGGACGGGTCCAACTCCGCAACCAGAAAAACATCCCCATATTTATGTTACCACCGCCGTGTTAGACTATGCTCCTAGTGTTATAAAGCATGGTTTATTGGACGATTAACGTAGCGTCAGCCGTCTGAATTCTCCATATTTATTTTTATTTAAACCGAGAATTATATTTTTTCCATTCTCGTATGGCCCAGTTAAGATATTTCTTTGCAAATAATAATCGCTTCTCTCGGTATCTTCCACCAATCTGCGGTGTACCAGTTTCGAGGAAATGTTCCTCGGGTCATCAGGTGAAAAAAACTATTTCTAATCTCATTGAAGCCTTTTAACGGGTCTTGTTTAACTACACGTATTATTTGTAAAGCTTCCCGGGGAGACGTTTTAGTTGAACGAGCCTTTCTAACAACACTATTAGTAGCTCCGTTTATTTTATAACGAGCAAATAGCGTTGAAAACTTTCTTCACAGAATATTCTAGATGATTAGCAATTCTTCTACAGTGTGTAAATGGTATACGGGCGTTCCTTTTAACTGTGGTTAGTATAACCCCTACTGAGCACATTTAGGCAGCTTTTGTGAAAATTAAATTAAAAAAAAAAACCATACAAAATAATTTAACACGCAATGTATAACGAAAAATGCAATGAAATAAAAACGCAATTAATGACGTTTCAAAATTAAGAATTATTAAAGCTGAGGCTACTTAAGCCGAAATACACATTTTCACAAGTCAACATTACGTACTTACCTGACAGATGGACTTCGATGTACATTGCGGGTCGATAGTTGACGACACGCTAGCCTAGTTGCGAGTGACCCTGCCTCCGATGCCAGCGGTCCTGGGTTCAAATCCCGGTAAGGGCAGATATTTGTGTGATGAGCGCGAATATTTGTTCCTGAGTCTTGGTTGTTTTCTATGTATTTAAGTATTTATTTCTCTATAAGTATAAGTATGTTTATCGTTGTCTAGTACCCATAGTACAAGCCTAGAGCTTAGTTTGGGACTAGGTCAATTTGTGTGAGATTGTCCCGTGATATTTATTTATTTATTTTATTTATTTATAGTATGTTCAAAAATTAATAACGGTGTATACGTTAGCGTAATCAAAATAATTCTTTCTGTTAATGATTAGTAGAGTCTTAATCTATGTCCAGTTTCAATAAACGCCCGTATACCATTTACACACTGTATAAGTCCACTTTCGATCTTAATGTAATTTAACAATGAATTTCCTAGTTGACTTCGTCACAACTCTTATTCTTACCCATTTTTGACAAAATGTATTATTCACGTAATTCCAAATTGACGTTTAATTGTCGCCGAAACTACAGAAAAAGTGTAGATAGAGATTTAAAAAAAAAACAATAATAGAACTCCATGGATCCTGTTTCTAGTTAGTTTTCCAAGCGGCCAGTAATATAAATTCAAATATCAGTATAATTAAACTCTTAATAATTAAATATAGAAAGGATTTCTTGTTTTTTTAACTCACTGGCTTTTTTAATATTCTGGCATAGTTAATAGTGATTTCATCTATATATTTTTTTCCCCATAACGATAGTTCATTTTGTGTTAAGTTTTATGTATTTTTTTCTAATTATATTTCCACCACTAAGTAGACTTGTTTGGTTCTTGACATGCAGGCGACTAGAGTGTTTATACCCACTAAAATTATTCTAGGATAGCACCAAATAGTTTTAAATATCATAATAGTTATTTTTAGAAATAGTTTGGTCCTGTTTTCTTGGTGTGTGTGTGGAATGTTTACTTGCTTTATCGTATCGTAAAACAGTTACTTTTTCGTGTTATTTATATTAAGTTAGATGACATATTGTTTCAGGGCCCCGCAAAAGGACGATGATCCTCGAGACGCAAACCCCATAGTGCTGGACGAGTCCGCAGACAATGCGGTAGAAGGCGAGGTGATCGTCGTAACCAACTCAGAACCCGTAGCCGTCTCTGAACCTGTAGCTGTGTCAGTACCTGCAGCCGTCTCAGAACCTGCAGCCGTCTCAGAACCTGCAGCCGTCACACAACCTGCCGCCGTCTCAAAACCTGCAACCGTCTCTCAGACCACGGTTCGTAATCATATTTAAAATATATTTATTTACAGGTGAGCAGTGAGGAGAAATCTGATACTACATGATATGGAAATAAGTTCTTAGGAACCAAGGCTTCAATATTTAAGTACCACAAAACTGTATAAATCATTTTTCTTATACCCTGATACACAACTAGGAATCGAACCCGTATAAGTAAATAATACTATAAGTTCTATTACAGTAGTTGATGGTTTTGGGTCATAAGCAACGTATTCTACTATAGAACTTTATTTAAATAATAAGCAGAAATATGTAAAGGTATTCGCAAAATGTTAATGTCGTATTAGTTCATTATAATGAATCAATTATTTGAAGAAGATTATAGTTACTTTATTCTAACTTGTGTCATTTTACCGACAATCTAACATTTAATTTATCTTTGTTAAAATATTGAATTATATTATATTATTAAAGTAGCAACCGGTAAAAAAACTTGCCTAACTTTTAATTGCAATTAAGTCTTATTTAATCAGGGTACGTGACCATTTTTGTTGCAAATGAGCTCTACTATCCCCCCATAAAAGGAATGTAACGGATAACCAATCGGTCTTTATAACTTGTTTCTGTCTATTACAGGCGGCCTGTAATGTACAGCCCTCATCCTCAACTTCACCGACCAGTACCGATCCGAAACCGTCCGCGGGTACTACGCTGGTATCACCGACTGGACTTCCCCTAAAAAAAGTAAGTCAATGAGTCCCACAAACCACTTGTCCCTTAGAGTCTAAGGCTTAGACGCCACTTCATACAATTTTATCTAGTATCTCAATTTGCCAATATGGCGGGGCGCGGAGGGCGACCAGGGCTGGAATTATACAAGGTAATAACGATATCGTTTTTGACCTGTTTCCGTATTGTCAACGTTTTGATAACTCTTATGTCATTACGCACCTGAATAGAAGCCCAGGTGCGTTAAAACAATATCGTGTTTGACACGTTTAAGAATCGTTTATGTCACAGTCGCCATTATTGTATATGACATAAGAGTTATCAAAACGTTGACAATACGGAAACAGGTCAAAAACGATATCGTTATAACGCAGTTGAATAGAGGCCCTGTGCAACGCAATTGGCTAGTTAAACGTCAACGAGCTATCAGGCACGCGTGCTCTTCGTCGCCATTAGTGGAATAGATGGGGGGCACGCCCGAAATAAAAATACTATAGAATGTAAGCTTTATGTTTTTGTTAGAATCGAAAAAAATACGAGGAATGGTTTTTTATTCAAATATTAAGGTGCAACATTAGGGAATGACTTATATTAACAGTCATGCCACACATATAAGTTATAGGATATATGTATATATATTATTATTGTATATATGTTATTTTTTTGTTCATCATCCTGAACTAGAAATGTAGAATCCCAGATGGGTCGTTTTAAAAAAAATTGTACATAGTTAAGGGCTTAATGAAAACAAAATCACGATCGCGTCCTTTGTATAACGAAAGTTAGTCATACAACCTGTATGGGTAACTTTCGTCACACAAAGGAATCAATTAAGTTTTGTTTTAATTAAAGCCCTTAACTATGTACAATTTTTTTGAAAACGACCCAGATATGTCCCCAAGAATGTGTTCAAAATTTACCTTTTTGTTACCTAAATCCAATACATTAACTGCAACACTACAGGGTCATTTTTTAATAGGTGCACAAATTTTAATATTTGCTTCGCTATTGTTAATCAATAACACATGTTGTGTTATTTTTACTCTAGCTTAAAAAATATTAGATATATGGCCGATTCATTGATTCCACTAACTTAACGATATTCATGGACCCTCTAATTCAGGGGTGCGAGGAGAGGGAGTGTTGTTAAGTAAGTTAATAAATGAAATTTCAAATTTAGAATATCAGTAGGAGAGGGACTTGTTGTCTGATAGGCTGTACATGAAATTTCAAATTTCGAATATCAATATAGTGTATCGCATACCTACAGCTTGACGACCCATGTCATCATTTCTAGTGTGACTTTGTGTCCACACGAGAAGGCAGATAAGAGATAATTTGCAACAAAAAAAAACCTTTTTAAACTCGTTTTATCGTCGTAATATACAACGTGTTACAAAATAATCTGTAAAAAAGAAATTACGAAAGTAGTGTCAACCCTAGTATAGCTGTATACCTAAGATTCTGTACTGACGTTATTTAATGGGTCATTCTCAGTTAAGAGGTAAAAACGATGTCCCGGATAAATAATCATACTTCTATTGAAAATTAAAAGAATATTATATCACAATCTCTTAATATAAGTGCTCAACTTTATGGACAATCAATTTCAAATAATTAATTAACTTGGTTTTGTCACAATTTCACCTCAAACATGCAAAACTTCTCTCCCCTGGCCTGTCCCCAGCTAGTATTTACAGTAAATCAGTAAGTTTACGTGATCTTAAAGCCATGGAAACATTTTAAGTTAGTCTGTATTAGAAAATAATATAAAGAATGATTGTAATGATGTAACCGAAGTAACTAATTTTTTTTATTTTAATAGAATATATTTACGATACATTTTGTCGCCGGAATTTGCGTCTCTTCCCCTGGCATTCTTATAATCTAAAAAATATTGTATTTGCGATCTTAATTATTGTAATATTAATGCTAATCATAATTCATTTGATCCACAAATATAAGCCAACGTTGTAATAATGATCTTTTTTCCACATTTTGTCACTCGTATTGATCCCTTTGTTCATCAATTTTGATGGTATCTGGTGAAATAGTCTCTCCCCTGGTCAGCTTTATTTCTGGATTAATTTTTCTAAATACTTAATTACATATTTATATTGACTTTAATTTACTTATAGATAACAAACATACTTCATTTTATTAACTAATATTAAATACTTTTGAGATATTATCGATTTTCTTACTGAAAAGTCTCTCCCCTGGCACAACATTTGCAAAAATGTTCAGCAAACGTATAAATATTGATTTAAATTAACTATTACACTTAATTACACTTTCCATTATTCAGATCTGCAAAATAATCCGTCAATTTTTTATTTTTTTCTTGTTTTTCAAAATGCCAGGGGAGGGACTAGACTGTGCTCAACAAACACTATTTTCTGAGGTAAAAAAGAATAATAAAAAAAAAAACATTAGAAAATGCATATACATCATCTAATAGATTTATAAAAATCTGACAAACATTTAATATATGCATTTATTTATATTTTATGAAATTTTTTCATAAAAGTCTCTCTCCTGGCTTTCTGTAAAATGATAAAAAAATGAAAAATTGACTGGTCACCTAGCACATATTAAAAAACAAGTTGTTTTGATAAATCTGTAAAAAAATTAAATCAAAATTCATTTTTTTTTGTCATGCCAAGTTTTATCAGTAAGCTATTACCTCTTAACTGAGAATGACCCTAATAAGGGTTGACACTACTTTTGTAATTTCTTTTTTACGGTATATTTTGTAACACGTTGTATTATATTAACGATACAAAATCATATGTTAAAATTTGTGCACTGATAAAAAAGTTACCCTGTATAATTAAATAATTATGTACAATTAAAGATTTTATACTTGAAAATTAAGTTTAGTAGTATTTGCCACTATTTAAAATTTCTAACACTGCTCAAACAACTAGGATGATTCTTTCGGTGACAGAGAAATGCACTTGAACGAAAAACGGAATGGTAAAGCTCAACACCGCACAGGGTACCAATCAATTCCAGAGTAACTTATAAGTAGGTACTGAAATTTATATTTATCCAGCCTCATTTGATAAATAATTGTTACAGGTGTCAGCGCAAGCCTTGCCGCCAGGTGTAAAGCCGCTGCCGTTACCGCTGCTCTCTCGACGTAAGTGTATTAATAACTTATAATTAGACGTGTGCTAACTCGGGGCAAGAATACTAAAGTAGCTTACCAAAATATTTTTTAAAATTGTAAGCAATGTATGATTTTTTCCGTATTTGTCCTTAGTAACGATTGCAGTCTACATGAAAATTTCCTCTACTAAACGTTCTCTCAAAGTCCACTGTGGTACACGGGGCATTTTTCAAATATTTAAAATGACTCAAGTTCGTTTTCTGATTCATGAACGATATTGTAATTTATTCACCTTTTATAAGACTATGACTAAATGACACTGGACTTTTCGATATGGACTTTTTTGTCTAAAGAGTAGCATAATGTTTTTCATAAATAAAAATGTATATCAAAATATTTTTTATCGATATCAAATCCCTAGAAGGTGCCCCCCGAGTTAGCACATGTATGTATAATACGAAATGTTTTAAAACATTTTTTACGTGGAAAATGTTATCTTTCTAGTTCGGTTAAATGGTCTTTTCTCATTTGTGACCACTGGGACAAATGTTATTTTTTCCTATTTGTCCTCAATAATCGCTGGGGATAAATGGGATTAGACCGTTTAAATATTTCCGTAGGTGGCATTTTATACCAACTAACCTGATGATCATTATTTAATGTTACTCTTCTCTCATCTCAGCTGGCGATTTGTGTTCCATGCAAATTGGCAAGAAAGTGGTGAAGGTGCAGAAAATTATTATGACCAAAACTGAAGTTGAAGTAATGGCTAAGAAAGGACTTCTGGAGTTGAAGGTAATATAGCGTTACTGCCGTTGTTGTGCCCTTCCATGGGCTGCGGCGAAAAGTAATTATGCGTGGCTACTATTTATAGTAAACTACACGCGACCATATAAGGTCATCACAGGAAGATGGAGTGACCCCAAACTGAAAACGATTAACCGATGATTTGAAATTAATTACTTACTACAATAAAATTCTATGATTGCTTCCTTTTCGTCGTATTGTTGTGTTGACACATTCTTGTGACGTCGCTTTCCGTTTTCGACATAAATAATTACATATAGTAAAATCATTTTGTCACCTTTGCAAACGACTATCACAAGACGGCGCGCGCGCTCTCTCGATTTTTCTCGCAATATCCGTCTCTCTTTTATTAGAAAACTTAAAGAGAGGCATGTGTGAGAAAAATCGAAAGAACTCGCGGGCCGTTATCACGCAAAGGTGGTAGGACCCTGTGCAGGGCCCGTCCTGATCGCTACCACCATCTTAGCCATTAACCACCCGCTAAGCAACAGTGTTCGCATTGTTGTGTTCCGGTGTGGGGATAAGACAACCGGTGAAATTACTAGCATAGAGGCATTCCATCTTAGTCCTCAGGGTTGGCAACGCATTTGAGGTCTTGGGATTATAGTCTTGAGAATTCAAATGTCTATGGGTCTCAGATTCCACTTACCATCAGGTGGCCTGAGTGCTCGTGTGCCTTCTCTTTAACATAAAAAAAAAAAAAAAAAAGTACGACTGTTGATCATTTTATCGACTGCTCGCGTGTGCTGTAACAAAACATATAAAAAATATTTTTATTTACCTTTTGTGTAAATCTATTTTAAGGATAAGTTATTATTTTTATTTCAATGGTTTGTAAAGTGATATCTATTAACTGCGAAATACAGATTCTGTAGAACATCACCTGTTGTAGATACACTCATGGACAAAATTAGGGGAACGCAAAAAAAAGATTCAATAAAATGAAACTATCATGAAAAATTCTTAACAACTAACTTTAATAATATTATTAGTAGCTGTAACTGATCAGTTTAAAATCAAAAACACAAAATCAAATGTAAAATTAATACCAGTTTTAGAAAACAACCCGTCTAAAGAAATTGTAAATGAAATTAACATTTAAGAATTTAATTAAATTTTCCTTTTTTTTCTTATCTTTTTCTTGATCGCTGTTTTGTGAGTTATCCATCAGTATTTAGTGTTGCCCCCTCTAGCTCTTCGAGCTGCTTCCCGTCTCCGCGGCATACTTCTGATCAGATTATCAATGAAATCTTGGGGAATTTCTTCCCATTCTTCCATTAATGCGTTTTTTAGGTCCCTCAAGTTAGTGGGGGCAGGATTTCTTTTTTTAATTTGTCTGCCCAACTTGTTCCAGACATGTTCTATCGGATTTAAATCCGGCGAACGTGCTGGCCACCTCATAACATTGATCTGAACGTCTCGAAGATAATCGGTAACCACAGCTGCGGTATGGGGGCGTGCATTATCATGCATCAAAAGAAAATTTTCTCCTATGAATGGGGCAAAAGGCACAACAATTTCTTCCAAAACCTCAGTTACGTATCGTGCAGCTGTTAATGACCCATTTTCTATGACCCGAAGCTCTGTACGTGCCCCCATACAAATGCCTCCCCATACCATTACAGACCCTCCATATGCCTCTTTTCCAATGATGTTACACTGAGCGTACCTTTCTCCTGGTCGTCTCCACACTTTAACCCTTCCGTCATCTGGCATCAGGCAAAATCTTGACTCGTCGGTAAACAAGACTTCGCTCCAGTGTTCCTCGTCCCAATTTGCGTGATATCGGGCAAATTCAAGTCGAGCTACTCTATGCCCTGTGGCAAGAAGAGGGCCTCTAGCAGGCAAACGGGATGACAGCCCAGCTGAATTCAGTCTCCTTCTTACCGTTTTTGTGCTTATTGAGACTTGTCTGACTTCTTGCAGCTTCGTACGCACCTCGGAAGAAGTCATGGTTCGGTTTCTGAGCACGTTGTTCACAATGAACCGGTCGTCCCTTGCTGTTGTTTTTCGTTTTCGCCCCTGACCTGCTCGTCTGCTATACTGGCCGGTCTGACGATACCTCTTGACCACTCGATGTACCACCGATTTCGAAACTCTTAATGTTTGGGCCACATCTTTGTAAGTATAGCCATTTTCAATTAAAGTGACAGCTTTAACCACTTGAAATTCATTTAGATCTGGCATTTTTACTTAATATCCTTCAATCAATCACGTTAAACACAACTGATAATAAACTCAACCCATAAACTCGAAGAAAACATAAATTTTCATCAAAAACTTAAAATTACGAAGACTTTTTTATTACTGAGATGACACAATACGACAAAATCGCGAAAAAAACAAATGAAAATCAAACATTAAAAACATTCCAAAAGAACATTTAATTTAATGGCATCCTCTGATATTAGTGGCCAGTACCTAAGATAATTATGAAAGTAGTTCTTAAACCTTTTTTTTGCGTTCCCCTAATTTTGTCCATGAGTGTATATATGTCGCTACTATATTCGTTAGTTCGTAAAAGGCCTATTGATATAAACGACATCTATTGCTGTCACCGCTGTACATGACCAGGGCCTCTATTCTACTGCGTTATAACGATATCGCGTTTGACGTGTTTTAGAATAGTTTGTCACAATGGCCATTATTGTAAATGACATAAGAGTTTTCAAAACGTTGACAATACGGAAACACGTCAAAGACAATATCGTTATTACCGTGTAGATTCCCAGCCTAGTTTACTAACGCCGCCTGGTGTTCATTCCAAATGAGGCGGATTTATTTTGATGTATCGCGTTGACTTCTTATACTTTATTTATGGTTTAACTAATAGGCTGATTGCTTCCTGATTCGTCGTAGCTTGTTTTGACACAAAAGTAACTAAAAAAAGTAAAATTAGCCTGTCACTTATATGTATATTTTGATCAGTTAAGTAGTTATAAAATATAGTGTTAAAAACAAAACTATGTTTCCTAAACATAATAAACATTAATATATTTGGTTTGAATATTGCTGAACGTAATATATTACAGGTAGTTAAAATGTGTCCAAACAAGAATATGCCAAAAGCGGAATGCAAAGAAACAAGAATGTGCCAAAACAACGTTACGACGAGTCGGGAATACGACGAAAAAGGAAGCAATCGATTGCATTACATTCAGAACATTGAAAAAGCCCAACAAGACTCCTACATGATAAATAAGTAAATAAATAAATGACTGCTACAAACATTTCAAATATAGCCTTGTTTTGGGCCCTTCTTTTTGTCTATTCGCTGGATGCAAAGCTGGTGGATATGAAAACGATCACAGCGCGCGACATTTCGATGGTAATCACTAGTCGGTATAGTACTAATTTGAACATGTAGCATTCCTAAATTTAAAATAAAGGGTATTTTTTTTATAGGTGCACAAATTTTAATATTTGTTTCGCTATTGTTAGTCAATAACACATGTTGTATTATTTATACCCTAGCTTAAAAATATTTGAGATATTGCCGATTCAATGATTCCACTAACTTAACGATATTCATGGACCCTCTAATGCAGGGGTGCGAGGAGAGAGGAGTGTTGTTAAGTAAGTGAATAAATGAAATTTCAAATTTAGAATATCAGTAGGAGCGGGCTTGTTGTCTGATAAGCTGTACATGAAAAATCAAATTTCGAATATCAATACAGTGTACCGCATACCTACAGCTTGACAACCCATCATTTCTAGTGCGACTTTGTGTCCGCAAGAGAAGGTAAAAGAGAGTTAATTAATTATTTTTTCCGTAAAGTGCAGTTACCGCTGTAATTTAAAATTAATATTAAAATTCAACATGTTATAGCGAAATCTTCCGAAAGTAAAATATACTATTAATCGTAAATTTTGACAAATGGGTCGTTTTCAAAAAAATTGTACATAGTTAAGGGCTTTAATTAAAACAAAACTTAATTGATTCCTTTGTGTGACGAAAGTTACCCATACAGGTTGTATGACTAACTTTCGTTATACAAAGGACGCGATCGTGATTTTGTTTTCATTAAGCCCTTAACTATGTACAATTTTTTTGAAAACGACCCAAATATCATAACATATTCCATATCTAAGTATTTACAAATATAATGTTCTGCGATTTACGCGTAAAAACAACTGGTTACACACACACGTGCCGTGACAATTTGCTGAATGTGATTAATATTTTAACCCGCGACATACAGTTAGTTGCAAAACTGAGTCAATATTAGCACCTTAGTAGAATGTTAATAAGTCGATGACAATCAAAGCTATTTTCAAATGCTTAGTACAGAATAGTTATCCTTGAAGTAAGCTACAAAACTGCTGTATAAATAATTTATATTTATTCAAAGATTTTGAACCAAAAACTGTAAAAATTCAATTTATATTTTATACTAGTAATTTAGTTTTCTCTATGGCAACCCCAAATAAGAAAACTTATTTAAAATAAAGAATTCCATTCTTTTTAAAATGAGGTATTAACTGCTTGAATCAGTGGCGTAGTTTTCTAGTTATTGCAGAATTTTAATCCCCTACCATAGTGAACTAACAACCAGTTTGTATGGCTAATTTGTCTCGGTGCAAAAGTGAATCGTGCACCGAACTAATGTTGCCAATAACTGCCACCAAAAGTATGTCCGATTTTAATAATTTTCTACTTATTTTAAAAAGGCTAAATTTCTTTAATTTTATCAGGGTCCTTATTTTTGGTTGCCACGGAGAGAATTAAAATATTAGACGAATAAAAAAACTTAAATTCAACAGTTTTTACGATAAAATTACTTAAAAACTGTAAATGACAGGTAAATCATTTGGTAGGAGTATTTGTAGCAAATTTCAAGAAGTACTTGCCGTATTAAACATTTAAAAATACCTTTAACTATCATCAACTTATTTACATTCTACTAAGGTGCTATATTGACTCAGTTTTGCAACTAACTGTATTAGACAAGATAGCCTACACATAGATAGTATACACTATTTACAATATTAAATATCTGTATTAAATACCGCTATTATTTTCACCTGATAATTAATTTAGATATTTGTGTGATGAGCACGAGTATTTATTCCTGAGTCTTGAGTATTTTTAAGTATAATATACGTAAAAGTACATACAAAACATCCAAGACTCAGGAATAAACTTACCTACTTATATTAGAGAAATATATTATATTTCTCTAATATAAGTAAGTTTATCGTTGTCTTGTACCCATAGTACAAGCCTAGAGCTCAGCTTGGGACTAGGTCAATTTGTGTAATATTGCCCTGTGATATTTGGGTAAGGACCAAATAGTTTGGCCATAGTTTAGCATAGTTAACCATACAAACCACAAAAGCGAAAAAGTTCCGCTGTGACGCCTGTGACACGAAAATTATCCCTACAAATGTATGGGTAATTTTCGTGTCACAACGGAAACGCTTCATAGAAAATTTAATTGAGTGAGTTAGCGTGGCCAACTTTTTGGTGTACCCATTAATTTAATTTGACATTATTACTAAAGTATACCAAATAGGTGTAACAGTGTACGTAACGCGATAACATTATTGTGCATGGCTGGTTAACTAGTGTCTACTAGAACTGAATCAGTAAATTAATTTGCAACCTACTTATGTCAATTTATTTATTTGTTTTTCTATAAGATTTATTAATATTTTGCTTTATATGTATAATAAGTTTAACCGAAAACATTTGACGACACAAATAAACGATTATATTGACACTGATAGGTATTGCCGGTAAGGTTTTTAGGGGTAATAAAGTATCAAAAAGAGGCATTGTTTTTGTTAAATTGGCTAGACAGATAGTATACTTGAATGCCGGTATTGTTATACCGCTAATCAGAGCTTTAGCGATATAAATAGTGAAATGAAATTATAACCGGTAATACCTCTTTTAGAACCGGTAGTCTGAATACTGAATAAATGATCTGAGTATGGTTTTTCAACAAATGTAAATGTACTATTGTAAATATATTTTATTATAGCAGCAACCTCTTGGACTCAAATTAAAAATCTGAGTATAGAATGGCTATATGCATTGGAAGCATAAAAATATGTAGAATTCAATATTTAATACAAATGTATTAAATATTGAAATGTATAAAGAACTAAAAGAAAGAAAGCAAATAGTAAAAAAAAGGAAGAGATAGAAGATGAACCGGAAAATCTACCGCATCCTTTGCTACGTGAGGCGAGGCTAAGGCTTTCTTTTATATCGTCTATTATATTGTTGACGAAATGGTAGCTCTTATTCCCCTGAAAGTAAAATCCGTACAATATAATTACGAAATAGGCAAAAGTAACTTGGAATAAAGCCTTTGTTAAGAGTTCTGGATTTCGTATCATTTTGAAATACGCAACGTTGATCTTAACTGAGAGATTCAAATAATACGCATGTTTAATCTTGACTTGGCTCATCTCTGTATAATTTCGCCCCCAGGACGGGACCATGGTGTTGAAGCATGGCGTCAAGTTGCCTCCAGGCGACCCATCAGCCGCGTTGAGGGCCGGCCTAGAAAGCCTAGTCACACAAGGAGGTAAGATCTCTCAAATGACCTTATTCAATAAACTCATTAGGTACATTGCTAAGTTAGCGTGTTATTTGGTCACTGGGCCAGCCGTTTACAGTCGAAGGCATTAATATCTTAATAGCCATCGCGTCAAAATTATTTATACACGGACCTTATTGTAAGGGACATAAACTCGTATAGATATTTTGATATTTTGACATTTTGACGTCATGGAATCGTGTATGTATACATTGGTGACTGTATGTACACAGAATCGTTACAGTGGTATTCGGCCAGGCGCGGTTCCTATAACATTAATTTTTGAGTATGATTATTGATGATGATCGCGCCTCAAACTTGAACTGGCAGAGCGCCGGCGCAAAGCCGTGTGTCGTGTGACGATGTGCTCGACAGTTTGTTCTAAATCATAGTGGTGTTAGCTACGGCTCTGCGCCCAAAGACCGCAATCGGAAAGGCGTGTATATACTACCAGGCAAACAAGTTGTCTTTAAGCCTTTAAACTGACTGACTCATCTTCTCGAACTTATTATTGAATTACGTGCCACCAAGATTCATATCAATATATTTGGCCAGAGGTAGGGTAAGGCGTCGATGAAGTGAGCCACTGCTTGCGGCCTCGAGGTCCAAGGGGCCTCGCGCCTAGAACTGGAGGCCAAACCGTGAACGCGACAGTTTTTAATTTTATTGAATCTGTCTTGCCACCAGAGGACCTCGTGAAATATTATAGCGCAAGTAACATTAGGGCTTGCCCCGCCACTGTATTTTGGCCACTCTCGTCCGTCTGTTTTATTATATTGGATGTTTATATTTTCAGCGGCGCGCAGGTTGAATGCAGTGCCGTCGCGGTGCACCATCGATGGAGAAGGAACTTAAAAAATTCTCGATTATTACATTTTATATTGTAAGCGTAATTTCGACTCATGATGACTACAGTGATTAACGTGACACTGTAATGATTACTTGATACTTAGGCTAAGCACGGTGCGTAGCTTAGTTTTTGCCTATTATGAATAATATAAAACGATTTTCCGTTTAACGACTCACCGTTAGACTGGTAGATTTAGATTTCTCTTTAAAACATCAATATTAAATAATCATTACTTATTATGCTTAGCGTAAATGCAAACATTCAAGAATCATCACCTACATTAGGAAAAAGGGTACTTGTTAAAAATAAGTATCTTTCGTTCTATTTAAGCTCTTTCGTAAAGAAAACAATCCTAAAATAATGTGTGATGATTTTTCCTATTTTTAAAATGTTGAACTGTCAACCGTTAGACTAAATATTTTTTTCACCAAATACCTGTTTTTGATAATAGTTAATTTGTACCTTCCCAGGTTCTCATGCTGCGCTTGAATTAATTATACCGTTTTAATTTAAATAATGCGTAGGAAATTACTCGCAATGAGTATTGTACAACATTTGTACGCATTGTGACAGTAAAATTGATTTGACCGCCCATCACTTGCAACGTCATAAGTCATAAGTAGTCATAACTATACAACGCAATCGAGCGGGCACAAAGCGGGCACGTCATTGTGTAGCGTTTACAAATTGTCATTTAAGTATCTACTTAGTATTTTTGTCACTGGTTTATGCCATGTCGTGATACGATAACCACCAGGGTGTAATACTTATATACTATATTACCTAGTATAAATACCAGATAGCTATGAATACCAAGTCTGAATACCTCGCTCCGACAAACTATTTTAAAACCTTACACATGGACGTGCCTGCCTGAAGCCCACACGATTGCGATGTTTCATGGTTATGTAACATACCATATAATTTTGATTTTTTTGCTGCGAATTAAGTATATTAAAATAATTGTATGCTTAGTACCACTATGAAATATAAATGTTTAATATTAGTTATTTGATGTCTGTAATCAATTAATAAAGGGTTTTACTATAAAATTATTGCAAATATTTAACTTGTATTTTGTGGTTCGACTGTGTTTAAACATGGAATACAATTGTGTGGTTTATACTATGTACATTTTGGTTCATTTGATTAGAAATTAAGGAAAAAGATAAATGAAGTGAAAGTAGCATCTCGCTATTAACCCTTTAACCGCCAAAGCCGGAAAACCACGTCATTGAATTTTCGTGCCGGGGACGCCGGGCGCTCGGTACAGCCTATGACGTCGTTAGCGTCTGGGGCACGAAAAGTTGCAGCCGACCGTGGCGGTCAAAAGGGTACATGTTTTTTATCCAAATCAGCTAATCGATCTCATAACCAGACCTCACTATCAAAGGAGCTTCAAGCAGGCACTCCTATACATATCTATTTATATTTGGATATATAAAATAAGAAACTGACATTCTGGTTAATCGATCGACGCACAGCCAAAACCGCTGGACCTAGGGATATCTTAGGGGAGCAGCGGGAAACTAATTCTACGTGTACGAAGTTGCGGGTGTCCTCTAGTTCTGAATATAATGCAGCCTCGATAGTTCGTCGAGACTGACAAATATTCAGAATAAGTACCTAAGTATGCCATATAATCAGTGATCGGATCTAGGATGCAATTTCCCGGGGTTTAAGTCCGTTATTTTAACATGGATATGACTTACAATCCCGTGAGTCTCTTTGTTACCTACCTACATTTATAAAAAGTTAAATAACTTAATTTTAAGCAGTTTACACTATAAAATGAATAAAATGTGCTATTATAACAACAAAAAATACAGTACTTATTGCATAGAAAAACTGAACGTAACTTGCACGTCTCATCTTTTATTATTTTTATCTGTTTACGGAAAAAGTAAAACTTATTATTACTATTTTGTTAACCATATCACCAGGACTCTAACTTTTAGTGCCGATGACGTTGCACCGCACATAGGATGACTTCAAATAGTCTTCTTTTATATTAATGGCGGTCCACCGCGATGTACGCAGTGATTTCGCCAATGTCAAGTGAGTAGAGTAAAGCAGTAAATAGAATAAATCAAAGTCAAAAGCCGGACATCTTTCAATCGGCCATCTTCCCTCCCCGAAGGTTACCGGAAGGTTCAAATAGTCTTTTCGTAAACATTTACCACTTGTCAACCTGTTTTATTAAATGACCCATAATGTCTTCTGACATTGTCATTCAGAGCGAGCCCTGCTTATCACATTCTCGCTAACCAAAAATAATTATAATTTCAGGTATAGATACCTGTTAATCGAAAATTAACATGTTTTCAATATTTTACTTGTTACCGTAGGCTTCAATATTAGGGCCTTTAAAATCAGTAGGGTCGTCTGTCAGACCTTTATAATCATAGACCAACGATCATTCAATGTGAAACTGTTTAGCCTATAGTTCATTCACTCTTACTTCATTCGCTCTCTCCTAATCACGCTCGGACAGCGAACGGACGTGCAAAAATTCATCAGTTGATAATCAGTCAAGTTTTCATCTAAAATAAGCTATTAGTATACTTAAGGAATAACACAGATTGTGATAGTATATTAAAGTCTATGTCATAATCAAGTCAGCGGTCATATTATTTCAACGCCACATAACCCCCAGCACCAAAGCACGAGCTTCCGACGAGGTCAACAGCAACACCTACGAGAGCTGCAGAACGACGCTTCGAACCCGCCGCCGGCGGTTCTCGTAGAGATCACCATCAACAGCGTAATCATCGCACATTTTTGGTAACCCAAGAGGGGAAGGTTTCAAATTCAGACCGGGGAATCAAACCCAAGAAGGGTAAATATTGCTACCCGTACCTACGAATCAAGGTCGCAGTAAGCAAACTCGCGTTGAAGCTCATTCAAGGTCGAGGATCGCAGGTGCCGATCCATCAATATATTGTAATCAATATACTTCACACGGATACCTACTACAGCAGATTATTCTGGAAGAAATCAGTGGTAGTGTCATGGTTCAGTGTTGGTGCGGTTTCATTATACTAACATTTGGTATTATCAATTCAATTTCAAGTCAAGGTCAGCATTTCATTTCATCGGTGCATAATTTGGATAGCCATTTTATTTCGTAACGGAAAGGGCAGTCGCAGAGGGCGCTCGCTTCGTTTCAAGTTCATTTCGGTCATTCAACAGTTCATTCAATCTTACGAACACTAAGTGATTATTGTTAATTCATGTAAGTACATTTCATTCACTCACTGGTCATTCGGATCAATCAATCGTACCTAATAGCTAGTCTGTGGTGAACCTATACTTCAGTCAGTCGGTCAGTCGGTCAATGTCAAGTGTCACCGACTGAATTATAGGTTAGTAGGTCACCGCTTGTTTGTTAATTGTTAACGGATTATACATATTATTATTATTATTATTTAATTATTCAACTAAATTTAAAGTAACTAATCTAAAGTGTCACTGTTTATTGCGTGCGATAATCGTTAAGGTATTCAAAATGTCATCTCGCACTGTAAAGAATCAGTTTCGTTCGCGATATCGGATGCTGATAGACTTCGCAGGCACAATCACCGATGTCAGCAGTTCTATCGCAGCATCAGTGGCTAAAAGGCACTTCGACACGTATTATAGGGATTTGGTTACAGCATACGAATCATTGTTGGGTTTCTCGGACAATGATGTGTCGGAAGACGATATGGCGTTGTTCGAGGCGCAGTTTACGGAAGTAAACAAATTATTAATCAAATTAGAGCAGGCGTCGTCGGAGTCAAACGCCGAGATGTCAACATCACGCAAGGTCACGTCCAATCAGGTAATGGCAAAGTTACCACTCATAGAACTTCCCAAGTTTTCAGGTAATTTAATGGACTGGATTCCATTTTATGATTTATTTCAATCACTGGTTCATGAGCGGGATTTATCAGACGCTGAAAAGCATTATTACCTAAGATCATCATTATCAGGTGAAGCGCTTCATATAGTTAGACAGCTTCCGGTAGACGACAAGAACTACTCTGTTGCTCTAGGACTTTTAAAGTCACGATATCAGAACACAAGGTTGTTGCTTGATACATATATTGGTAGGATAATCAACTTACCCATCATCACATCATCAAGTCATATTAGGTCAGAATTTTATGATCCACTACAGGAGGCCATTCAGGCCTTGGATAAACTCGGTCAGCCTGTTAAAGAATGGTCATATTTAATTTTATACCTGGTCTTGCAGAAGCTCCCGATTAGGCTACGTTCACTGTTTGAAGAGCGGCATGGCAAGGATACCACGACCCTGCCCACCATCTATCAACTGCTGGAGTTGATGGATGAACAGTGCAGACTTCAGTTGGCGGTACCGTCAACCCCAGAACAACAGGCCACCATCAGGAGTCCACGTCGGTCACCACCACCACGTGCACATCAGCCTGCAAGGCAGTCACCGCAGGCATCGAGAAGGGTGCTCTCTTCCCAAAGATTCATTCAGCCTTCACATCAGGTGAATGTTTCAATTTCATCATGTTCATTCTGTTCAAATAAGGCCCATACACTGTACAAGTGTCCCGGGTTTCTTCAACTGTCACGGGGAGGGCGCAGATCATGGGCTTCAAGGACGGGGCATTGTTACAGATGTTTGAGGAAACATTATGCCAGCGAGTGTACTCATCGCAATTGGTGTTTGCATTGCAAATCTCCAGATCACAACACACTGATCTGCAATGCCGACACTAATACTCAACAGGTTCATTCAATTGTTCAATCCATGGATCAAGGATCAACTAGGGGTGAAGTGAATCAGCCATCATCATCATCATATGCGAGCCGTGTCTCGGTGCATCAGGCACCAACCACGTCATCTGTGGGCAGTCAGGCCCAGGAGCGGTCTGTGCATTACCAGGAGGCACCATCAGTGCAATCCTTGGGCCAACATCAGCCGAGGCCAACCATTGGTGCCAGAGCGCAGCGAGCTCAGAACACATTCAGTTCCCTCAAGTTTGGTTTTAGGCAAAGCCCTGATAGGGAATGATATGAGGGTACTGTTGGTGCACCTCAAGGTCCATCCCATCCCATAACTATTTGCCCTACCGCAATAGTAATGGTCAGATCTGGTGATGGTACATTTGTTAAGGTCAGAGCCCTGTTGGATACAGGAGCTTGTGTTTCAATCATCAAGCAATCATTGGTTCATTATTTAAATTTGCCCCAACAGTACAACAGTAATACTCTTTATGGAATTGGTCACCAGCCGGTTCAAACGCCAGGCACTATCGTTAAATTAGTCATCAAACCTGTCGGAACTCAATTACCAATTGTAGGTACTATGGCAATGGTTATGTTTGAATTAACAGGAAATATACCGCCATATGATATTCAACTCAGGGATCAATTAAGGTCATCAAACATTATATTTGCTGATAGCAACTTTGATAAGGCTCGAAATGTAGATATTATCCTAGGTACAGACATTCTCAATTATGTACTTGATGGTTCAAAGATATCAACTAATATTCCAGGGATAGCAGCTTATGGATCATGTTTTGGTCACGTCATTATGGGAGCGGTGCCGGGTCAACTGCCACCGACGACGGTCGCGGCACCCCACCAGTCAGCCGGCACATCAGTAGAAGACTACGGACTTCATGCAGTCAAGCTAGAGGAAGTCTTTGAAAGGTTTTGGAAGGTGGAGGAGCCCCCTTCGAAACCAGCTGTTCCTCCTGAATATTTGGAATGTGAAAGGTTGTATAATTCAACTACTCAACGTATGCCAGATGGCAAATATATGGTGAGGTTGCCATTACTTTCAACAAGACCACCATTGGGTGAATCAAAGGCTTTAGCCATTCAGCGCTTGCGATCTTTAGAAAGAAAGATGGCTAAGAATTTGGTATTTGCAAATAAATACAAGGAGTTCATGAAAGAGTATGAAACTCTTGGTCATATGTCAAAATCAGATTTTCAGTTCGATTCTGAACATTTCATCATACCTCACCACGGTATATTCAAAAAGGGAACGGATAAAATCCGTGTCGTATTTGACGGGAGTGGTCATACATCAACTGGCACGTCATTAAACCAGTGTCTTCACACAGGCCAGCCACTTCAAAATGATATTACCCAAATATTATTGAATTTCAGACGTCACCAAATCGTTTTCACTACGGACATCAAGATGATGTTCAGGATGACTTGGATACACCCTGAAGATAGGAAGTACCAACTCGTCTTGTGGCGGGAGAACCCGTCAGAACAAATTCAGGTATATGAGTTAAATACTAATACTTATGGACTACGGTCAAGTCCTTTCATTTCAATTCGAACATTGTTGCAACTGGCGGACGATTGGGAGGCTAGTCACCATGAATCACCCGCTTCAAACGTCATCAGACGAGATATCTTCGTCGACGATATTCTCACGGGCGCGGACTCGTTATCAGAGGCACAACGCCTCAAGTCAGAACTTATCGCGTTAATGAAAAGCGCCGGATACGAGCTCAGGAAATGGTCATCAAATTGCAATGAATTACTGCAAGACTTGCCGCAAGAACACTGCGAGCAACCACATCAGTTCGATACTGAAGACAAAAGCTTTATTAAGGTACTAGGAATTCAATGGGATCCAGTATCAGACTCGATGTCATATCAGATCAATGTACCGCTAGGGCAACCAGTCACTAAGCGTCATATCCTTAGTACAATAGCACGCCTATATGATCCGTGTGGATATTGTGCGCCTATTGTGTTCAGATTCAAAATGTTTCTTCAATCACTTTTTTCAGATGGATTATCATGGGATGAGCCTGTTAGCCATCACCAATGTCATCAGTGGAACGAACTCATTCAGGACTTAAGCTGTTTGTCAAATTTGCAGATTCCTAGATGTGTTGCACTACCACAAACAGTTTCATATTCGCTCCACGGATTCGGAGACGCTGCGGAGGCTGGATTTGCCGCGAGCGTGTACCTCAGGACAGTGGACACGTCAGAAAACGTCATGGTACGACTACTTTTAGCTAAATCTCGAGTAGCTTCCCTGAAGTCAAAGCAAACTATACCCAAGTTGGAGCTTAGTGCCGCTCACCTAGTGTTCAAGCTACTTAATCATGTAGCAGAGTCCTATGAAAGTTCGATTCAATTTGACAGCATCAATGCTTGGTCAGACAGCACCATTGTGTTATCATGGTTAAATACAAAACCTCACATGCTGCAAACATTCGAATGCAATCGAGTTCAGGACATTCAAAACTCAAAACGTAAGATGACATGGAGTCATATCAGATCTGAATTAAATCCAGCAGATGTCGCTTCAAGAGGTATGTCAGCAAAGGAGCTCATTGGATTTAATCTATGGTGGTCACCAGACTGGTTACTTAAGGCGGAGCCACAATGGCCTTCATTACCAGTTACTATACCTCATGATTTACCTGGATTCAAGAAATTAGTCCATGTTGTCACACCGGTAGAGTCCTGGCAAGACTCTTTATTATCACGTGTCAGCTCATTTAGTAAGCTCATCAATGTTACGTCATTTGTACTTAGATTTTGTAGGAATGCCAGATTACCGAAAGAACAACGGAATCTCACGTCATCATTATCACTGGACGAGACTCGTGAAGCCACAAAACATTGGATCAGGAAAATTCAGATGGATTCGTTCAAGGACGAAATCATATTAATCAAACAAGGAAAACTGGTTTGTAAGTCATTACAGAAATTAAGTGTATTCGTGGATGACGAGCACTTCATCAGGGTCGGTGGACGACTCCGGAAATCAACATTACCATATGGAGCAAGGCATCCATATCTGATACCTAAAGATCATCGGTGGGGTCAATTATTAATTGAATATTACCACAAATCATATTGTCATGCGGCGACGAACGCCCTAATATCCATACTCAGAAGAGAGTACTGGATCACTTCAGCCAGGCGACAAGTGTCCAAGGCTATCAGAAATTGTTTAGTTTGTTTCAGATTCAATGCATCAACTCAGCCACCATTCATGGCCGATCTGCCTGCTGATAGAGTCACAGCAGCGCGGCCATTTTCCGGCGTAGCGACGGATTTCGCTGGCCCATTTTTGGTCAAAAGCAGTTTATTAAGAAACGCTAAGTCAGTCAAAGCTTACCTGTGTGTCTTTGTATGTTTAGGCACAAAGGCTGTTCATCTCGAGGTCGTCTCTTCGCTGAGCGTCGAGGCCTTCATCGCGTCATTCACGAGGTTTGTCAGTCGACGAGGGCTGCCTTCTCTTATCAGATCGGACCGAGGTACAAATTTTGTTGGTTCTAACACATATCTCAAGGAGATTAATCAGTTTTTGTTGGACAATGAGATTATCCTCAAGGAGGAGTTCAGAAAACAGAGTATTCGCTGGGAATTCAACCCGCCGGCATCGCCTCACATGGGGGGTCTATTTGAGGCTGCCGTCAAAAGCGCAAAAAACCTCCTCAAGAGAGAGGTTGGCGAAACTATTCTAACATTCGAGGAGCTGTCTACTCTATTTTCTAAGATAGAATCGATACTGAATTCACGACCTCTAGTTCCTATGTCAGAGGATCCTTGCGATTTAGAAGTTCTTACACCTGGTCATTTCATCATCGGTCAACCACTAGTCGCTTTACCAGAAGCGCACTGGAAGGAAACAAAGATGTCACGATTATCACGCTTTCAAATCACTCAGAAAATGTATCAGTCAATTTGGTCACGATGGCATGTTGAATATCTCAATACACTACAGACACGCAATAAATGGTATAGTCATGTTAACAATATAGAACTTAACGATTTAGTTCTTATCATAGATGAAAATTCACCACCTCTACAGTGGCGTAGAGGTAGAGTAATAGAATTGTTTAAAGGGTCAGATCAGGTTGTCAGATCAGTTAAATTAAAAACTCAATGTGGAGAACTTATAAGACCCGTGGTAAAATTATGTAAATTACCATTGGAAAGTGATTTCAATTGATCATTTATTTCCTATGTATATATTAGAGTTCAACCTAATATTAAGTCATGTTTAGCGGTAATGTTATGTATCATTATTACTATAAGTAGAGTTCATTAGGGACTTCAAGTGTTCAGTGTTCAACTTCCCCGGGTGGCGGAGGAATGTTAATCGAAAATTAACATGTTTTCAATATTTTACTTGTTACCGTAGGCTTCAATATTAGGGCCTTTAAAATCAGTAGGGTCGTCTGTCAGACCTTTATAATCATAGACCAACGATCATTCAATGTGAAACTGTTTAGCCTATAGTTCATTCACTCTTACTTCATTCGCTCTCTCCTAATCACGCTCGGACAGCGAACGGACGTGCAAAAATTCATCAGTTGATAATCAGTCAAGTTTTCATCTAAAATAAGCTATTAGTATACTTAAGGAATAACACAGATTGTGATAGTATATTAAAGTCTATGTCATAATCAAGTCAGCGGTCATATTATTTCAACGCCACATAACCCCCAGCACCAAAGCACGAGCTTCCGACGAGGTCAACAGCAACACCTACGAGAGCTGCAGAACGACGCTTCGAACCCGCCGCCGGCGGTTCTCGTAGAGATCACCATCAACAGCGTAATCATCGCACAGATACCCATTACTAATAGAAAATTCTAGTGTTCTGCTAAGAGTTATATGTAAAATATTTTTTTAAAGTATATGTAGAATAAATTACCTATTATATATAGCGAACATTTTCATTTTGTTTATTTAGTTTAACGCACGACAAAAGTTACTGATTATTAACAAAAAACCATTTCCTAAAATCCCGGGTAATTTCGAGTCACATCCTTGTTAAGCATAACGTTTGAGGTCGTTCACCCCAAATTGCATCCTAGATCCGATCACTGAATATAATGGAAGTCGCAGGTCGCCGGGTGTCCTCTAGTCCCATAACAAATACATCAAAGCCTTGAATAAATACCAAGTATACAGATACTTTGCACCCGCTTGACGCTCCTCTGGAAGCAATTTCTGCTGAAAACTACAAAATAACATCACGGGTCAATCAAACTAATTAATCGTGTGTGTCGCCTGGTTGTTATAGTTTACAAAATGATATTCAAGTATTTTTCGTTTTACAATTACCACTATATTGATAGTTTTCTCTTTAGAAAGCATTTAAACGTAACAATTGTAATTAAGGAGTGCTTAAGGTAAATACATAATATGTACAAGCAGGTAGTTATATTGACTTATTAGTCTTTATAGAAAAAGGCTACTTTTATAGGCCAAATCAAGATTCACATTCAGAACTAAGTAGGTACTCGTTCTGAGAATGGTTTTTTTTCTGTTTTTAAATTTAAATGTTTGCTTGGAAAATATGGAATATTGAAAATGTTATATTTGTATTACGTTGTGACAGTAAAGTCTATTTAACCGCCAGTCACACGTAACGTAACCTTTAAATGTTGACCATGTACTACGACATATTGAAATAATTGCATGCTTAGTAGGTACCCATATGAAGTATAAATGTTTAAGGTTACCTATTCGATTGCCGTATGTAACGTTTTGCAGTAAAATTATTTTATTTGCACTTTTACTTCTTGCTGTTATCATGTAGAATAAAATTATTTGTGCTCTATACTACGTAACTACATTTTACTTTACTGGATTACAAATAAAGGACAATGATGTAAAATAAAAATGGCATATCGCTAAAACATGATTTTTTTTTAATAATAAACCCCAATGATGTCGTAACAAAGTGACATTAATAAAAGCTATGCGTTAGAAAAGGTGCCAAAATAAATAAAACTTAAAAAAGCGAGGTCGGAGCTCATGATCTGAAAAATCATCAATTTTTAGCTTTGCCGTTATCGAAATTGGTGAGGAATAAGCACTCTGGACTAAATATGATAAATAAATAATAGGACAATGTCACACAAATTGACTTATAGCTCATGACACTTACGATTTATTTGGAAATAATTCGATATCAGGCTAAATGTTTTGTAAACAGTTATAAAGCGTTATTTTGGCTTGCTCTATGATTGAATCCAACAACTCTAAAAAGAACCGGGTGTGACAATGTATTGTTTGACATCAGACACAATGACCAAGACTAAAATCCAAAAATAAAGTATATGGGAACAAAAATAATAATAATAGAAATAGGCAATTTTTTTCATAGTTAATATTTTTTCAATTATCGTGTTCATTTTCTGTTAGATTTAGTTCAATATAATGACAAGAAGCGTGTACAAAACATTAGCGTACCAAAATTGAACCGATATGATTTAATTTACTCGAGTTATGCAATTACTTTCAAATCAATATTTTATTTACCCACGAACAAAAATAAGTAAACATCAAAGACAAAAGTAAATAATAAGTACTTATAGCATTTTGGCTCTTTTACAAAATTAAAACAGGTTGGTTTAATTTTTTAATGTCGCGGCCAAAAATGATGGTGGGTTAATACAGGATATGGTTATGAACTTGTTAAATTATTATTTGACGTAATAAAATTACTGTTATATGTAGATGAAATTGCGGAGTCTCCATAAAATAAATTTTCTGGGTACTAGTCCCAAACTAAGCTATGTATAAAACATTCAAGACTCAGGAACCAATACTCGTGCTCATCACACAAATATCTTCCCTTACCGGAATTTTAACCTAGACTCCTAGCTTCGAAGGCAGGGTCACTACCAACTAGGCTAGCGTGTCGATAAGATTGATGATAAGTCGTTGTGCTTGACAATGAGAATGTACGTTCCTCTACTATATTCCTCTACTTTAATGGCTAAGTACCAATTTCACCATAATGATGTTAAATTTTAATCGACTGTCAGTTAATAATTCAATTAAAATGTGTCATGCGTTCTGAAAGATTAATACATTTGACAGCTGTTAATCATCTGTTAAGTGATTGGTGAAATCCGATATAATAGTAGTAACCAGTACTCCAAACTCTAAACGGCCCTTCATTCTACCGGGAAAACCATGTTGCCTTTGACGTGTTACCGTGTTGTACTTAACTCGGCTAAGACCTATTGTAACATTGACATCATGACAAAGGCGATATGGTGTCACCTAGTAGAATCGAGGGCCGGATAGAGGCCCTATACCGCCTTGGCCAAAGGTGTTGAGCACCCCACAAGCAAATCATTAGTAGATATCGTTTTGTTTGTGATGATGTGCGTGTGAAAACTAAAGCTATAAAAAGACTGGTTTTAAAATGATGTGTATGTTTCTCCGGAATTTCGACATTATTATTACTATTTTATCCGATAGATATACAACTTTCTATAAATACAACTCAACTACTTCAACTTCTTATATATAAATGCACCTTTTAAAGTTTCACTTTTAAGTAAAAAACATGCGTGTGAGCACCTTAGGCCAAGCGGGCCCTCCGTCATCACTTCTTAAAGTAATTCTAATAAGAATGGAAACGATTTTTTTTGTATTTGTGAGACCCTTCTAGATATATTAAACTTTTAAACTCGCCTGAGTTGTGGTCTTCGGTGTTCGAATTCACCTTTTTAGGGTTCCGTAGTCAAACTAGGAACCCTTTTAATTTTTGTTAAGAGTCAAGTGTGTCCCCCTACAGCCAAACCTACAAATATTAAAAATCTGAAAAAAAAACTTAAATGAAAGCGCATAACGAATTTAAAAGGAAAACTATCGCCACTAAGTAGACATTATTGGTTCTTGAGATACAGGCGATTTAAGTGTTACCTACTAAAATCATCTAAGTCTGCACCAAATGACATTAAATAGAAAATTTGTTATTAGGTACTTGTTGATTTGTAGTACTTAACGGCTTCGGAACCCTACACTGAGCATGGTCCGACATGCTCTTGCCCGGTTTTTATTTTTATGGATAAACATAGAACATGTATAAAAAACGTAGTGTCGAGTCCGGAACATAAATCTTATTCTGCCAAATTTGTTCAACTATTAGCGAAAAGACGAAATGAACTGGTAAACGTCGGATAGAGTAAGTATTAATTTAGGCTCTCGTACAGTCGGCCTTTTAAGTAGCTGCACAATACATTGCTGTTATCTGTTTAACGTTAGGTTTGAACTGCTGCACTAATCTATCAAAGGCGTTAAAGTGACGCGACGAGGTACCAAAGTAGGCAGCTACTTATGTACCTCAAGAAGTAATACGAGGTGCGGTCCAAAAGTTTCTGGGTGTAGAAGTATTGCGGTTTAAAAATAAAAATAAAATGTGTCTTGTGATTGTCATTTATTCTGCTCGTTCGTGTATAGTTTTGAGGTGCCTGTCTATGTATTATGGTTTTGATTTGACGACTAGAATAATGGGTCGTCTGAAAGTTATCGACATGTTTAAGTTGCAATATCGTTCCGTCACCAAGGTCCTGACATAGGAAGGGGTCAGCCCGACTAATATAAAAAAAGGTTAGATGCTGTTTACGGGGATACCTCTCCGTCATTTTCCACCATCAAAGAATGGTGCATACAAAGTATTCAATTAACGACGTCCCGCCCTACTAATAAATTTTTCATACATTTACGCAATTTTGCATTTAATTGGCGAAACGTGCCGTCCACGTGCCGTGATCGATTCAAAACACAAGAAAACACTGTCGCTGCGTCATGCTGTGTCGATATCCTACTTATTCTGAAATTTAATTTAGATGATCAGAGGCCCCAGCCAAGATGCGTTCGCTAACTAGGGTTTCGATTCGTTTTGTTTTTAACTAAACCAATCGCGTCCCTGGTAGATCAAGTCATACGAAAAGTCACGTGATCTACCAGTGACGCGATTGGTTTATAAACCAAACGAATACTCATACTAATTTATTTATAATATTATAAAATATTTGTCAAAATGGATAAAAAACATTTCAATAAAGTGTACAAAAAAAAAGTTTGATCTTTTGGGCAGCAAGTTACATTATGGGTAAGTCAAAGTAATTAGTTTAACATAATAGAATTGACATTATTTGTCTGAAAGATAATCATTATAATAATAGACACACGACACGACGACGACGACACGTTGGCCTAGTTGGGAGTGACTCTGCCTCCGAAGCCAGCGGTTTTGGGTTCAAATCCCGGTAAAGGCATATTTGTTTGATGAGCGCAAATATTTGTTCCCGAGTCTTGGATGTTTTCCATACATATTTAAGTATAAATTTCTCTATTTAAGTAATTTTATCGTTGTCTAGTACCCATATTACAAGCCTAGAGCTTAGTTTGGGACTGGTTCAATTTGCGTGAGATTGTCCACTGATATTTTTATTTTATTTTTATTATAGAAACAATTGTTGATTACCCATTTTCGTAATTCATTTTGGAAAGTTGCGTTTTGTAACTAACCACAGTGAGGCAACACTGTTGTTTAGTATACAAACTCTATTTGTAATAAGTAATAAAGTAGCTTTATAAAGGCTATCGTGATGGGGGAGCATCTGTATCTTATACACAAAGGGTAACATCATAGAGATTTGGTTGCAGCGCAATCTAGCGGTTATATCTAGAACTAATTACAATACATTGTTGCGAGGGAAGGATTTAAGTAAGCTACGTATTGAACATAGGCTAATAGTTGACACAGAAAGCGTTAGATGGCGTTTATATTAGTAATCATTAGTAAGTTAAAAGCGACACCTATCAACATGTCGAGTAGTTCACATTAGTACGCTACGCACCGATAGATTGCACTGGTGATGATAGGCCTTCAGGGACACAATTAGGGCTCCTGGATAATCTAGGTATTATGTTAAAACCATTTAATGTTAGTTAGGTGTGATTTCGAGAAAGAAAACTCATGTTCTGCGTTCAGTAGGTATAGTTCGAAATCTCGAAAAACACACTTTAGAAGATAAAAACTGCATAAAAAATAGTATAAGAGAGGCTCGACCTAAGGTACCGACCAGAGGAATTTGCAGAACAAAAACAACGTTATTACTAATAAAGCGGACAAAAGAAAGTGGGCGGAAGTTCTTCTGTCAACAATCCATTTCCGGGATCTAGAATATTCGCGTGGTTCTAAAATATTCACCGCTATTAACAATACCATCTGTTGTCAAATAGAGTACAACTTCGTGTTTTCCATATGTTAGTGGCGCACTGTTATTTGGCGGCGAGTGGCGTTACTTGTCGTTACAACGTTAGTTAGAAGTTCAGCTTCTTCGCGACAGGGAGCGCTACTTTTTGGTTTTGAGCTTTATGGTTAAAGGTATATAGTTCACTTTCGAATGCAAATTCGTGCTTTTTGGAGACTCCTTTGATATCGAATGCATGCCCATATAAGGCAATTTCTATTATTGTTGCGCAATAACAGGTACGGATGAAAAAGGGTAATCTTGTGGAATTTCTGGATTTTTCCACAATTACGAAGGTTATAAAAGGGGATGTCAGTCGCAAATCGGGGTCCCCATCCGATCAGAGCCGGAGTCCCGCAGGGCTCTGTTCTCTCCCCAATTCTCTTTTCGTTGTTCACAAACGATATACCTAGAGTTCCGCATGTTCATTATGCACTTTTTGCTGATGACACCGCCATCTATACGACTTCTATCCGCCCCTCGGTTCTACACGGTCGCCTCCAGGACGCCATCAACGAGTTAGGTCGTTGGTTTAGGCTCTGGAGGATCGAAGTGAATCCGGAGAAAAGCGCCGCTGTGCTTTTTTGCCGGAAACTCAGTCTCAGTTGGTTAGGTCCCTCCTACAATTCTATTCGACTCTACGATAGCCCCATCCCGTGGGCTAACGAGGTCAAATATCTAGGGGTCACCCTAGATCGTCGATTGCTTTTCCGGCAACACATTAGGCGTGTCCGGAATCGCGCGGCCTTCATTCTAGGCCGTCTCTATCCGTTGTTGAACAAACGCAGTAAGCTGTCGCTTAGAAATAAGATGACAATTTACAAGACGTGCGTTCGCCCCATACTAACTTACGCTAGTGTGGTCTTCGCTCATGCGAACTCGACTGCTCTGTACCAATTCCAGGTGCTGCAGAATCGATTCTTGCGCAGAGCCACGGGCGCTCCGTGGTTCATGCGCAACTTAGATCTTCACGACGACCTCGGTCTTCCAACCGTGGCCAAGTTTATGAAGGATGCCTCTCGGCGGTTCTTCAATAACGCTCCTCACCATCCTAACCCCTTATTACGCGATGCCGTAAATTACGTCCCGCTCGTGGGCGTATCCTCTCGGAACAGGCGTCCCCGACACGTACTGACCGACACCGATGACACTATCACGGCTGCCCTCGCAGCCCGCGAAGATATTCGTTGCCCAACCGTCTCACAGGGCAACACCAGCTTAGATCCATACACACCACAACGTCTCCGTCCGCGGCGGCGGAGGCGTCGGCGTCCCCCGGCTCACCCTACACGTGGGCGACCCCACTTTGCACCGGTACCGGTACCGGTTAATTCACATAATCGACACCCAGATGGAGTTTCTTGACGCTTCTTCTCAGTCTGGTCTAACGTAAAATTTCCGAAGCGTATTGTAGCATAAAACCAATTCGATTGAAATTCTCCCCTAGCGTCCTAAGTCCGAGGTCGGCCCAATAGGGGCGCCCTTAGGCATGCTAGTGTAAAACCCACTTTTAGCGTGGACTCCCATCAGGAGTCCGCCCTCTCTCCGGCGAAGTAGTCAAAGCCATCAGAGGCTAACTACGTAGGTCCCTCAAAAAAAAAAAAAAAAACGGGGTCCAGAAGATCAACAACTGTCGTCAGAGAAGGGCTTCCTCACGTTCGCTTAAATCGATACTTAGGTATTTTGCTGTTCGTTTACGTGCTTATTATTTACGTTGTGTTAAATTCGCGTTTGTTTTTATTATCGTGTTATGTAGATTCATTTGATCATAGTTTACAATTATCTTGTGTAGGGATACTTAGTCACGGTATTTAACGGAAATAGAAGTGCGTTACGTTTACGGTTTAATTTATAACGTCGGTCGTTATAGTGCTTATGTCATAGCCGCGGTAACTAACGGATAATAGAAACACGTTACGTTCACGGTTTAACTTTAACCTTGTTTATAGTGTTCTTACCTAGTGAGATTCGGGGTCTATTTTTCTACAGCTGACGTCGGAGAAGGGTTCTGTCGTGTTAGGGTCGGAGTCGCGTAGTTTATAGGGGTATCTAGGTATTTACGGTTCGGTTACGTGCTTATTTTTTTTACGTTGTGCTAAGGTCATGTTTGTATTTCATATCGTGTTGCATCGATTAATTGCTTATAATCCTGTATAAGGCTGCGTAGACACGGTATTTAACGGGTAATAGAAGTGCGTTACGTACATGGTTTAACTATTAACTCGTTCATTTTGCTTATAGTGAAATTTTATATTGTAAATAATAATGTTTTCTTACGGTTTTGTGCGTGCGGGTTATTAAAATAGGATTCTTTTCGGGTTATGTTTGATACATAATTAACTTCATTATTATATTATTCAAAGGTTGAGTTTCATACATTTAGTTGCGGTTTTAACGATTTGTGTCGATTTTATTTTAGTTTAGTTGGAATACCTACAATAAAATACGGCTAGTTCAAAGCATTTATGGTTAAAGTTAATTGTTCAAGTTGCTTTAAAATACGGTTTCTTAGTTTCGAAATTAATAGGGATCGTATATCCTCGGTTTATTTTATGAGGAAATAGGTAGTTTTGCGTTGCATTTGAGTTATAGTCGCGAAGATTTTGTTTATTCGTTTTATTTAATTGTTAAAAAATTAAGGAAGTTTATTAGGAGGGAGCCTAACTTTGGAGTTGCGGGTGGACTAATTCTTGGTTGTCATTAGTGTCTAGCGCGTTGCAAAATTAATAAATTTAGTGTGGGATTAATGTGACAATTTCTTGTGGGGAGGTTGTTTTGCTATTTGTATTAAGCTAGATTAGCATTATTCGCGCTGGAACTATGACTAGACAAACAGTGTGTCTGACGAACTATATCTAACTTATAACGGTGACAAACGGGTCTGGTTCGGAACTATTAAATTCTAAAAGAGCCTCGGGCAAGCCCAGATGATCTTTTTACCAACACAGACATCTGTATAAGAGCCCACCATATTCATTGTCATCCTTGAGTCGTAGCTGGGTCCACAGGTTGGGCACGCAATCGCACCAGTGAAAGCTTTGAGGGTTTTGAGTTCCCCATAAAACTTTAAATATTTATATGTTATATACACAATAGGGCGCCTTACTCTCACGTCTTGGACTGCGGTCTGTGAGGGGGGAGGTGCACACAACACGAGTGTTAGGTTGCCTACTTCAGCCGACTCAGCTGAACTTTACAGTTTACCTTAGGGATGTTAGCAAAATTTGAGGATGGTAAGCCTCCGGTTTGGCATAGAATAGGCCTAAAAAGTAGAGTTGGGGTAGATTCAGTTGTCTAGGGAATTAGGGATTTAGGTATTTAATCAGTAGGATTTTGTTTAGGAATAGTTTAGGATGCGCTCAAAATTAGCCTTTAAACTTGTTAACGTTTGGTCTTGTACTGCCACTGCATATAAATAGAAGTTCAATTTAATCTAATAATCGTCGTAAATATAGACTTTGGGGAATTAACTATATTTACATAGGATTTTATTCTGAGAAGTTCTCAGATTATCTCGTTTTATTTAACTATTTGTGTTCATATAAGATTGACAGGAGGTAAATATTTCCAGTTGTAGACTTTCTGCATTTAGTAAAATTCAGGTGATATTTATGGGTTGGACTGTCTTCTTCTTCTACGGCTGTTGTTTTCTCCGTCATAATACTGGGTTGCGACTCTGCCGTCACTGTCTAAGGGCATCGGCTAGTGTTTTGCGGTTGAAACATCACGCCATTCCCAAGGGAATCTAAAGTGTAAAAATATACACGTAACGTTGACAGAGGTCTCCCCGTCTATATTAAAGTACTTACTTGTATTAATTAAATGGTTAAATGACTGGAAAACTTTACTGTAATAAATTAGAAATTGTTATTTAAATATAACTAGGAAAACTACCGAGTCACGTACTCAGCCGTCACTGTCTAAGGGCATCAGCTAGTGTTTGGGGGTTGAAACATCAAGCCATTCCCAAGGGAATCTAAAGTGTAGAAATATACACATAACGCTGTCATAGGTCGTTTTAGAGAGGCCAGACCCCATCCAAAGAAAGGACTATTTTGATTTTAGATTTCAGTTCAAATAATTATTAAATACCAAAGTACCATACCATACCATACCATAAGAGTAGTGAACCTAAGATCAAATAGGTTCTCGCTGTAACCGGCCTCATTTCAAGGTAGGGGTTTAGGTAGGGCAAATATAATTGTATTGTTTCTCTTAAACACATAGGTAGGGAATAATATTACATGTTAGGTATTCGGGTAACAGCTAGTAATTAAATATTATTAAAGACATTAGATAAAGTAAAGGGTCAGTGTAGGTTAATTAGGAGAGAGGTTAATAAAGGAACGGTAGTCATAATTATATTTTATAATTTATAAATAGGTATAGGAGAATCATTAGGGCTTGTAGAATTAGAAGAATTCCAAATCTGACTATGCTCCATATGAAAGACATGGGTGCTGCGGTGCAATGTAGGATTCTGACACTAGACGATCAAAAGGCCAAATAAATATATCAAATTAGAATATTCTATTCATTAGGAGTTTAAATTAAATATATTAAGATTAGTTATAAAGTATTATAATTATTTATTAGTCAGAAGGGGGGTGGTTACAGTTTGATGTTATTTTTTTAGATGCGAGGGTTGTCTGTTATATTATAAAACTCTAGTTAGATTAAAAACGCTAGTTAGCGAACGTATCTTGGCTAGGGCTCCCGGGGATTAAGTTGCTTAGTAATAAAAGGACTCAAATCACACAAACACTTTTATTTTAAACCTTAGTTCTTTAACTTACGTTAAGAATATGGAAAAGACGAATTAATGTCCCGACCCTATGTCAAATATTGTCCCGTGGCCGTGTGGCATCTAACATTCTAATCAATTACCTAAGGAAAACTTCAGTAGGTACTTATAGGCATACTTAATTATAATTACAAAGTGGTCAAGCACAGAAATCTTTTGTTTGTGATTTCCTTACTACCAGGGACTCAATCTCGATTAGAATATTTTATAAAAAGTTGTTTCTCGCTATTCTTTTGGGAACTGTCCAATTTTTTGGTATAAAAACTAGCCTATATTTCAGAATATGCCTTTCTGGCGTGATTGAGTTACAAACATCGAAACTTTCGTTTTTATAATGTTACTAAGATAAAATTAACGTACAACGCAAATATAATCGACCATTACGATCGACCCCACGCGCCCTCCGACGACATTAGCGACACGTACATATGTATGTCACTCCAAATATTTTGTAAAATTTCGTTAAACAAGAAAGAAAAAAAATTACATCTAATCTGCACATTATTAGAACCAAGCAGGTAATATATATGGCAGTATTGTTACTGCGGATTGCGACTACGGATTTAATTCTACAAAGCATGTTGTTCAGTCAAGGGCATTAATTTCTATACAGCCATCGCGTCAAATATATGTATACACGGACCTTATTGCCAGTGGCGTAAAGGTGTATAGATATTTTTGTCATCTTGGGAACGTATACACCGTGTTTTTTTTGATTTACAATAACTTCGGCATATTGTTAGGTACACGTATAGAAACTACGTGGTACATTAGATTTTAAAATATTGCAAAAAAAAAAAAAAAATTGTTTAGAACAAAGTAATTAAATGTTGTGTCTTCAATCATTCTAAAAGGGTCTTTAGAGTTAACTCATAGTTAGTGTCAAATACGTCAAGTCAGCGTGACATACACACACACAAGTAAAGATAACACTTGACAGGTGCACGACCTAACAATTGAAAACTCTTTACTCATAATAGGTAATTAAAAGAAAATTGTTGGGTATCAATTAAGAGCCTTTTACATTAGTTTAACGTGATTAACTGATTAATTTTAATAATTGAATATCTTTATAACCGTACGAGTTATCATATGTCTTTCTTCGGGAAATTAGCTTAATTTGACTTGAAGAACGTGCCCTTAAAGTTATCGTAAATCAAAAAAAACACGGTGTATATATTAATGCCCATGACTGTTTACCAGTCAACGTCATTTAAATTTTCACCATGGTTGAAAAAAGTACTAGGTGATATATTTTACACGGTATTTGGGTGGTGGTTTAGACACGATTGTTTAAAAACACGATTATTACTTATTGAACCAACCTGTATACAGGGTGACTCATAAGACGTAATACAAAACCACTTATTTGTAGACGTTTTACTGTGTTGTTAAACTAATTAAAAGTATCGTTTTTTTCTTTTTTTAATAAGATCTGTTATTTTCAGCTTCTCATGGTTACCCTAACACAACTTAAGATTAAAAAGTTTGAAATCAGGTTCATAGTAAATACTCCTTTATCTTGGCCGGTTACTTATGATTAAAACACGTTCTGTCACATTGACGTTACTTGTCATAACTGATTTGAATAAGTTTATCTTAGGTCTTCTGGTAACCTTCGGGGAGGGAAGATGGCCGATTGAAAGATGTCCGGCTTTTGATTTTGATTTATTCTTTTACTGTTTTACTCTACTCATTTGACATTGGCGAAATCACTGTGTGGACCGCCATTTAATAAAAAAGAAGAAGAAGAAGTTTATCTTACTTACTAATGTTACGATGCCTCTTGCCTATCCGTATACCCGTATTCAGCTGTCGGACATGGTAGCGTATTATTTCACAAGTTAGATTCGGCACTACAGTTAAGGTTTTCTTACATATAATAAGTCTGTAGAAGATTCATGTCTGTAAATGCAAAATGTAAACCCAGTGGAAAAGACTACATCCATGATACTGAAACCGAATCAATGATTTTTAGAATTGTTGTCTGTCTGTCTGGTTGTGCAGTTTTAACTCGAAATCTCCTGGCCAGATTTACATGAAATGTTTACCGCTCGAGCGTTCTTCGTCCAGTGCTCTACTCCAGCCTCCCCCTGCGTGTGAAGCTCGGGTCTACAAGACCTACGTTTTACGTTAGGCCCCGCCTCACGTACGCCGCACTCGCGCTGGTACGCCCTCGTGGCGCAACAACGAGTCATCAAAGCCAAATCTCTGATCGATATTTTGTATCTACAAACAACTATGATTGAAAACGTAATTATTAGCGAACCGTTATTCTTAGCTATTAGATATTAAACATTAAAAAACTCAATTGACTAACCATCACGCCATGTTATAAAACCCCATTGTCATGCCAGTGGACCTTTATCAGTGTGATCGTAATAAACCGCTAAATGGATCAGGAAAACTGAAATGGGTAATTCCACGATACTGTACCTAACGAAAGTTAATGCTAATATTTTTCTAGATATAAATTTAAACACGTGTATAAATAAATTCTTAAATTTTGTAATATATAACTAAAAAAACAACCAGAATGCTAGAAATTGGTAACGTTCGTTACACTCTGCCATGGAACTGCCCACATCAGAGTGGCCTATTATATTCCATTATTTACAATTCGTTGAGGTATCACTGTTGTTCGTCCGCATACATTTCGATTATCGTTATTCCCTCGGGACCTTTGAAATTTCCCGAGATAAAGCTCTGTGTTAATCCAGGGTATGAGCTACGTCCATACCATTCCAATATGTACGTCTAGCCGGTTGCAGCGGAAAGAGAAAAAATATCAAAGAAAGTAAATATCAGGGGACAATCTCACATAAATTGACCTAGTCCCAAACTAAGCTCTAGGCATACTTATATAGAAAAATACATAGAAAACATCCAAGACTCAGGAACAAATATTCGCGCTCATCACACAAATATCTGCCCTTACCGGGATTTGAACCCAGGACCGCTGGCTTCAAAGACAGGGTCACTCCCAACTATGCCAACGTGTCGTCAAGTAGCAAACTAACACACACGAACTTTCGCATGCATTTATAATATTAGTAGGATTTTAGAGCACGAGATGTCGAGAAGAGGTTTTCCAAATGTACATCGTTAAAGACAAAACTAAGAAAATTTAACTTTTTCCATTTCGTCAAGAAAATAAATATAACTTTGTCCTTAACGATGTACACTTTTTTTGAAAAAACGCCCAAAAAACATAATCCGCCTTCAGTACCCTTACCATGAGTTACAGTGACTAGTCGCTAGCGAGTCGAATGCTCTGTCCCTCACAGTACTGATGTCAATATATTTGTAATAAAGTGAGAGGTACAGAGCGTTCGACTCTAGCGAGTACGATCACTGTAACTCATGGTAAAGGTACTGTCGTCCTTCGTAAACCAGTCGAGTAAAATCTATAGACGATGCTCGTAGTACTTTGTTTGCACATTCGTAAAACAAAACCGCTGCCTCCTAACAGATGGCTCTGGCGTCAATATGTTTGTTGCGTACAAAGCGCGCTAGATGACGCTCCAATCGGCAAAGTTGTCTCAACCTCAAGTCCAACCTGTAGTAGAGGCGGCTTGTTCAAATGTTCGTTCAAACGACATCGAAAACTCGCGTCAAACGGCTGCGGTGGAATACCAAACATCGATTGGAATAATATAAATATCGCGAGAACCATATTTAAATTATACGTATCGTGCTCCGTGAATATAAATCAAAGTGCTTCTTCGATATTAAAACCACATTTTTCTGAAAACTCAACAATTTTAAGGTAAGTTGCGAATAAAATATAGTAAATATCCTCGGTTTACAGTGCAAAATTTAAAATTATAAATGCAATGATTATATTTAATGTAAGTAATGACATACTGACTATTTAGAATTTTACTGGAAACAATTGACACGTGTTAAATTAAACTGATTTTGTGTTTGTTTGGATGGTAGTATCAGATACAAATAGCAATTTGGACTTAGATAAAGATTATAACAAGTATAGGCAAGGTACGATAATTGGGTCATACACACTCTTAAAAACAAAAGTTGTCTCTCCTGTGGTCAATAGTTAAATAGATTGGGTGAATATAAGTTATGTTTTTATATGATAGGTCTAAAAAAGTCCTGTCGGCGTTTTTGCGGGAATGGGCTTAGCCAGAAAATTAGGCCTTAAAAACGTTATATTTCGGTGTGTCCACAGGAAAGACGGTAACCTAAATCTGTGTATGACCCAATTATTTTACCCTACGAATCGTTTTTAAAAAACTTTTTATAAGTACCTCGTGCCATTACCGAGAAAATTATGTTTGATGCTTGATAATTTTCTACTTAGTGCCTGTCGAATATCCGCGTAGAATTAGTTAACATCAGTTTCTTTGGACATTGTCTTATGTTCCGGGGTAAAAGTTCTAATACGTTACAGCCCGACTCTCAAACTTGTTTACTGAAAAAAATGAGTTATTTCTCTTACCTAGTTGTAATTTGAAGTAAGTGAAAAACACTCAACAGGCATGCGTATTCTTGTTATTATAACACTACATGGGTTTAAAAAGAGTTAAAACTGATGTTTACTGAGAACAAATCATCTGTATTTTTATGACAAGGAGAATGCACACGAGCACATAGACCACCTGGGCCTCTTTTCTACAGCGTTATAACGATATCGCGTTTAAAGTGTTTAAGTATCGTTTATGTCGCAGTCGCCATTATTCAAGTTCAAGTTCAATTTTTATATTATATGGCTACTGTCCAGTGGGAACCAGTTGCCATTATTGTAAGTGACATAAGAGTTATCATAACGTCGACAATACGGAAACACGTCAAAGACGATATCGTTATTACCGTGTAGAATCCCAGCCCTGATAGTAAATGTGATCTGTCTATGGAGACATAATATGAATTCTTAAGACTTAAATCCTAAGACTCCAAATGCTTTGTTAATCCTGAGGACTACTCAAGATAGAATATTATCTCTTTGCTAATAATTTCACCGGTTGTTTTATCCCAACGGCGGGACACAATAATGCAAACACTGTTGCTTGGCGGTAGGTTAAAGAATGATATGGTGGTAGCAATCCGTAAGGACCCTGCACCACTAATTCCTTCTTATACTTGAAAAAACGAAAAGGTTCGATGTATGTAGGTACCTAACTGTGTGTATTTTATATTTAAATTGCATTTAATTGCTGTTAAAAAAAACAGAATGCCCAGCTATCAAACTTAAGCAATTTATTTTAAGTTGAAAAGCTTTTCTACTACTTACTACTCTTACTAGGTACTAACTGCATTTGAGCGAACGTTTTTACTTCTATTGTTATTTAAGATTGGAAAAACCTGTAAGGCAACCACATCATGTTTTTTTCTATGTATGTTGATCAGGGATAACACATTGCTTTCAAGCGAATTAAAATTTTCTTTGCTACTAAATCTATGTACAGTCGCCATCAAATAAATCAGAACAAGACAGGTGCTCAAAAATATCTGAACTGGGCTATGGTTACAAAAGCATAAAAGCAGTGCAGATATTTTTGAGTACCTTTTGTACCCTCTGAAATGTGTGATGGTTACTGTACTAGAATTGCTTATTATGATGTGAGCAAGGGTCGTTTTTTTTCCGGAACGCACGTAAATGTCGAAATCAATCCAAATGACTTTAGCTGGCAGACGTTCATTGAGGCAAATATGCACAAAAAATCCTATTCAAGAGTAGGTTAAAAAGTTGTAGATAGATGATTGGGACGAGTAAAGTCTGGGGGTTGATTCTCTCAACACAGCCCTGCGTCGTTCTTAAAGGTGAAGTTTTATCTGGCAAGTTTAAGAAGTCCCGTCGTCGGAGCGCACAAAATACATTTTAGCGCGTGCCTTCTCAATTAGGCAGCTATATACGACACTGAACTCGACTCATCTGCCTGCTGCCTAATTGAGAAGGCACGCGCTAAAATGTGTTTTGTACGCTCCGACGGGACTTCTTAAACTTGCCAGATAAAACTTCACCTTTGAGATCGACGCGACGCAGCGCTGTGTTGAGAGAATCACCCCCTGATTACCTAGGTAGGCATGGTGGCATTTATTCTACTACCATACTCTGTTGAATGAATTATCGCGTCTTACCTCAAGTGCATATCTTCCAAGCTGGGGCCTACTACCTACATAACAATACATAAGGTAATGAAGTTCAAGCTTCTTTATAGCATAAGTGACCGGTTGTAACTTGTACCTTTATGATGGATAATAAAATAAGATAATTATTTTATGAGTTATTGATACGCAGGCAAACAACCACAAGCTAATAATATTAGTCTTTTAACTCGTAACTTGTATAAATAGGTACAATAACTAAAAATACGAGTAGGTATTCATAATATTGGTCACCTACTAGTTTTTTGCAACTTTGGATAAAAAAAAAATGGGATTAATTGGTGATTTAGTGCTGACTCATATTAATTTCAACGTGCCTTAATGCATCGATTTTTTCATGAGGACCGGAACTGGTTTTGAACCGGAATATCGAGTCAATGGTATGAGATTATCAAAAACCGGGCAAGAGCATGTCGGACCATACTCAGTGTAGGGTTTCGAAGTCTTTAAGTACTACAACTCGGACCCCTAAAAAAAGATTTCGTGTAAATGGGTCAAACTAAACATCTTTATTTTTTTTATCTTTAACCTACTTAAAAAAAAGTTTGAGGTTCTCAATTTATCTGTAAAGTTTAGTACTCTAATGATAAGTTACAAAAAAAAATCTAGTAATAATAGATTATGAACAACTTAGTACTTTTGCAATTGTATTAGTAAATTAGGAGTTTAAAAACACAGTATTCTTTTCTTAGCAAAAAAGTAAATCACGTAAATTGTGTTCTAGTACCCTGTCTTATTTTCTTACATTTCGAATCCAATTATGCTGTAGGCCCCGGTTTAAAATCGCAATGATACTTAACTATACATTTTGCGCAAGCAGCATGTACTTTTTACTCAGAGGTGTTCGCTTGTTGTTGTGGCTTAGCATCAAAACGTTATCTGATATATTAATAATCACGTCGGCGTTGACTAAAAATACCTACATTTCGACGGTCTTTCATTTTAAATATAGAAATATTATTTAGTTCTGGGTTACACAACACTGCGTCGAATATTTTTATATTCTGGCTGGGTTAAAGTAATTCTAATTACTTATACACGATCTGAACACTTTTCAAGTAGATATTGCCAGGTAAGGATTTACGTAGTACGGGGTAGCACCTCCCGGTCCCTAATGATAGGGATCCCTAACATCCCTCAACTTGACGGTTCAAGGGCTCCTTTGTTTTACTTTTTAAATCTGTTTACCTACCATAGATTATAGACATCGGTATACGTCTACGAACTGGGTTATTACAGGGTTCCCATCACTTTGTCACCGCTGGGAAGTATTAAATTCTCCCTAACTGAGTCCAATGTGTTCATAAATAAATCGGGTCACACTACAGGGTTCTTTCCCGCAGGCAACAGAGGGGAATAAGCAGTTGCAATTCCTGTTGACTATTTTCCCACAGTCCAGGAAATGTTTGTAATGTTTTGTATAAAAGATCAATACCAAAACTGAAGTTGAAACAGGAAGCTGAGCTAATCCACCACGTCTACATAGCGATGGCCGATGACTGAGCAGAAATTAGGATTGATAATACCTAATTTAGGGCTGATTAAATTCAGTTCTCTTCTTTGTTTTATTAACATCTCATTCTCAGTACTTTGCACGTCGAAAAGATAGCATTTATTGGCAGAACAAAATTTACACGTTTTATATACCCATCTAGTTAACTACACCTGACATTGAGACGTGAAAATCAAAATGTATGTCCACAATCTTGTAAAATTATCGTGTGAGTGTTACATTTTTAGTGTCGTGAGCGTGTTAATTGATTTGCCATGAGTTGCCGGAACAGCTGCGACCCGATTACGCATAATCGGCAGGCGGTGGGCTCCGAGTGCTCCGACTGTGCGCGCCAGCCTCGCCTCGCTGCTGCTGCACTGCTCAATAACCGAGTTTACCCGGGCAGTGGGCATGTACGAGTCCAGTCCATGAAATTAACCATACTCGGTGGAACCCTATCGCAATGACAGTGCACTTACTTCTTAGAACGAAGCTAAAAACAAAGCTGATGTTTTGGTCATAGATTGTTATTCTACTTAATTTTCTACTATGAATTCTATTGCAGATTACATATTTTTAGTCGTAGGAAAACGACCTATAACTTGAAAATAATTACGTCTTGGCCCCATATTTTACTTGGCTATATCTATGCTCATTAACTCTACTATTGTTTTGATGTCATAATGACAACAAAGCAAGATGGGCTACTTAATACAATGTGGAATGAGGCCTTTAATTACCTATTACCTAACTTAACCTAACCTAACCCAACCATATTTTCCTATATACCTTTTCCATAACATTTTGAAGTAGCATAGATCTTTACGATTAATTCCTAGAACATACCTACAACCTACAACAGAGCATGAGAGCATTACCAAAGAAAGCTGTCGTTCCTTTAACGACCTTTAAGGTTTCCGCATTTATGACTTATTTGTATAAAATATTAGTACCTGGGTGACGACACTATTAAATCACAATTTGATTTGAGTCGTTTTCGAGAACCGTACAAGTATTGCTCGTTAAATAGTATAGGATAAACCCAATAAAGTCCTGCTGATGCTTGGTTTTCATTGATACCATTAACATAACATTCCTTATTGATACCACCGTTCTTTACCATTAACATACGTTTTTAGTAAATATAACCTACACTGTAACTACCATATCTGTAGCTGTTTTAATTTTACCAACCGTATTACCGAGTTCGCTTGTGAAAAAGGGTCTTTACAGACTGACGTACAGATGAACAAGGAAGTCAACACTGAAGAACTTATAGATAAACTGTAAAAGAGATAGATAACATTTACGCGTTGGGGTCTTTCAAACCGCTCTAACATTTATTTTATTTTGCCATCAAACACTCATTACATGATTAGATTTCTCAAATACTTATACTCGTACTTAAGAAATGACAAACAGTGCCGAAACAAAAATGTACTTATAGATGAAATATGCAAAAAGCACGCAACATTCGAAACAGAAGCTATCGGTGTTCCTTACGTGTTCAGTCTAGTTAAGCTAATGAACCGTATGTTAGTTAGTAATAAACGTATGAAATAACCCTGAGACGCGGCCCGCAACTATTCTGCCGTATCAATTGTCCCTGGCACGCAATTGCGGGCTCCAACTAGATCAGCCTTACGTGACAAGTGCACTGAGCCGTACAATACCACTCATAAGTCAGGCTTCATCCGAGACACCCGTAGCCAATAAGCCTATTCAGCATCACTAGATGACTGACAAGGTCACTCTCATACCTATTTATAATGTATATTATAAGTTATACTGATGATCTAATTGATATAACATGTCATCCATTCTCTTTGGGTACAATATAAACCATCCCTGACACTGACTGAATCCTGACATGAAAACGCTCGTCACCCGATGAATTATTTCGCCACTAACGACAGATTAAATCTGTTTACTGTTCGTGATAAATGCAGCCACTTGAGACCTTTCGAGATAAGAAATATTTTCTTTGACCGACACTGCTGTAATTTACTTAACGTCACTATTTTATCTGTTTATTTTGTTGAAGCAACTGAAAAATGTGTGTTATCGCGGCTCTGAGCCTATTTGTTGACGGTCTAACTGAGCAATCACCCATTCAAAATAGGGCGGTGGTAACCCTAGTTCGACTATCAGGTTCGATAAACATATCTTGGAGATAGTAGGTATACAAATGGAATAACCAACCAAGGAATTGTTATCGTTGTCGTTACTTCAAACATAAAAAAACTGCTCCAATAAAAGGAAAACTATCACGATGAAGTAGACTTTCATTGGTTCATGAGTTTCAGATGACTAAAATATGTATATCTACCGACTACAAATCCTCTGATATAGCATTATTGTATACTACACTGAGCATGGGCCGATACAGTATTGCTGTTTTTTTGTACAAATAAGTATAAGAGTCAGTTGGAGGGAAAGGTCAAACCGGCCTCAAAAAAGCTAGAAGTCCTAAACAGATCCAAACCCAAGCGATACTTCACGTCGAAACAACAGCTGGTGCTTAAGAAAGCTTAGATCAGACCACGCGCGGAGTATTGCTCTCATCTTTGGGCTGGGGCTCCGAAATACCAATAGCTTCCCTTTGACTATATAGCGACGAGCAATTCGATTCCTCGACGATCCCAATATTACGAAAAGGTTAGGGCTTTTGGAGCTGCAAAGGGACTTTGGAGCACTTGTTTGATCACGTGTTCTGTAGGGGAGTGCTCTGAAGAATGATTTAGCTTAGGTAGAGCCTGCAGCACCATTCTATTTTCGAACCACTAGCCACTGGAGTAGAGTTCATTCATAGTACCTGAAACCTACAGGCCGTATCCAAAGGTCCTTTTTCCTCGTACTTTGAAAATATGGAATGCACTTCTCTCCACGATGTTTTTCCTTAGCATTACGACATATCCTTCATTAAACGTAGCTTAAAAACAGTATTCACTGAAAGGCAACAAGTTGGCTGTGCCCCTGGCATTTCTAATGATTATAGGCGACGGTACCTGCTTACCCTCAGGTGCTCTGTCTACTCGTTTGCCGTTTATAGCTATTAAAAAAATATGCTCAAAATAAGCGCTATAAGTATAACTGTACAAATATAAGGTGTCTTAGAGGTCGCTGTGATTGGGAACCTTAACTCTTTAACGTACAATACAGTAAAATACAAATACTCTTTATTGAACACCAAAAAAAAACAGAACACGGAACAGTACATTTAAATCCTTCCGGGTCATGGCTGCTCGTATGACTGAATGTCCAAATGGCTCGAATGTGTAGGTGTCAAAATGTACAAAGTTTATTGGTTATGATGTTGCGGTGGCAAAATGACAAAAGTTCACATTGTATTTATGTTATATTATGCTTGTGTCAGAATGTTAACATTTAACAATGCATTTACGTCAAATTATGTCAGAGATAAAATATATAAATGTTACAACATTTTAATGCCTAATCATGTAATTGTCTAAATAACAGTCTTATAATGGCAAAAATCTATGTACCAACCTATGAATAATTGGGACATACTTATAACTTATCTACACTAATATTATAAAGAGGAAAGATTTGTACCTATTTTTGTATGTTTGTAATGAATAGGCTCAAAAAGTACTGGGCCGATTTAAAAAATTCTTTCACCAATAGAATGCTACATTCTTCCAATTTGACATAGGGGTGATTCTTATTCTTACGTGTTTTTGTGTGATTTGTAAGAATTGAATATTTTTTTTAGAGAAATCAATAAATTTTATATCAATTTACTTAGTAAATTACCTGTAACATCATGTCTGAATATAATTTTTAAAATAAAATGATTATAAAGTTGTTTAAAAAAAATTACAACTCCAAAATGTCACGGACCGTGTAGTGTGAGATTGCCAAATTTGGAAATAATATATTTTTTTCTGAAGAAATTTGATTTGTTTTCGCGTAATATTACAGCAATCCCGCAAGACTAATCTATGTTCTATGTGGCTGTAAAAATTTAAAAAATAAAAAAAGATCCTTTTTTGATTTTGAACAACATAAAGTTTGTGAGTAATTTTTGTGTCACGACCATGTGCGATACTTTAAAAATGTGGGACTCGGTAGAAAAGTATCTTTGATGCTAGTAACCCTTTTTAATATTTTTTAGAACAGCAACACTGTCTTCATACCAGTTTTGCTAAGGGCTGAATGTAGTGTGTCTCACAAAAAAAAACAACTCATTTACATATTTGAAAAAAGGGACAACCTTAACACGTCAACGCCGTGTACGATTTTTAAAGGCAAGTGCCAGTTTCACGCTATTGTTTTAAACATAATTTGTACCTCATACAGTGCTTTTTAAGATAATTACTTAAGATTTGCTAAATCATGACTAGTTTATAGGTTATACCGAACACGTTTCAAATTGTCACGGCCATGGTATGTAAAAAATGTCACCACCATGGACTCTTTGAGTACATGGTCGTGACATAACAACGCGAGGTCGTGACATTCTATGTTATTTCAATAATTTAATGGTAAAAAAGGTAAAAAAACTAACCCTTATGGTAAAGAATTCGGTGGCTGTCTGTCCGTCTGTCTGTCTGTCACAGCAGATTTTCTCAGCTACTACTAAACGTATCGAAATTTGGCGTAGTTGTACAATTTGCGTGCCCGCATCTATTTACAAATAATAATAGACGATTTTTTTTATATATTAATTGGAAATGGGTGTAAAAGAGGGTTTAAAAGAATTAAAGTAAAGCGGTTATACCAAGTGAGTATCACATGAAAGGGCTTGTTGAGTGAATGAGTCCCGATTTGATACTCGATTATTATGTTTAATATTTACTAATAATACACTCGTAAGCAAAAATATCGAATCACTTTGCATTTTTTCATGTGAACCCAATATCTTTGTAAATTGGTTTATTTTTCTAAATTACTTAAATGTAATTACGTTTCTTGAAATATTAGCTTTATAAAAAGCTATGAAACACAAAAATTGGCCCAGAATTTTTCAGATTATGGGCAATTTCCCGGTTTGTGAGCCTTTACTCGTTACGACGTGCACGACTTGCACTATCCTTGACCCCTATATAACGGGGGTAGAGGGGGGTTCCTTATCAGTCACTTATCAGAAGTCGACCGGTACACATCTTCGCAAAGCCACTGAAGCTCAAGTCGCCGTAGTCGTCCAGCTTCTGCAAGAAGGGCGTAGTCAACGTTCAGTAGCTGCCGAGGTGAATCTGAGCCAATTACAGTTTGTAAACTTTACCAGAGGTTCCACCAAACTGGGTCTTTTACTTCAAGACCAAGAAGCGGCCGCAGAAGGTGCACATCAGAGCGCGACAACCGCTTCGTTGTACTCAATATCTCTCCGAGATCGTCACCAGACTGGAGTTACCATCCAGCAGCGTCTGCGTGAGGTGCGAGGAGTGGTTGCCAGCGAGTGGACAGTGAGAAGAAGACTCAAGGCAGCGAATTTAACACCCAGGAGGCCTGTGACGGGGCCGAGGTTGCTGGCACGGCAACGTACAGCCCGAAGAGCATTTGCAGAAATTCATAAGAATTGGACCCTTGAGCAATGGACCCCAATTCTCTTCTCGGACGAGTGCAGAATATGTCTGAATGGCTGCGACCGAAGGGGAAGAGTCTACAGGAGATCAGAAGAACGATATGCTCAGTGCTGCTTCTCCGAAAGAGTCACCTAGGTGGCTCTGTTATGTTTTGGGGCGGCATCTCGTACGACGCGCGGACCGAGCTGGTTTTCGTGCCTAGCGGTGGTCGTGGCGGTGGATTGACTGCTGCCAGGTACATAACGGAAATTCTGGAAGAGCATGTCGTCCCTTATGCTGGTATTTCTGATTAGGGGTTCATGCTAATGCAGGATAATGCCCCTTGTCATACCGCAAGGGTCACCGCTGCCTACCTCCGCGAGGTGGGCATCGAGTCCATGAACTGGCTAGCGATGAGTCCGGACCTTAACCCCATTGAACACATGTAGGACTATCTGAAGAGAAAGGTTCGGGATCGGGATACTGCTCCTGCCACTGTTGACGAGTTGAAGATAGCTTTGCTGGAGAAATGGAATGGAATGGGATGCTATTCCTCAAGACTATGTTAGAAAATTAATTAGATCGATGAAAAATCGCTTAAACTGTGTCAGCAAGGCTAGGGGTGGCAATACCCAATACTAATTTAATAATAATAAATCGTATTGTATGTTAAACGAGCCTTTTATTCCGCCTACTTCCGTTATTCGTGATTTTTTTCAGCCTTTGGGCCTTGAATATTAAATTAGCACATTTTCCAATGCGTTAAATTATTAGCTTTTATTTGGTACCATAACTTTCAGATTCGGGTGGGAAATTACAAAGATATTGGATGCACATGAAAAAATGCAAAGTGATTCGATACTTTTGCTCGCGAGTGTAGGTAGATTCTATGTGATATCGAAACAATGCTGCCTGTGATCAAATAGTTCTAAGAATAAAAGGCTGATTTATCGTATTAAGCAGATGATTAGGTATGTACCTGACGGTATTTTGACAAGATCTCAATTGTGTGTGATTTAATTATTTGATGTTCTCAAAGAAGTCATAACAAATAAAAACTGTTGATTAAACCAATTTAGTGTCCTTTATTGTTTTCAATCACTTTAAACTGGGATGACATTAGTTTAATAAACTTAATATTAACATTTAGAGTGAAAAATATAGAACTGTCACATCCATGTCATACAGTGTCACAGCCACGATCAGTAATGTCACGACCGAGGCACAACCTGTCACATCCGTGTTTATGTACCATTTTTTTTTACCTTTCCTGACGGCATTAAGCTTGCTCATATGCATCGAAAATATGCTTTTGGTATATACTTTCGATGTACATCGCAATATGTCGTGAAAAAAAAAGTTTGATTTTTTTAAGTTATCCGGAGTATTTTTAAGAATCACCCATAGGCTACATTTCATTTTGAAAAAAATTAGGGATCCTTGGTAAAATTTGAACAATGTAACCGAAGGTGCAGAAAAATGAGCGGGCGAAGCCGCTGGCGGGTCGCTAAGTAAATAATAAAGACCCCCATTATTTTCGACCGGTGCTTCCCCATGGTCAAACTAGATTTGTCAAACTGACTTCAGACGGAGCCCCGGCTTGGCCGGCTTTTTAATGAGTATTTACGGATAAATAACTCCTTGATAACAAACAATACATCATAAGTATTAGTCATTATGACACTGATACAAACTGTACATTTTGACTCTCATTCGGCATATCAAAGATGTCATTCTGATTTTATACATTCTGACAACACTTATACTTTGTAACAAATAGTATATTAGATACTGGTTCGTTCTGACAAATAATCTTTATGACTATTAATGTATATAACAATCGTTCTTTTAATCAATCGTTTTATATGTCTGTTGTACATTTTGACACTCGTATTATTTAGCACATAGGCAATCGAACTATTTGGACATTCAGTCATACGAGCAGCCATGACCCGGAAGGATTTAAATCATACTCGTAGGCATACAACATACCTTTTTTATAAGACAAAATCGCAAACTTTGGTAGTACGCACGGTACAGGATTTTTTTAAGGATTTGAGAGAATGATAAAACTTTTTCGTTCTGATACTTTACGAGTTACAAGACGGTAATATATTTGCCGCTGTCCGTCTACGACACATCTAAGCATTGAGTTTGTATTGAATTTATTAATTTATTATGGAAGTTCAATTTTCTCGTATTGTCAACGTCACGATAAGTCTTATTCACTTTACTGTAATGGCGGCTGAGTTAAAAACATGTGAAAAGCAGTATGGTTTTACGTAGTAGAATTTAATTTTGCTTTAAGGTCAAAAGCTGGTGCTATAAATATACGGCAGTGATGCAAACACCACGAAAAAGCAATAACCTGCAGCGGGCGGGCTAGCCGTGAAATACGATATGGAAATGCGGACCGGAAGTCCGCCAATGTTAAGCGCCGCTTTTCCATTTATTTTATAAGCGGAACCTTGAACCCCAGTAATATATTACTTAACAATAGGAAAATGATAATTAACCCGCGTAAATTTCCAGCTGGGTCTCATAATAAAATAACTTATCGCCAGATGTATCTCGCGCGTGATTGATTACTCCGCCATTGTAGACATAGTACCGCTCGCCTTGGAAGGTAAATCATGTCTCCCTTTTAGGAACGTGTATGTATTTTTTTATGATAATGAGTTACTTGGAAACGACAGAAGTCACAGTTAATATTGTTTAGTTAGCAGTCTGAGGTTTTTAGAAAACTTAAGAAAGAGATCTCTAATTAGTCTAAAAGTTTAAATCACTTACGGTCCGTTACGGTCAGTATGGTAAAGGGAGTAGACGTATTTCAATAAATTGTCATTTTTGAACTCTATCATGTATACTTTTATCTTTTAGTAAATAATCAAAACCATGAGAAAATACACGTCAACTAGTCAAAAAAAATGTATTTTCTGTGTAAAATAAATGTAAATGAAATCTTAATTCGTCACCATTAGTGAAATGTCGTGTACCTAAACAATAGCAATTACCTACATCATTACTGCATTATGGTTATATCCAATTATTGACTGAAAAAAGCAGACAGCCTTGACATTGGAAGTGGAACCAGTTACAGGCGACGACAATAAGCACGGAACGTGTATAATCACTTGGCCGTGATTCATGTCGATACTGTCCTTACGAAGCACTCGCTTCTGCTATTTCTCTCAGCCAAAGAAACAGCTAGAGGCCTAGAGCGGAAAGTTGGATAAGGAACCGAATCAAGAGCAACCGTCACTTTCAACGTTAGTTTTAAACTTACAATGGCCCATTTTCTTTGCAAGTTGTTTAGTTCATTCATTCATTCACTCATTCATAGTTTCCGTGAAAGAGTAATAAATCCTCCTACATGAATATCTAGAGGGTCCCTCAGGAATTCACTGTCACCGCCTGCTGCTTGTATAAATAATGCTGAGAGTAGAGTAGGTAGGTAATGTTTTTGACCGTATGCGTATGTTCCTTGTTCCCCCATAGAAGCTGAACAGATGGCGTAACGAGGTCGTCTTAGGGTCGCGTTGGCGAGCGTCACTTAGTACATTAATTTAAAAATTGAATGGCTAAAAATGTATTTAACTTGGATATTTAACATACATAGACGATTATATTATTATTGGGTGTCCTGTAATGATAGTGTAATGTTTTAATAAATAAATAAATAAATAAATAAATAAATAAAATATTAAAATAAATCATGTAGTCGGATTTTTAAGACTTTTCTTAGCTTGCTTGCCTCCTCTCTCGAATTACTGGTGTATATTTTTTACGCGAAACATAGTCGCATAAAGTCAATGACTACATTTAATGTAATTTATTTGTTGTAATTTGGCTTGTACGTAATAACAGGATTCTGTAAGTGGCTCGAGGGGTGGTCCGTGAATCCGTGATGTTACCAATATTCCGTCATCGTAGGAGTTCACCTAATAAATTGTCTCATTGCTCATTAAGTACTAGTACCGCCTACGCGTTAACGCTGAATGGAATGAGAATATCAACGTGTAGTTAAGACTTGTCATCCATTATTTAACTTGAATGGATAATAAGTTCCCATTAGCGACGTAGCAAAAAAACAACGGCAGTCGGTAAAACACTTTTTATCAAACCTGGCTTAGTAGCACAAGATTAAGTACAGAAGTAAGTAGAGGTACATAGCCGACGTTTTTGACACGACCTTAAATAAAACAAAACGAAAAACGATAGAAGAATGGATAAAGCCTTATATTCTACTTTAGCTCTTTTTGCTTTGATATCGTAATCTCGCTTTCGACGTTATGGCAGCTATATAACTGTCAAGTAAATAGAGCTTTCATAACGTCGACTATATGATTAGGTACGATATCTAAGCAAGATGAACTAAACCAACGTGATATAGAAATCCAGCCCAGTACTTACTTGTTCCAGAAAACAACACCACACTAGTAAAAGTCTTTATTGAATTGTGTTTATCCACTTATAAGACACCATTGAGTTTGACCGCAAAATGAGATAACAAGTATGGTATTATAGTAAAAACAGATTAGCTACCTTTAAAGGTTATTATAAATTATTGACTCTACGACAGTAGATTACAAATACACGAAAATAATAAATAATCGAGCATTCCGGCGCCGGGAATACCGGCGTAAAATGACGTCCCTGTTATAGGATCCAAGGCGGTTATAAAATACAAAAAAAAATATGCCATCATTCTCTTGGTAAATTTGGAACCTCCAAATTTACCAAGAGAATGATGGCAAACAACTGACCACAAACATAATAAGATCGATATGTAATATAATGAGGGTTGAAATAAAATAAGGGTTGATATAATTCTATGTACCTGCAAACTAGTTCTAACTTTTTTGTATGTAGGTACCTACCTATTCGGTTTGCGGTTACGAAAACAATAGTAATGTGCAGAGACAATTGCTTTGTCTAGTCTGCAAACTAATGATTTATACCTAACTAGCGACCCACCCTCGCTTCGCTCCGGGTTAAAGTATTATATATATAAACCTTCCTCTTGAATCACTCTATGTATTAAAAAAAACCGCATCAAAGTCGGTTGCGTAGTTTTCAAGATCTAAGCATACATAGGGACAGACAGCGGGGAGCGACTTTGTTTTATACTATGTAGTGATTATATACGACTGGGCGACCAGACCTTGCTTCAGTACATACCTATGCCGGCCGGTTCACAAATATTTATTTCCCGATCTTCTGAACCCTGTAAGATATCGAAATGAAACATAAAAGTGAATTCAAATTTGCTGACCCCCTTCGGAGTATACCAAGACAAACTTTTAGACGCACAGATATACCTACCTAAGTACCTTAACATTCTATAAATGGTATTTTTTATTGCGTATCATTTAAATAGTAGTTTCTACTTACATTGGTATTTACTTTGAAATCACACACATGTCTACACTTTAATTTTATTTATTGTTTTATAGGAAATACTGATAAATATTAGTAATATAATATGTAATCTACATGTATATGTTATAAGAAACTGAATGGCTGACAGTTCGATCGACGCACAGCCGAAACCGCTGGACATAGGGACTTCCGCTTTAGGAATTTGGAGGATATAATCCTAGGTATGCACTAAGAGGGGATTTTTAGAAATTCATCCCCTAAGGGTTTATAATAGGGGGAGAAGCGGGAAAATAATTCTACAAAGTAGCATGCGTCCTCTAGATAAGTATAAACAAGTCATAACTATACATTTAGATTAATAAACCAAAATAAATCTTAGTAGTTCAGCTCGGGCATCGGGGTCCGCTTCAAGCCAGCCTCGAAGCTCAATCTAGAGAGGCGGTGATCTATCAAGAGCTCATCGGACTTCGTAATGACCTCAAGTCGATGGCTCTCCGTACCCCGAGGTGGGTGTAACTACGGCATTCCTGCTCCACTCGAGGCTCCATTGTGCTTAGAAAGCGTGTCCGCCGATCAACAAAAAATTAATGGAAGTTGAATTTGGTACTCCGTCCCTTTCTGATTCGGTTCATTTAAATGAAACGCAATCACCGGAGAGCTTTTTTTACTCCCAAAATTACTGAGTCACTCGTTCTCCGGAGCGTAACCCCGTCGTTTTCCTTCTCAGTTCTTGGGATATAATTATGCCGCTCGTACGCCGCTTGATGTATATATATTATACGCGATTATTTTATACTTGGAACAAACAAAAAACATGACTATAATTGACCCTGCCAGGGGCCTCTGTAGCTCCGGTCGTGACGTATAGGTACCCACCTCCTTGCTAGCCTGCCTACGCAACGCCGTTTGACTGTATCACTTCTATCACACCTGCAACTTTGGCTTAAGGGGCCACTTATGCTAAACCAATTATACACTCATGGCTTACACCATTAGTACTCCGTCCACGTACAAGTAGTTTATCGCTATTCCATCGGGAACTGTCCATTTTTCGGGATAAAAGAGTGCTAGATTCTAGACTATAATCTGTCTTTGTCAAACTTCATCCAGTTCCGTTCAGCAGTTCTGGCGTAAATGAGTAACAAACCTCCAAACTTTCGGATTTATAATATTATTAAAAAGATTAACAATACAGACATTATTTTTTTGCTGTCTGCTGTTTTGCACTCTCATCCATCAGCTACATTGTATGTAGTTATTGAGTGAGACTAATTTTACAGCGAGTCCAAACTCGGTGTACCTACCCTGTGGGGTTAGACAAGTTGCATTCGACAATCGTTATCGATTATGTTTCCATTGAAAATATATGGAATTCACGTTAGTACCACGTGACTATCTCGGTGGTAAGCCACCGATACACAAATGTATGGAATTGACGTAAGCGTCAATTCGATACATTTGAGTATCGAAACCTAATCGCTAACGTTTTTCGAATGCAATTTGTCTAGCCCTACAGGAAAGACACGATTTATTTATTTTGAGCTGAGCTTATCCACTTAAAGAAGATACCAAAAGCACTATAACCTTAACAATAAACACCCAACCCCACACTCCACACCAGACCTCTAATTATAATAGACCGGAAGTGGTCTAGAACCCTTAATAATACCCTACTAACACCATTAAGTGATTAACCGCAAAATAAGAAAATAATACTTAACTAACTCATGTTCATCAAATAAAGTTATCTTTATCTTCATCTTATCTTTATATGGAAGGAGATACTTTACTTTGAAAGTATTTACATTAATTAAATTGACTTATTTTTGTTCCTGCATTATAAAAAATTATAATTTGCAATTCATTACATAACTCGACTGAAAAAATACATAATTGGTTCAGTTTTGGTATGCTAATATTTTATACACGCTTCTTGTCATTATATTGAATTGAATCCAACCGAAAATACTTCAACAGGATAGAATTGAAATGATTTTTTATTATGAATAAGATCTGCCAATTTCTGTTAGTTATTTTCTATATAACTATATTATTTTAGTCCTTGTGTCTGGCGTCAATCAATACATTTTCACTGTGTAGGTAAACAGTTATGTCACTTTTGAGTTATTCCATCTACTTCTAGGTGCCTTGATTAAAGCTACAGAACCTCCAAACATGATACACAGATTCAATATTTGGCGTTTTCAGTGTTATGTAAATTGTCCAATAGCCGTCTACGACAGTCAGCAAACAAGGTTGTAAGTGGCTCGTAACGAATCAGGTTTCCATCTCATTTCGCGTGGCTAGTGATACTTGTAACTTTGTAAGCGAGTTTCAACTAGTAAGTAGCCATGCTAAAACATTATATATATGTATTAAACGTCGTAGCACGAGTTAATTGTTTTTTAAATAAGTAAGTAAGTAGACAATTTCTCAAAAGATCAGGCATGAATGAAGCTTTTTTGGTAAGGTATTCGCCACACAAAGTCTGATGCTATTAGTTTCGACCGAATATCTCCAGCCCCCTATTTCACCATCGTAACAATGGAGACATGACCGGTGAGAATTCAGTATACATTTCTAATTTAACACGCTGATACATCACTGGGTTTCATATAAGCTGCGCCGTGTACACTGAAATTTCAACTGTCACCTGTAAGGATAACAAAACAGGGGGTGTTAAAAAAATCTTAAAAATAATAGCTAGTTTTAAGATTTCACATTATGCTGCCTATATAACAATAAAAATAGTTACTATAATCTATGGTTAAACAATTAACCAACTAAAGTCAACCAAGTTATTTGTACTAATGATATGCAATTTTGTAAGTCACACAAGGTTATATACATTTGAATCGTTACAAAAACTTGGTTCTTCAATCGTATGACTGCAGGGTTTTATCCCATTTGCGTTGCTTTGTTGGGTCATACCCTCTGAGGAGCTTATTTCACCTTACAAAGACATTATGTTAGCAACATACATACCTTAACTTACTAAAGAAAAACAGCAAAATTAACTTAAAATTATAATATATATCTACTCGTACTTGTGGGGGTAATCTCTGGATCTACCAAACCCATTTTGAAAATTCTTCTACCAATATAAAGCCACATTATTTGTGAGTGTCATAGACAATAAATAATATGTTTGATTTTCTACGAGGACGGAGTCGCAGGAAACAGACAGTTTAATATAAATCTAAATGTTAAACTAAACTAAAACTAGGATGCAATTTCTAAAACTGCCCCCTATTGAACCAAAAGATGCTGCCATCATTTTCCAAAACCTTGGGACATTAGCAATAATTTATTAAAAAAGTCGGTGAAACGTAAAAGGTACTTGATTAGTTAATTAAAATAAACCCCGCCCGAAGTTTGTGTAATGATTCTGCAAATAATTCGTACAATAACCCCCATTAATTTCTTGGGTTCTTTACACGAGCATACTACTTTGCCGATGGGAGGGGCGATCTTATCGTTCAGCATATAGCATACTAGCTGCTGCCCCGCGACTTCATTCCAAATTTCATCCAAATCAGTCCACCCGCTCAACTTGAAGGAGTAACAAACTAACAAACTTTCGCTTTTTTAATATTATAATTAGATAACCCATTTATTCAAATCCATTCATTAAAGGCCTTTAAAAAAAGCTAAACCGGTAAAATTGCATTCTTTACTATTTTTCGTTTATTTCAAAATTAATTAAAGTTATTTATTTTCTGTAATGCAACATTTCGTCATGATGTGCAATGGCCTGTACAGGCAGATCTACGCAATTACGTTGGGAGTTTTAAATTGTGCATTCAAAAAGAACTCACTACATTTAAATACACAACATTTAGATCAATGCTTCTTTAATTAAAACACAAACAACGTTGCCAACACACCTTCGAAAGCCAACTCTAAATTCAGGAGCTATAGTCGGGTGAGAAGATCAGAATATGCTTGCGCCATACGCCACATGCCTACCTTGATGTACAGGAGAGCGAAATACAAACAATACATTTTGAAATAATATAAATCTTGATTGTGAAAACACACACATACTTATTACAGAATTAAACAGTATAACAAAGACCGAAGCATCACCAGCAAGGCATGTCGTGACAAGGTCCAAAGAGCGGTACCTGTAATATACTTAAGTACATGTTGTACAATGATGCATTTATATTATCGTTTGTGAAGCATCACCTTGATCATGCTTCAGTGTACTTCGAAACGGGTCCGTTTATCTGTATTACGAGCGTACTACGGTGCCACGCCGTGCCTTCCGCGATATCCTGCGTGAGACGTTCTACGCGAAAACAAAGTAGATACCCGTAAGACAGTAAAATTAATAACGTACCGCCGTTAGTTTATTTAAAAACACAAACTTCGAAATCCAGATGTTCATGCATGCAGCATTGTTTACTCTGACCAGGAATGTTGGATGCTCGAGATGCTGGTTCAAGTCCAAGCCAACATTTATGTTCTAGCTTTAGGTTTTCGTAACATATACGAGTACAAGTACTATTCTACAGATTTCGAAGTTCACTTGAGATTCATTCCATTCTTCTTACGGCGCCGGCGTTGTGGTCCACATCCTCGACCCGCTGATATGTTGCGGAATCTCCTGAAATAATGTATTAGTTAGCGAAATAGTTTCTATTAGGAGAGGTGACGCAAGATGCCAAATAGTCATTTAGTCGGCGCGGGCGGCCGACGTCGAGGGAAGCCGCCCATTACCTCGTTGCTATTGTCATTCCTAGCTAGGTAACTACCAAGTTGTGTCATCGGCACTAAGGATGAGGACTTACCCCCCATCAAACCATAAGGAAGAAACAATAAAAATAATCTACCTACCTCATTTAGTTTTTGCGATAACATTCTGTGGTGGTTCATGGATTAAACCAACCCGTAACTTCTGGAGACAAGCTTTTTGAGGGCTCTACATACATCTAGTTTACTGCTGTTGAATCTATTTTTCCGTTTAAATTGACTGATTTAGAGAAGTTGTTGTTTTACGTCGGATGGCACTACCAAACAAGTCATTATAGTCATTGTAACTGGACTAGGGCGGAGCGTAAAACTAGGAAAAAAACAAATAAATCAGAAAAACACGTCTGCCATGTTTAACGTTTAACCCTTTAACGTACATTTTTTTATAAGAATAAATCGCAAATTTTGTAGGTACGCACAGTAAAGATTTTTTTGTGATTTTTAAGAAAGATAAATCTTTTTCGTTCTCATACTTTGCTCACTTATTGGGACATAGCAAAATACCTCAAATCATGTCGAAAATCTACCATTTATTAATAGAAGGAGTGTATTTACTAATAAAAAAACCGTGCCTTCTGATGAATAAATTTAAATGTATGACGACAAATATTGACGTTAACCACTAAAGAACTAAAATTAATTTTAAAAAAACAATAACAGGAATTGCAATCAATGGGTTAATATGCCAATCAAAAAAGGGAATCAAGACATAACCAAATTTATATGGCAGTTCCGTTCCCTTTTTTGTTTGGAATATTATCACATTGATTGTAATGCTTGTTATTGCTTTTAAAATCTCCTTAAGGCATGGCTGGCATGTTATTTTTAATTCCTTTTAGTGATAAGTAATAATTATTAGAAGATTATTGAAAAACAAACCATGCAAGTTCGAATTTATCTTATATACAAATATATACAGTGGCTTCTACCGCCATCTATTAATGAATAGCGGAACTATGCAACATGAAGTTTAAGTGTTACTTGTAAAACACTCAAAATAGGACCCTAATTTTATATATTTAATACCCTACTCTTCAATTTCTAGACTTTCATAGAAAAAAAATGCTGATTATATCTTATTTTTCCATTTTAACATTCCTTATTTTGGTTCCATTTCCACAAAATGTTTTTTGAAAGACAAAACCTAGCTTATGTTACTCGCGGTAATTTAACGATCCCGATGATATCCCACACGCCTAGGTTGGTATAGGCGCTAAGAAGTATCGTGGAATAAAGAAATTCACAAATACCCTCCGTAGAGGTACTAACCTTATAATAACTCCTTTTTTGGGCAGTCTTTAAAATAAATAAATAAATAAATAAATATCAGGGGACAATCTCACACAAATTGACCTAGTCCCAAACTAAGCTCTAGGCTTGTACTATGGGTACTAGGCAACGATAAACATACTTATTAAGAGAAATATAGACTTAAATACATAGAAAACATCCAAGACTCAGGAAAAAATATTCGCGCTCATCACACAAATATCTGCCCTTACCGGGATTTGAACCCAGGACCTCTGGCTTCGGAGGCAGGGTCACTACCAACTAGGCCACCGTGTCGTTAAAAAAAACCTTACTTACCTACTTACATATCGTAACTTAGATAAACGCTTTCAAGAACCAGGTAAATACCTAACATGTGATGTGATTCAGAAAATTACTCTACTCCCTTCTACAGTGAAGATAAATACTTCATATAGGACGTGACTCTTAGGAATTCTTAGAAGGACTGTGGAAATAAAAAACCTGCCTCTAATCGCAGATTTACTTTGCATTTGTAACGCAATTCCACCGGCGAGCAATTATTCAGACGCAGCTGACTAATAAACTATTTAACGAGGAAACTAGATGACGGTCCATCAAGGTGATATTTTCCATCCAACTGCAATTGCATACCGGTATTCCTAGAATTCATTCTGCGATTACTAAAGACTACGAACAATACTCAAACTGACTACAAATAAACTCGGACCTTTCGTATACGTACACAGCAGTAGTCAAGCCAATTTTATGTACGTTCTGAATATTTAAACTGCAGATAGATCAAAACTTCCCGCATTTTGTATGTAGCAATTTTTAACTGGAAGTAACCCAACCTATTCGCAGTTTCAATATTGGGAAAGGATCAGCAACCGATTTCATTATTTAAACGCCACTATCATTCGCCGCAGCGATTATTTGCCGTGTTTTGTTTCATAGCAAAAACTATAGACACATTAAGTTGGTATTAAAACTTATTAATATAAGGGTCAAAAACTTTAGCTTTTAACAAGGCGAGGCGTATAACTTAACTTGGTACGCTACTAATTGTATGGCTATTGTATAAACTACGTACTTATAATAAGTTAATAAATAAAACGCACACACGTATTAAGGACGAAATCCACATTTGTTCGATTAAAACCATATCTATTAGTCAACTAGGACCATACTAAGGAAAACCAATTTAAAAACGTAGTTTTTTTTAAATGCACTGCTAAACCGAAAGTTCAGTTGCAGAGAATAAATAGTTGGGGTCAGAGATTTAATAAAACTGACGTTAAATTAAATCGCAACTTCATGAAGGTACCTATTCGAAATTTAAATTCAAGCGTTCGTTTTACATAGGCACAGAAGCGCACGACACAACTTTCTAAACTTACCCAGCAGGTTCAACTAACCACTAAAAGTCTTAAAATATTATATCAGAAATTTTAATATTTTATTGAACGACAAAAGAGTACTTTGTAATTTTCGTAGATCCACTTGTAATTATAATCATTATAAAAATACATTTTGACGTTAAAATAGTTCTGATTACGAAATAATTAACATTTTAGACTTTGATGTTTTATACATTACACGTAATATTAAGATATAACTAATCCACACCTAAAGCACAGCCGTTAAACTTTAATTCTTTTTAAAATAGCTTACAATGCACTTTATACAACTTTTAAATTTCAAAAAACTTTTTAATGGATTTTTCACTCCACCTGCTCGACAATGCCAAATTACATATCATGCAAACCTTACGCAAACCAACTCATTAAAGCTTTTGGCTTTAGCCGGGGTGTAATGTTGTACTGAATCTCATTATAACTCGCTGGGTCGTAATATTTTCACTTTTCATAGTTCTTATTACAATGGCCTTAAAGTCTAATTTCGTAATAAAAGATCAACTAATACTCGAAGGCCGGGCGCGGCGCCGCCGCCACCGCCGCGTCGAACCTAATTTGAAAATCGAACATTTTCTAAAATCGAGCTGGCCACGGCAAGCTGAATGGAACACATTTGAAATTAAACAAAAGCCGCGAGTATTGTAAGACGCTGCAATAAAATACATTGGTGATAACTGCAAAGTTTTAAATAAATATTGTCTTTCCACAACTGGACTAATGTCTCAAATATCAATTTTCACTTTTAATTTTAATTTACTATAATAAAACGCTGTTTTTAGTAGACTCGCTTTTTTATTGTCTCGCAAAAGGTGAGAAAACTAGAGTACACTCCTCGGGGATAAAGCTGTTTTCGTCTTGGGCGCGCTTGAACCCCTCACTGCGCTCAGGACTCTTCTTAATTCCCTCGCTTCGCTCGGGAATTAACTCGTAACACCCTCGCTGCGCTCGGGAGATAAATCTGGAGTCCTTCGTTACGTTCAGGATTCAATATCGCGCCCGTGACATAAAACTGTGCTTTATCCCCTCGGTGTATAATCTACTATTAATGTCCCAAGACGCGTCTATAATGTAAACTTCACTATTTTAAACTTCATAGACCACAATATGAGGTGATTGTGTTATTTATTTGTCAATATAACGATGAATGTCGTATATAATTCGTTTAGGTACTTCTTATTTACTTAATATTATGAATTAGCTAAATCATCTCGCTGAATTTTCCCAGTTTATAACAGTACCTACTGATGGCGAAGTTGGAAATAAGCCGAATGCGACGCGGACATGGTTCGTAAATTTTAGTACAAATAACGGTGTAATAAACAGCAGTATTTTTCTAACAAAAACGTTTTCCATACCAATATGTCACATCGACAACGAAATAAATATTGTGCGACAACCCTATGACTTAGTTTCAATGGATCTGCAACACTGATAACGGGGTTTGATAATAATAAGCTTGTGAGCCAGAAATCCTATTATATTGGTTGACTACGGCATTGTGCAAATGAGCCATGTAGTCAAGCCGATGCCGAGTAAACACGAGAAAAGGGTGATGGGCAATTTTGTATGGACCCCGTCCCCCCCCTCCAACAGTAACGGGCTGCGGGTCTATGTATATGTTCATTAGGACCCAATAAAAGACAAAATACTTATCTTCGTAGCAAAATCAATGGGAATTTTTTAATGAAAACAAAGGGCCAGGCAAGGCAAATCATCTACATACGTGTTCATTTTCAAACAAATTCCATAGTTACATACGATAAGATTATGATTTTTCAAGAAAACCCCATACGTATGGTAATCGTCGCCATAGAAAAAATACATCATATGCCAAGATCTATAAACTGGCACATGTTTCATCACTGTTGGTGGGTGGGGACATTTTTACCCATCGTCCTTTGTCTGGGAATTCGTGTGTTCATTCGGCTGCTGTACTTATATCTTAAGACAAATGGAAGATCCGGGTTGAAGTCCCGATTGCGGCATTATAATTTTATCCTTGTTAAGTAACCAGCTGCAAGCTTATTATAAATTATAATAAACCGAAAACAATTTAACACATACATACATACATACATAACATTCCGCCTTCATTCCCAGAGTGGGGTAGGCAGAGCTACAGAAACACCAACAACTCTAAAACAGCTTGTTAATAATTCTGTAACCACATTTTGCACAATCAGGCCAAGAGGTTTACTAGTGTATTAGTGACAGGTTGCAAGCCCATCGCCTAACAGTACTACAAGCCCTTATTCCCTCAGTCGCCTCTTACGACACCCACGGGAAGACATGGAGTGGCACTATTCTAACCCGGCAAACACACGGGCAACAATTTAACTAATTATAAAATATCAATTAGTTGATATCACGTAAGGTGTCGTGCGCCCGCCTATGTTAATTCCATACCTACATTACAAGTTTTTCAATTTTTACTAACGTTATGTTGCAGATTGCATTTTGTGTTACACGTTTACATTACAAGAAGTACGTAATTTAAAAGTGAATTAATGAAATTAAACTTAATTTCAATAAAAATCAGTGTCGATGACCTTGAAAATGTAATTAATATAGTTAATTTATAAATTTGTTTCCGTTCCTTCGGAACCCACGTAACCCAATCTAGATGGTATAAATGTTCATACCTACTAAGATTTGGTTGCTTTGGGTCATAGTTTGACATTTGCCACGTAGGTAGGTGTTTCTTTACTTGAATTAACCGAATCTGTGCGCGGTTTGAGTATTGGGATCGGACATCGCTTCGTATTGGACATCCGCGGCGCATGTCATAAGTAAGACCGACGCTCCGGCCGCGCATCAGTTTCGCCAAGTACCTACACCTTCAGTCATGAATAATTAATAGGTAGATAATTCTCGCTAGCGAGTAATGATTGCATGCAGGCAAAGGCCGCTGCCACTGCGCATCAAACAATTATGGAGTCACGAAGGCTGGCTGGTGATATATTCAGTCAACGCGCGCCTCGAGGGGCTGATTGCGAACCATTGCAGTAAGGAACTGCTCGAGTCCCCCGAGTGTAGGGTAGACGTCTTATGTGTTTATTATAAGGTAACGTTTTTAACAACCACTATAATGTATATACAGGGATCTATTCCACAATTATACCTAATTACTATGTTCATACAATGTACGAGGGCCTCTATTCTACTGAGTTAAAACGATATTGCTCTTGACGTGTTTTGGTATTATTGTAATCTCGGGTCAACAAAATTAAGAGTTATCAAAAGGTTGACAATACGGAAACACGTCAAATTCAATGTGTAGAGTAGAGTAGAGGGCCTGAAGTAATTTAATTAAACATTTTGAGGAATGAGGGGCGAATCTATGTTGAAAAATACACCCACCAGAGCTTCATTTTAAAGCTTGATCGATGATTTAATTTTGTTTTAATATAAAATCAATATAAATAAGGTATAGACACTAACTCATTACGTATGTAGTAAGATTTCCGAAAAAAATAAAAAGAGCTGTGACGAATGATTGATTTACCTAAAACTCCGACACTTATTTATTCATTTATTTTTATATTGGACTAGCTTTTCGCCCGCGACTTCGTCTGCGGAGTGTCAGAACTTTCGTTAGCTGTAACTTCTGCCGGCAATTTAAGGAGGCTTAGGGTTAGTGTTTCCAAATGTCCGAAAATATATATTTTTTATTTAAATACAGTAGTTATGACATAATTTTCACGTTTCTGACTTAAAAATAACCGAACTCGATTACCTACTAACTTCTACCCCCCCCCCCCCCCCCCCCCGTTTCATCATTGTAGGGGAAGTTGTACCAACATCACTAAGAGGTGTTTTTATTTATAAACAGTAAATAACCCTAAATACCAATTTCCACATATCCCACTTCTAAAATGACCAAACTCTCATGCAAACTACTAACCCTCCTTTTACCACCTTACGAATTATTATCTAAAATCACCGAAGGTATTATTTTTTATTTAAATTCATTAGGTTTTACACACATGACCCTTTATCTCGGGAACGCGTAGAGGTATCGAGTTGAAATTAAGCCATCAATCCACAGATGCTGTAAAAAAAATAAGGTAACGTCAAAAAAGTTGCAGCCGTTTATGCCGCAAAAAACGTATATTACGACACACTCAAGGGAATCAAATTTATAATAGACCTAGATTCCTGAAATTTGGCAAGAAGGACGGTCTTACAGCACAAGTTAGTTAAAAAGCAGTGCGAAGCGTGGCTCAAACCAATAGGAAACGGCTTTCCAGTCAAGTGCGAGTCGGACTACGCACTACGCATTAGGGTTTCGTTTAAGAAATAACATTTTTGATTACCAGCTAACTTTTGTCCACGACTCCGCTAACGTCGAAGTAATTTTTTTCCTTTTTTAACTTTTTAATGAAAAGAAAACTCACTTCGAAAACACCAGAACGAACTTTTAGAGATTGTATGAAATCTAAGATCAATATACTGCTGGTTTTGCTATCTCGAACTTCTGTTTAGTTACCTTGTTCAAAATATATTTTATTAAAATGATTAGCTTATTGTTATACTTAGAGAGATTTTTAAGTCTCACCTTGAAAGATAGACAGGAACAACATTTTTAACGACTTTCAGAGCTCATATCTACCTAATAAAAATGTCTAAATATAAACTCGATGTTATTTTTGTGATTTACTTACCAACTTACTTTATAATACACGAAAATTATTGATATCTAACAAGCTGGTTTGATTTCGGATACTGCTAGAATAAAACGTGGAAGTGTAGGTAAAATCAAAGAATCGGTTCAACCCTAGAATCCATCCGCGTCTAATTCAATTTTTGCCTATGACAGTCATGTTTTGTTATTTTTAAAAGATACTGTATTAATCTTATAAACTTTACACATTTCCCAATAGATGATGACTTAGAAAACCTTTGTCAGTTCATAACTCAGGTAATTTCTTAGATAAATACCTTATTTGAACTTATGCGACCTTTTGATGAAAAATGATTACTGCAAAAGTTTTGATTAGATTTTTGGTTTTTTGACACGTTGCGGCTCGAGTCCTTGCGAAAATAGTAAAAGATGATAACGACTATGACAGCATACAAATAAAGTTTAAAATTGGATGAAAAATCCGCAATGGTCTCGGCTTCCCTAAAAAGCTTTTCTACGCGGGTTTACCATGTGCCACTGCCAAACTGCTACACATTGGTGCGTTTGGAAATTATTGTTCGACTCTTAGGGAAGCCGGTAGGAAACGAGTTAGAAGATACTCTAGTGAACTTGACCTTTATGTAGCATATAGTTTGAGCGGTTCTTTACAAATATACCTTTAGATAATACTAAATCATTACAATCATCTCCCGATAAGGCTGAAAAAGTTATTAAGATCAAATGTAAAGTTATGTATAGATGTTAAACAAAATGTTATTAAATATTTTAGGTTCATAGCAAATAATAATAAAAAATTAAGACGTTTTGATGCTAGCAACAATTTGATACGAGTGCTTATTGATTATTATAACAGTGTCACTACCAAATCTTACAAACGAATATAAAATGTATAAAAATGAACTTTTTCTTCTGAAGTTGTATAACAGTTGATAAGATAAACAATCAATCTTTGCACACCTTGCGGGGCACAGTATGGTTGACGGATGGTCATTAAAAACGCATTTCGACACTTGCTGTCATCATTTTACGTTATCGACGTCAAACAACATTTTAATTCGTTTCAGGGGTATACCTTTGCTATACTAAAGCCAGTGTTAAAGTTGGTCTGTGTTTACGTTCTGGGCTGTGCTGTGATCGGTCAATTTTGTATGTGCTTCGCGGAAGAATACTTTTTTTAAAATAATTTTGATTAATTTTAAAGATTTAGTCACATTTATTTACAAGAGTTCTTTCAGAATGAACTTCTAATGAACTCATAATAAGTGTTTGTCGATGATGGAATAGGAATACTCCTTATGACATTTTGGATTTTACAGTAAGTAGACCGTTTTCTAATTGTTTTTAAAATAAACATGGATATTTTTTCCGTATCTAATAGAGTGAAAGGATATTAAAGGGAGTAATTCATACAAGTACTTATGTCAGTTTTGGTACAGTAAGAACGTTATTCCAAAACATCAAATACACGACGCATGTTACTGTTGCAGTTGTATCCTGACACCACCGGCCCGCTTGCAATGCTAGCATATAATAATAATATGCACCGCACCATTTAACAGAGTGTATCTTATGATGATCAGTATTAAGATCATAAAGTTATGTGGTGGTGATGCGTTTGTTGGCACGCTGTCACTGAATATTTGTGCATTACGAGCTGGCCAAGGCTTGCAGTGGCGTCAACAGACGCGTTCCGTACACAAATCATAAACGTTTCAGTTATGACTGAGTTACTGCTATTGCTAACATACGGGTTGTTATGCTGTGTCGACGGCCTGGTTTTGTGCTTGCAATGAAACTACTGAACTGTTATTACGAGGTGGTTATTGATTATAGTAAAGGTAGTTATCTCCTCGTCCTTGTGTTAGAATGAAAAATATTAAATGGTTTCTACCGAATACCCGAACATCATAGGCCGTAGCAGAATAAATAAGGGAAGAAATAATGCATTATAACATAACAGACAATACCACATCGCTATTGCTGTCAAATTATGTTTTTATTTTACTTTCGATAGATAGAGGATTTATGCGTGTCGGAGTAAGAACAGTTATTAAACAAAATTTCATGATCATGAAATGATACCCAAAAATTATTTTACTTTAAATTTTACAGTTACTGACCGATTTTAACCTTTAAATTTTACAGTTACTGACCGATTTTAACCTTTAAATTGTTACACAAATAGCAACAATAATTAAAATAAGCAGAGTTTTTATTTGATTAGCTAAAATGGTGACATTCTTAGTAATCAGAAAAGGCAAAACTTGTTTTGATCTTATTTATTTGTAAAGAGGATTGATATTTATTTTGGTTCTTGGACGGTGTCAGAATAGCTTTCTAATAAAATGTAATGAAATCCAACGCAAATTATTTATTTAATTTTTGACACATAAGCTTTCTGATAAGTCCATCAAATTAATTATGTGTGACAACGTTAAGTAAGGCTTATTTAGAAATAACAATTAGAGTTCTAACTCTTTAAGAAGTAAAAAAAATATTGATTTACCGGTTTTTTACATAAATGTTAAAGATAGAGAGGCCATTTTCTCTTAAAACGTGTAGTTTATTAAGCCTAACAAAATGATAAAGAATGGTAATGTCATATTTCATTATTTCGGTTTTGTTTTTTCGGCTGAACCACTGGGATTTTTTCAACAAACCTTGGCAATAGATGTAAGTAACTGTAGAAACAAACCGGCCCATTATCATAAAAGGACATTTACCCTTCCCTTATCCTGCGACGGCCTTAGAGAAATGGTTAGTGACACCATGTGCGACTCTACAGAAGATACGAATATGGAAGTTCTTTGTTTAACTTTACCCACTCAGCCCTTGAGGTTGTTTACCATGACATGACATAACTTAGCGTGGTTGAGGTATATGTGCGCCTTTCATCCGCATAAAATCTCACTCTCTGGTAAAATGATAATGGTTTAAGGATATCTTTTATCTATCTTTGGCTTTAACTAATTTCGTTTTCCTGTAATTGAGCTCCTGCACGACATTTATGTAATTAATTTATACAATACTTATATTTAAAAAAAACTACAGTTAGTCCACTAAGGAGTTAAACAAAATAAAGTTTACGAATCGATCATTAATTATTTAATTACATTTACCTTAGCATTTCACATAGGTTGGTATATAAACTCAAACTCCCAACATTTTTATGACAAAAACACTCAATAAAACAAACATACAACCTTTCCGTGTAATTAACGTGTTACATTTACGTTAATACCTCTAAATTAATGGGTTCAAATTTAACTAATCTATGCGTAAAAACATGTTAACTGTGTGAAGGCGTGTCCGCTGTGCCAAAAAACTTATTAGAAAATAAATGTTAGAAAACATGTTAGTGTTTAAAAACATTGAAAACACGGCGCAGCGGACGCAGCTTTAGTATGTATTTAGTCACAGATAGATATCGAGAACTACTACGTAAGTTTTAAAGTTAACTGATAGTTTATATTTTCATCTAACAAAGAAACATGGGTGGATATGACAGGTCAGTATCAAACAGTGTCGTGAAGTCATATCTCATCTCATTAGACTCAATACGTTAGTTGACAGTTGACAGCGTACCTGTTGGTGGGGAGGGGCCGAGGGACTGAGGCAAGTGGCACTCGGCTCATAATATGGGTCACGAGGATATGGGGACTCTCTAAACAGTGGTCACAATATACCACAATAATCTTACACAAATTGACCTAGTCTCGTACTTAACTCTTATCGTTGCACTATTGGCAAATAATACAAACAAAAAAAACCGGCATGTCAGATCATGCTCAGTGTAGCGTTCCGAAGCCGTTATAAAATCCCAAAATCTATCTCAAAAAACGACAAGTATGATCAAAGTTTCTGTTTAAAGTTATTTGGTGCTGTCTTAGATGATTTTTATTAGAGTTACCTGTATCACAGGAACCAAACAAGTCTACGTAGTCGTGATAGCTTCCTTTATCCGATATTTTTCTGTTTTTTAGTACCTACCTACTGGTAGTTCGAGCTTGGGGTGGGGAGAACACTTAACTATAGGGAAAATTACGCTTTTTTTTTTCAATATTTCCAAAACGGTGCCCAAATCCCAAAACCAAAAATTGATAATATTTAAAGCTTGCGTTTATACAAGTACATGCCTAATGTTTTTTAAGAGCTATCCTGTGATCTCACTCGATGTTACGCGGGTTAACGCTCATAATAAATAAATGGAAAGTGACCACCGCCTCCGAGAGCGGTAGGTATTAGCACATAATGGATGTGTGTATGTAGGTATATACGAACAAATTCCTCGGAGGTTCTTACTAACATATTACTAACTTCGTAACGTGAGCATCATTTTGATGTGCTCAAACAAATTAAATTCAGCACACGGCGAGTGAATACGCAAATGTATTATAAAATGGTAATGTTTAATTGTGTAATCAAGGCGTTCCAAGACGGTTTCAAGTACCACGTGCAGCCGGCCAAGCAGTGTGGCCTGCCACCCCACAGTTGTTGCCGTTTGCGCGTTTTAAAACGGTAAGGAAAGGACAATGTACATTTGAAAGCTCAACTTTAGCATCGTTTTTATTTTAAAGGAATTTGTATCAAAATTGAAACCCCGAATTCATTTAGGACCCATCTTAGGTCCAAACCCTACATCAATAAGGTTGAGTTTGTTGTAAGTTACAAATGACTTTGAATTTGTAATGACATTGACGACGTCAAGCTATTTTTTTTGAAATGGGTCCTAAATTAACGTTTGCGACTGTACGTATCATATTATACATTAGCGGTACATTCGAATTAATATTACTCATCATCAATCACTGCATTATGGAAATGGAAAGCTTTTATTTACTCGATAATGCCTGGGTAGGTACTGTTTAGTAATCTAGTAGTAGACAGACAAAACTGTGATTTTTCACATTTTTAGGGTTCCGTAGCCAAAATGGTAACAACAACCCTTACAATTAGTTTCGTCATGCATGTCCGTCCGGCCGCCCGTATGTCACCGTCATTTTACTCAAAAACTGTATATAGATGAAATTTGGAGTATACTGGGTGTCTTGTAGGAATAAGCCGCCACTTAGTTTGGAAGTTAAATAACTAAAATAAATATTTCTATATATACGGTTACCAGAAGATGAATAAAATGATATCAGCAAACATCAACGTGTTTTCGACAGTTCTTTTACACTTGGGTTTCTCATTTTTGATATAGTGTATATTATAGGAAATAATAGGTTTTTCTTTCCCTAAAAATGTATGCCCATATTAGGTACGATACATGTTAGCCTAGTTGGGAGTGACCCTGCCTCCGAAGCCAGCGGTCCTGGGTTCAAATCCCTGTAAGGGCGGATATTTGTGTGATGAGCGCTAATATTTGTTCCTGAGTCTTGGGTGTTTTCTATGTATTTAAGTAAGTATTTATCTATATAAGTATCTTTATCATTGTCTAGTTTGATTTTTTTTCCTTAATAAAACTACACAAACAATAGACCTTGTGGGTTGCCGCAGCTATAGTCTGTACTTTTAGGCATTTAAAAATATGTAAACAAAAAACCACGTGTCATTGACAGATAACAGTTAGTCAGCCAATAGGAGCAGAACACTGATACGTCAAAGCTCGACCAAACAGCTTGGATTGGTTGATAAGCAGAGCCACGTGGTTTGGTTTGTTTACATTTTTTAAATACCTAAAAGTATAGACTATAGTTTAAGATCGGCAGTTCACCTTGTGAGGTCTATATCGAACACTAGACGTGTTTCGGCTCACAATGCTGACAATATGCTTAAAATACTTGTAGCCGCTTTGCATGGCTTACAAGGTTTACGTTCATTAAATAATCTGTACTTCTATACTAATATTATAAATTTGAAAGTAACTCTGTTTGTCTGTCTGTTTGTTACGCTTTCACGGGTAAACCGCTCAACCGATTTAGATGAAATTTTGGTATGGATATAGTTTGAGTCCCGGGGAAGGACTAGGACAGGGTACATTTTATGCCGCAAAATTTGATTGGAATTGGGGTTTTATGTTTTCGTTTTTATTCATCTTTACACCCATGAGGTAATATTTTTGGTATCATTATTTTGACTCCTCACAAGATTGCCCATAAAGGATGGTAAGGATTTCGACCTGTAGAGCCTCTACAGGATGGTGTTTGGAGAGGCTGAACGGATAGACCTATTTGACAAAGCAAACAACAAGGTACTGGGACCTAAATGGTCATTAACACGAAAAGTTACACAAAAATATTAGAACACTGGCCTCCGGATTTTAAAAGCTTGCTCTTGGTCAGACTTTTCGAAATGTGGGTCGGCTGATACCCGAGGAAAGTAACGATTTCTTTGTATGGAGACTCAACAATATACCTATAAAAGTAATTATATTATGTCAAAAAATAGTTAGGCAAGTTCATAACTATATATATTCTGTATTAACCAACCTAAATTTATGGCCGCGACATTAAAAAATATGTAAATAAAACTGTTTTAATATTGTAAATAATAGAGCAAAAATGCTGTAAGTATTATGTACTTCGGAAATATCTAGATTAACTCATTTTCTTTCAAGTACATATGGAATCCACTTATTTTTATTCCTACGTCACAAAAAAATATTAATTTGATTTTTTTTGCATAGCTCGAATAAATTTAATCAAATCGGTTCAGTTTTGGTACGATAATGTTTTATACACGCTTCTTGTCATGTATTGAACTGAATCGAACAGAAAATAAATATTATAATTGAAAATAATTATAACTATGAAATAGAATTAGCTTATTTCTGTTAATTATTTTAATGTTCCCATATACTTTCTTTTTGGATTGTAATTTCGGTCATTGTGTCTAAAGTCAATTAATACTTTTGTACCTTATCAATAGTTATATAATTTTTCCTGAAAAATTTCAGCTCTTTTTAGGGTTCAACTATTTTCTACCCACTTCCGGTATGATATTTTGGTGGATTCAATAATAAAGTAAGTCAAAATAACGCTTTATGACTGTTTACAAAACATTTAGCCTGATATCGAATTATATCCAAAAAAAATGTAAGTGGCCTGGGCTATGACATTGGACCGGTGGTGCTCTGCGTCAATATTTGTCCTCTATATATATTGACCACCCTCGAACACCCCGTATAGTTTCCACATGTCACCATTCTCTATCGTTAACGCGAGTTTATCTATAATCTACTCGTATATATCTAATCATAGTATTAAAGCCGTAACGACATTTTTTTGGGTCGACAAACACCCGAGGTCATCCTCTATGCCCGACAACCATTACAGTATTGTAGAATCACCCTCGTACTAACTTAGCTGATATCATATCCATATATTAAAAATGAAACTGCGGCCGATGGCTGCGCCCGTGCTATATTACTTATATTAATGTAGGTAATCATTAATCTATCGAGCTAATTTACTGGCTTGCGTGTTCAAAACTTTACGCAATTCTGCTGACAGAAATCTTTAAAGAACAGTCTTCATCAGTATTTGTCAATCCGTCGTTACATACTACATTACCGCTTGGGGAGGGGCGGCAAAAACTTACCTTATATAACTGGAGAGGGCCCAGCGTGGTGTTTTAAAGGTTATTTTTAAATAAACTTTCAGGTACCCAATTTCACAAGTGTATTAAGACATGAATGTCCTCAGTGTTCTCGGTATTTTCATATTTCGTGCTTTGGTAAAGGCCCACATTACACTTTTAAAGTCGCCATATTAAGTATAATGTTGCAGGATCGAATTTTTAGAGTCCCAGTACCGCCCACCAGGACTACATTTGCCGGAAGATTGAGCAAATTCCTCCATCCTTCATTTACAATAAAATAAATTCCAAGATAACTTAACAAATGCACAATAATACAAGTTAAACGCACACACACAAACACAGACGGACACAGAAATTTATACATATAAGGAATCTTTTAAACTTTTCGCGTCAAATTGGTAACTCTGTGTGTAAATTAGTTGCCTACGAGACATGCTAAGCCTAGTGTAGGAGCCAGAAGTATCTAGATTGTTAACTCCGATAACTTCAGATAACAACATAAAATAAAAAGTTATGATGGAAAAATATATTACATTACAATTAACAAACGTACGTTAACAATTCTCGAATTGTCGGTATATGAACTGAATTGAATTGGGAATAATTTAATTGGTTGGCATGATTAAGGATTATTAATACAATCTTTCTTCAATTTTCTTATCGCTTTTACTATTAAAAAAACTGAGCAAGACCATGTCGGACCATGCTCATGTGTAGGGATCCGAAGCCGTTACTACAAACGCACCTCTAGCGAAAATTACACCCTTCGAGTTCAACATCTCCTAAACTGTAAAGTACTTTCTAGGATTTTATTGCACTAAAAGCGAACACGGGGTTGCCCTTCCAATTGCCATACATTTATTTCCATTAACGATACGTTAACGTTACTTACACGATAGAATAAATAATGTCGTGCCCGCGATACTTGCTAGTGGCATTAGGTTATAGTTTTAATGTGTGTGTAAGGTATAACTGTGTAGGCTTCGAATTTATAATGTCAGTTCCCTACTAGCTGAAACGATATTGATAAAATATTGAGTCCTTGGCACATACGATTAACGGATTCAACTAGGATAGTGGAAAGCGACGCTTCGATATAATATACATATATGGCAGAAGTATAAAGTAACAAAACATTAAATAATACGATAATAGAAAGCATTTTTTTTAATTAATCATTATATTGTGATTCAGGACATGCATACATACTTATATATTTAGAATCACATGAATACCTTCATCGAACTCGTGTCGCATACCGAAAACTCTTATGCACTTACGTGCACGATTCTATCCGAGTAAAAGTAATTAACGTTTTTATAGAATTCTTTATTTTATCATAAATATCAGAGGAGCAAAAATAGTTCGTCCTGTTTTCGAAAGTTAAGCATGATACCTACCTAAATTTTATTTAAATTCAAATTATATCCGTGTTGAGAGGCCTGGTTTTGACCAGTAATTACCGAAAAAAAAATTGATCAGGAACTTCCACGGGACAATGCAAATCTGTGTAGGTATGACCCAAAAATCTTAAGTGTAGCAGAGTACCTATGTCTAAAGAGGAAAAGAAAACGCAAAGGCCAAGACAACTCCTTTATCAATGTTTTCGTAAAACATTAGTACAGCGTCTTCGTCGCTAAGTGTATTTAAGTCGAAAGCAAATATCGCTACTTGTACGCGTTGAACTGTTCGCCTAGCTCCGGTAAAATATTATTCACATTAGATTCGTATATGGATATTGGTTAGCATTGCCAGAGAGGCATTATTTTTATCTAGTGTGTCGTCGACTTTTATGGCAAGACTCGGCCACGGTAAACCTCGCCTCACCTCGCGTTGTAATCCTTATTCTCGTGATGAGCTAAGCATTCCATCAGCGGTAGAGCAAACTCCATACCATTACTAAAATGTTAATAATAGATCAGAACATCATTGTTAATTAATATCACCCACATTAAGATTTAAAACATTTTAACATCGGTCTTATCAGAGTTCAGAAGGGATATCTACTCGTATTGTTACCACACCGGAAGAGATGCTCAGTTACACTAATGAACGTAACGTTGACCAAAATAATAAAGCGGCGTACAGCATTTTCCCTAATTCCCGTAAAGCGTCGCACTATGTGTCAGTAGCATTCGGAGCGTGAACCCCGCGCTAATTAGAATAATTCACGTCCTGTATCCGCGTACTGTTCGTCTATTACCCGTCATTACATTACGCTTGACGGGTGAATTATCGTCGAGTCACCGCCACTGACTCTTTGTTAACACTAACAACAGTCGCCCGACGAGTTCACTGGATAATGGTAATCGTCGGAACAAACTAATGTTATCTGATTTAGTTAACTAGCGGACTATGTCGCAAGTCTGTCTGGCAATAAAGGGGCGTTGAGATTCAGGCTTATCAGCCTGTTTGATCACGGAGTAATTAACTGTTTCCTGGACGCATAGAGCGTGGTCTTCAGTGTCATGCGAACTCACCAAATAGTATGTTTTTTACAAACCTTGATCTAGAGTACCCGTAACTGGTGGATTTTTTATGCTAAACGGTATCATGTGCTTGTTACAGCGTTGTAGTTGGCAGTCATGGGTGAATTGGGAGCGAAACTTGGGCTGGACGAGCTGTCGGGCGGCGCCGCGGGCATCAGCAGAGCACTGCTCGCTGAGTTCATAGGTACGTTCAATTTGTGGTTTTTTTAAACCCCGCTGTCGGCAATTTTTTTACCAAGACATGCTGTCGACCCCAAATTGTATGAGAACTGACCAAGGTGCAGGTGACTTACCGACTATGGCATCCAAATTTGTATGAACCCGACGTTGTTTTGGATGATTGTGGTGATCCCTCTCTTCCAGGAACACAATTAACACACGTGTCAATTTTTACGAGGTACGTATGTTTTACGAGGTTAAATATAGTTAGGTAAATAACCTAAACTCTCACCTCCCCCGTAACACAGTAAAATATACATGTTAAACAGTAACGTTTAGCTAAATCAATAGAATACCCATCATTATTTTTTTCATGCATACACGTACAAAACTATTGCGTGACCGACGTGCCTGGCCACGACGCACAGCATAAACCGTTGAACCGATGCCATAACATTAGGTGGACATACTTCTAGGGTATTCGAGAAGAAGACTTTTCAGAAATGGGCCCCTAACCGGGAGAAATAGGGGAAACGAATTTAACACATACGAAGTCGCGAACGTCTTCTTCTAGTATTATAGTGAAATAGGAATTCAATATTACACGGACAGCTTATAGAAGTTGCGTCGACTTTGAAAATTATGTAGAATAGCACATAGCTATTCCTAAGGCTAAACAAACACGTATTGATAAGAGCAAGGTTTTAATATGTATCCTTTGTGTCGTGCAGGAAACCTCCTGCTGAACCTTTTCGGCTGCGGCGCCTGCGTGAACATCGCGCAGTCCAACGCGGCGCCTGACATCGTGCTCATCGCCCTTGCCTTCGGTCTAGCTGTCTTTGCCATCGTTTCTGTAAGTTAACTTTGTCTTAATTCAGCAGGATTGTTTGTTACTAAATACTAAATAATATTGAAGTAAGTAAAAATATCCAGCCGCATTTATTATGCCACCAAGAAAGACTCCTGAATAACCACGGAATTAATGTTACCCTCCTAACGTATATATATATATAAGTAGCTATTATAATGAAATTAGTAAGCTGACAGCCACTCGGGGTTTAAGTTGCTTAGTAATAAAAGGACTTAGGTCACACAAAACACACTTTTATTTTAAACCTTTACCCCCCTTACTTATAAACGTGGAATAGGTAACCGTGGGGTAGGCCATGCTTTGTCCTTATCTGTAATTGTGACATTTGCATCTGACAGAAAGTGACATAGCATAGCATCATAAGCTACCCCACGGTTATTCCACGTTTATAAGTAAGCGGGTAACTCTTTATTCTTACGTTGGATTATGGAATAGAGGGATTAATTAAAATCGCTAGCCTATTTCAAAATCTTGTCCCGTGGCAGCATGTCTGGTGGTAACGTAGCTTATATTAAAAAACAACTAATGTTTTAAGAAAAAAAAGAATAACAGAAGTTGATAAAAAATTATGTGAAAACTATATGTGATATCGCTTTTGTATGTATAAAAGTTTGATAGTAAAATCAGGGACGATTTTTTTCTTACAATTTTTACATGTGCGGTTTTTTGGAAAAACTGGAAAATAACACGTTTGGGACACTTTCGGGAGTGCGGAACCTATATTAGTAAACGAAAAGTCATTAAAAGATCCCCCGACAACCTTGGATACACCACTTCGCATCATACCTTACTTAGTTCCATTTCGAGCTACATTTTTACATACAGGGTGTCCCAAAAATCGACGTTAAGCCGGAAATAAGTGATAGGGCAGCTCATAAGCTATCGATTTAATCCCTATGTACCTATGTTAAGCAATTTTTAGTACTTTCGGAGTTATTGATCTTTTTTATCGGAATTATCGTAATTTTTCCTTATGTCCATGTTACGAAAAACCCATAAGTTCAAGCATTATTTCAAGATTTTTTCAACCGTTTTTTACATCGATAGAATCATTATAAACTTAGGATGTTTTAAAAGCTACTTGCCAAATTTTTTTCACGACTACTACTACTATTACTAGATGAAAAGGGAACTAGGGTTCACTTAGTATGGAGAAAGTAACTTTGTGTGATTACACATTAGTTTCTACCGCTTGACACTTACCAAACCAGTAAAAATACTTAAAATAGAAAGAAATAATGAAAAAATAATTATTCGTGACAAAGGGTTAAATAAAGTACTAAATACTGACAAAAGGCCAAAGGCAAAAGACCTGTTGTCATGGAATGGTTCCAACTCAGCGTTATGCTGGCATTAAAGCCATCGCTGGTCTTCCGTTGCAGCATTTAGGGTAAACTCGGCTAATTACATGACTCGCGTAACTCAGTGATACCACGTTTCATGCTCATTTTAGAGTTACACGAACTCATTTTAATCCTGTAAATGCAACCTTAAAGTGTAGTACAGGTTTATTATCGCACTATAAGTATGTATTTATGTGATTAAAATAATTTTGTATACTCGTAGCTCTAAAAGAAGCATGAAACATGGTGTCACGGAGAAATCATGTAATTAGCAGAGTTTACCATATATGGCGAATTTTTACGAAAAGGCTTAAGCTGGCATAAAACTGTTAACTGATTGGTGAAAAATTGACAGATGTATATACCTATATTCTCAAAGACAATCCAACTATTTACACGACTTTCCCAAAAAAAACTCATTTACATAAATAGGTAAAATGTTATCAAGGTATGTTAAGTGAAAAACGTGAGGTATATAAAAAAAAACACTTTTCTGGAGCGCGTAGCTCAAAAACGGTTATGAATTTTATAAAGTATATTGAGTAAAAGTTATACATTTTTTAGAAGGTTTCATCTGTTTCTATTTTATTTTTTCTACGACGCACCATTCTCGAGATATAAGTAAAAAACCTAAAAGGTGGGTTGGGCCACACACACACAATAATTATAACACACTTTATACTCTCCTCGTCAAATAATATGGGTTGGAGTGCATTACTCATACTAAAGAGGCTATTTCGAAGCCTTGGATCCCCGCCAGGGAATGCTTGCTAAATTGTGCATGTTCAGAAAAACATATAAAATGGCAATAAAATGTAAGGAAATCCAAATACTGACCCAAACTCTCTCGCTGTGGTGTTAACTGATTGTGCGATAATTTAGGTATCTTAAGAACTTTTGACCTCCTCTATTGAACTTCGGAGTATCCACCATTAAACCTCACTCAAAAGAACCCCTGGCCAGGAGCCAAGGCTTCGAAAAAGCCACGTTTGTATGAAAGACGCACTCTGACCCGTATTATTTGACCACGAGTGTGGGTACGAAAATTTTACTATTACTTAGTATCGTACCTACCTATAATGAAACTCGCGACTTACTAATTGATGGCTTACCCAATGTTCTTTTACTATAAAATGCACACGCAAAACTTATGTACGTTGTTATTTGACTGTAACTACAAGTCACTTGGTTAAATGTGGACAATATTGAAAAATGAACGTAAACTTCAATGCTTAAAACTATATCCTTCTTGGACTGTCGTCGGGTAATAACTTTTACATACAAAATACCAAGTCACTACAGAATTCGCCGAAAACGTTTGGCCCAGCTCATAATGTCTTTTACCCAAAAAGGATTAATTGCTTTGATACCTAGAACTGCGATGTTAACCTTACAACTTCCTTGTAAGTTACGCATAATTTGGATAAAACGGGTTATTAAAAAGTAAAAGTGGTAAATCCCGTTGATTCTGGGTTCTGACTAACCACGCCGACTGTGACTCAAATGATCGTTCTACCTACTCGTATACGGCCACGAAACCATTCATATTAAGATTCGTAACAGAAATATGTTTCATAATGATTCAATTATTTCTCTCCACTTCCTTTGCGTGAAATTCGAATATAAGTGATAAAAATACAAATTACAATTACTTAACTTAATATTAAAACTAAACTCTTTAAAATAAAAAGTAAAGTAGTACCTAATATTGGATTCCTATTGTAGTATAATAGACTCCCATGGTTCTGGGCGTTTTAAAAAAAAGTGTACATCGTTAAGGGCAAAATTAAGAAAATTTAACTTTACCATTTCGCCACGAAATTTAGCCATACATTTAGATACGTTCATTTTTGTGACAAAATGGAAATGATGTTTTTTTTTTACCACTTTTTTGGCGTGACTAATATGTTTTTTTTTTATATATTAAGGACAAGGCACACGAGTACTCAGGCCACCTGATGGTAGGTAAGTGGAATCTGAGACCCATAGACATTTGAATTCTCAAGACTATAATCCTAAGACATCAAATGCGTCGCCAACCCTGAGGACCAAGATGGAATGCCTCTATGCTAGTAATTTCACCGGTTGTCTTATCCCCACACCGGAACACAACAATGCGAACACTGTTGCTTGGCGGGTGGTTAATGGATAAGATGGTGGTAGCGATCCGGACGGACCCTGCACGGGGTCCTACCACCACTAAACATGTATGTACTATACAGGGCGTCCCACGGCTATGCCACATGGAAGGAAAGTACCTTGAATATTGTAGATGGAACATTTTACTGAAAGAAGACATAGAAGAGTTATTTTAATTTAAAAAACAATTTAAGCTGCATTCATAGGTATTTAAATAATTACATGGTTGAACCGGGAATCGAACCGTTACACGAGGTAAATAATTACCCTGTAGCTTTATTATACCGATCGAAAGGCTTATTATTTCATAAGGATTATTTTTTGTTAAATAACATAGTGTCATAAATAAAAGAAAGACCATGAAATTTAACATTTGATGTGAAATTTTGTTCAGAAAAATGAAAAGCTGATAGATAGAGAGATAGATAGATTTCGACCACAACAAGATCAAAAAATCGACAGGGAGCGAAATAATCAAAAGAGTGCGACTTTGTATTCAACAGGAAGGGACTCCTGTTGAGCATTTGATAAATTAATTAATTTTGTATTAAAAATGTTAAAATTCATGGCCTTCCTTTTATTTCTACCCACCAAGCAACAGTGTTCGCATTGTTGTGTTCCGGGGTGGGAATAAGACAACCGGTGAAATTACTAGCATAGAGGCATTCCATCTTAGTCCTCAGGGTTGGCAACGCATTTGAGGTCTCGGGATTATAGTCTTGAGATTCAAATGTCTATGAGTCTCAGATTCCACTTACCATCAGGTGGCCTGAGTGCTAGTGTGCCTTCTCCTTAACATAAAAAAGACAAAAAAAAAAGAAAAAAAATCTACTATTTCGAAGTTATATATATACCTGCACCTTTTAATAAAATTTCTTTTTAACATTCAGGTGTACTGTCATTCGGTAATTTCTTGAACAGCCGTTTGAATATTTTGACGCAGTTCTTGCACAGAGTTAATTGGTTTGGAGTAAACTTTTTCTTTCAAGCAACCCCAAAAAAAATAATCCAGCGGGTTCAGGTCCGGAGAGCGTGGAGCCCATGCTATAGGACCCGCACGGCCGATCCATCTATTAGGAAAAGTTTCATTTTGGTAATTTCGAACTTGAACCGCGAAATGAGCAGGGCAACCATCATTTTGCAGCCACATCGTCGATCTTACGTTTAAGGGCACATCTTCCAATAAAATGGGAAGTTCGTTTTCAAGGAACTCCAAATATCTGGCTCCATTCAAAGTCTGGGATAGCTCAAAAGGACCAATTATTTTCCCGTTTATGATCCCCGACCACAAATTAATTTTAAAATGATATTGGGAGTGATCCTCTCGCATTAAATGTGGATTCTCTCCTTTTAATTGCCAGCTATGGTAGTTATGCATGTTGAAGAAACCATCTCTTTGGCAGGTAGATTCGTCACTCCACAGAATTTTATCAAAAAACATTGGATCTTCTTCCATTTTTCTTAACATGATACGACAAAATTCTACTCTAGGAGCATAGTCCCTAGGCTCCAGAGTTTGCACCCTTGTGATATGGAATGGGTATTGTTGGTGTCTTTTTAAAATGTTATGAACGGTCGACTTTGTGATGCCTGAACTTCTTGATATAGCCCGTGTAGAAGTTGAGCGATCTGTTTCCAGTTCAGCGAGCACAAGTTCCTCAATGCTCGTATCTCGAGGTCTGCCTTCGCCCTTACCACCCACACTTTGACCAGGCATTCTCCCTTCACAAAAAGCATTGTGGACTCTTACAAAAACTCGGTAATCGGGATGACGAGTATTCGGATATCTGCTTGCGTACAATGCAGCAGCTGCATTGGCATTGCCTTTGCATTCTCCATAAATATAATGCATATTAGCATACTCACGGGGTTCGTATTGATGCCTAGGCATGTCGTTATATCCTTTTCGAAGTCCAGGGCAAAGCTAACTAGGTCGTCGCAAACAAAATCCAAATAATTACCCAAAATATGGTTCTTCGTGGAATCAAAACTGTACTTGATAAATGTCAAAAGAAAACATCAAAACGTATAAAAAATTCATAGCCAAAAATACACATTAGGTAATTGTAAAAAAGTATGTATTACTCAGCAGAGAAAGGAGAGATTGTAAGCAAAGTATGTACTTAGTTAACATCCTAAATATTATTTAAAACTAATAAAAGAATTGCATTAAAAGTTGAATAAATGTAAGTACCAAATAAGTAGTCGCATTTCACATTCGTTATATCTGGTTTTCACTTGCTGTCACTAAACAAACATGTCGTAGACACGTTTTATTTACCAAAACACCAAGTTTCTCAACTCTTTCTTGATTGGACACTTGTTATAGTAACTAAACAGTATTGTTTTTAATAAACAGATTCGGTTTTTATTTACAAATATTGTTGTTGATGTAGGTTTCAAGTATTCTGTGATTCATTATTTTGCAGTAATTAGACGTTGGTTTTCATAAGAGAAGCGTTTTTTATGATATGACTAACCCAATCAAGTAAAGAGTTACCGATAACTTGGTGTTTTGGTAAAATTCGCTCTTAGTGAATACTAACAGCAATAACTTTATCTGTAAAGACGTAAACACCATGTGTTATACCAGTTTAGAATCAGTATTAGATACACTATTTTTCAACATATTGGCCACTCTGGTTTTCATACAAATTTTTTTCACCACAAGCAGTCAAAGTTGTTGCAAACTTTAAAGCAAAATGTGAAGTTATAAATTACTTTAAGATATGTTTAACAAGAAATTAGTGTCGCTACCATAATGCTCTAAGACACATCCGTTAGCATCACTATTAAAGAATATTTAACAGCAAACAGAACGACAAAATCTCTTTATTTGTGACCTTGGCAGTCATTACAGTGAAGCAAGGCAATAATTAGCTTATTAAGAAAATAGAAAAGTTCGATTATCTCGAAAACTTTTACCAAACCTGTAAGTCCTTTTTAGGGACCAGCCTGAGGTGCCCCATGGATGGGTAGAAGGTTATCCATTATTTACTGGGCACCCTGTATATGCATTAGATAGAACCATAAAAAACGTTGATAAAGTACCAACGTACAATGCGAACAAGAATTAGGGGACAAATGAAAGTAATTTCTTCATTTCAAAATAATTAATTGCCCACGACTCCGTCCACGTAGAAGTCGTTATTCCAGATTATGTGCTATTCCAGACTATAATCTATCTCTGTGACAAATTTCATCGATATCCGTTCAGCCGTTCCGGCGCGATTGAGTAACAAACATCCATCCATCCATCCAAACTTTCATATTTATAATATTAAAGGCTGGGTTTATCCGTTAGATCAAATTTCGATCAGGAATGATAAAAAAAGTGGTTTATTCAATAAGTAGGCCGCACGGGCACTTTTACACGTCAAAAATTGTATCAAGTAACTAAAGTCTGATCAGACATCTTTACTAACGAGCCTTTGTAAAAGCGAACCTTATTTTGTAACATTTTTTAAATCGAACTGAAGGGATCGATTCCTGAAGCCTACCTATTCGTCGAAATACTTTAAATGGTAAAACTTAGCCCCCGTGGTTGCCTAGTTAGGTTGCCTGGTGAGCTGTCCCTAATACACTGGTAAACATCTTAGCCTACTTGTGCAATATGTGGTTACAGAATTATCAACAAGTATTTTTAGAGTTGTAGGTATTTCTGTAGCTCTGCTACCCCACTCTGGCAATGAAGGCGTGATGTTGTGTACATGCTCGTACATAACGTTTATGAATCTAATTATACCTCATTCGATGTTACATTGTTTATGAATAATAATATTTTACCTAAGTAAATATGTCAAGACAAAACATTCGTATTTTTTTACATATTTTTGTTAAGTAATCATTAATACTCATCTACCTATATAAGTAGTATATTTTCGCTGTGTCCGTACTACAAAGCTGTAATTTGGCATAGCTAAACATTTAAGTTACGCCGACTAGTACCTAGTTGGTTACTAAGTTCTGTTACTAAGGTTTAATAAAAAAAAACAAACTTGTTATTTTTTTTTTCGTTATATATCATAATTAAAAGCTTAATTGTAAATGTTCAGGAAATAATAATTATTCCATATTTTCGCCCTAATTTCCGAGACGATCTTTTAACATTCACGGCTGGCATGGCACCAAGTAAAGCAATAAAAAGTTTTCTGAAAAAAAAAACACTTTTTGAAAACGCTTTAAAGGTTAATTATTTTAATTACGAAACTTTTTTGTTTAATGTTGTAAAGCCCCTCATCTCCGGGTATGTTCAGAGACCAGCATTGCGTGGCGTGTATCGTCGTCGTGCGTGGTTTGACCCACGCTTTCCTGCCCCGAATGGGAATCCTAGCGCTCTTAAATCAAGTTATTGCAATAGTAAAGAAGTAATTATATACCCTCCTTTTTATTTGAAATAAAATAAGGTTTGATTGATTTACCTACTATTGTACCTGTTTATGAAACTCCTTTATTTATTGTTTAAAATGTAATATATCTCAGTGACAGAATTTATCAACCGATTAGGTAAGTTGCAAAATAAAATAAATTTTTTTTTTTTTCGAGTACCTCCTAACCTAACCATACTTGAAGGCAAAATGTTTTTTTTTTACTTTATAACATCGAATGAGGTACAATTAGATACATCCTACATACGTAACATCACGCCTTCATTCCTAGAGTGGGGTAGGAAGAGCTACAAAAATACCAACAAGTCTAAAAAGATTTTTTATAATTCTGTAATCACATTTTGCACATAATTAGATAGTTTTTAAAAAACACGGTGTAAGTACTTATGGGTGAATTGCAAAAATATTGTACATAGTTAAGGACCTAATGCTTAACGTCAAAGCTTTATTGAAACAAATTATTTAAGTTTTAATATTAAACTCGAAAAATGAATTTAAATTACTTTATATAGAAAATTAGTTATTACTTGTTGTTTTTCATGTTTTTAGTACTTAATGGCTTCGGAACCCTGCACTGAGCATGGTCCGACATGCTCTTGCTCGGTTTTTTTTTGTTCCCCTCGAGAGAGAAATTGGCTCAAGATACCTGACTTCTAGATAATAGTACAAGGTTAGGGAAAGAAGCCCGGTTATGAGTGATTATCAATAGCATGAGTGTATACCCACTAAAAACCCCTCGGTGGTCTACCTCGGCGTGTGTGGGCAGCTCTGGGACCTTCAAACGTATATGTGCGCCAGTGCCGTGTCGATAGACCTAGGGCCGCGTTAACAAACTCATGTTGGCGGAGACGCCCGTCACAATACACGTCTAAGGAATCGTTAAGTCATAGAAAACTCTTTGACGCATCTTGAGACGAAACGGAAATCTCAGCTAGAAACTCACGGCCCTTAAAGTAGTATAGCGTCATTTATACATTTGTCAATGATTCTAAGGTGTGTTCTGACGTCATCAGCATCGCATTTATAAATAAGTTATCATATCAAACACGATAATAGCTGTGATAATGGATACTAAAAAAAAGTACTATAAAATTGTTCCTAAATTATCTGACTTCTGACAATATGCAACTGATGCATGACAGGCCTTAAAATTAGTGTGGTTTTATGAAACGAGCGCTAGCGAGATTCATATGTAATAGGATCAAACAAAATGTTTTAAGGCCTTATTATGTACAGTTGCATACACTACTTTATCTATGTATACACAAACAACTTTTCACAATCCTACTTAAGTACCAGCAAAAAACCAACCAAAAAATGACAACAAATTTAAATTCATAACCTTACAAAAATCGATACTGTCATAACATTACAGGACAGATTTTACCTACTACCTACCACAAACAAGAAAGTTCTCATATTGAAATTGGTTCTAATAATGCTGGTCATTTCCTACGGTTTCTGAACGCATTTTAGAGCACTAATGGTGATGAATGATATGATATGTGCGTAGATAAAATAATTTACCCGTATACATACTCGTACGTACAATAAAATCGTACTTACCTACTTTACCGTCATACTCAGATATTTTAAACTCAAACACACATTCCATACTCATAACATTTATTTGACAAGTACACACTGCAACACAATATACAAAGTGCAAAAAGAAAACAAGATTAGAGAAAAACGTCAAGTCTCGTTCCTTTTTCAAACTTGTGTATGAAAAATGACACCAAGAAGCTTATGTATGTATGTATGTATGTAAACACTTTATTGAACAAAAGAAAAACCAAAACAATACAATGAATAAAAATAAAAAGATGTACAAAGGCGAACTTATCCCATGAACACACACACTTATCTTATATATGACACTGGTGATAGCAATGCAAACAACTCCTTGAAGTGAAGAAAAGTGACCTTGAATGACGTCTCTTATGTTTACTGTCCCTTTCTTTAGGGAGAACATGCTGGATCCCGAGTTTAGGACACTACATAGTATACTTACAGTTTACGTTATAAAACAAAAAATAAATGTAAACGAACATTGAACAATTGAACATTGGGTACCTAATAAAAACCACAAATCCACTAATAATGCTAATACATATATTCATATTTAAATGTTATAAAAGACATACATTGACTCACATAACATACATTGAACTCGCGGTTGTCTTTACAAAAGTTTCAAGGCCTTAGGTGTCTCGGCTAGTGATCACAAGATACTGATTTCGATTCCCAGCGGTCGGTGATGCGCTGGATGGGGGGATAGGTATCGACGTCACCTACTAATAGTCAAAAAATAAAACTAATATTCGTGCTTATCTTACAAATATTTATTTCTTTACCAGGGATCGAACCCTTTCGACTAGATTGTTAAAGAATATTGCATTAATTTAGTGTGCTATTGAAATGTCGGTTTCGTTTTTGGCGTGGCCACGGCTGCCTGCGATAGAGCCGCTACTGAAAAAACCATGTGTTTGTGTTCAGGCTATAGGGCATGTCTCCGGCGGGCACGTGAACCCCGCGGTGACGGCAGGACTAGCGGCGGCTGGGCGCGTGAAACCGGCGCGCGCGGTGCTCTACGTGATCTCGCAGTGCGCGGGCGCCGCCGCCGGCTCGGGGCTGCTCAAGGCGCTCACGCCAGACCGCGCCGCCGGCTCGCTCGGCGTCACCTCCCTCGGCAATGACGTCACCCCGCTGCAGGGCTTCGGCATCGAGTTCTTCCTTGGCTTTGTGCTGGTTTTCGTCGTTTGTGGGGTAAGGTTATTACAGTATATATTAGTACCGTAAACTCCTGTTACTTTCTTCTTCCTAGCTTGAACTGTTTCGGAATAAAAACTTTAATTTAATACTTAAGTGGCCCCTAAACCTCGGGTTTATTATATTTCTCGGGAGATAAGATATGGCACGGTAAGATTTGCCAACATTCGTGTAACTAGGTACCTACTGATAATACAAGAGTTGTTGTTGGTACATTATTTAGGTATACCACATAGGTATACTCATGTATACGTCGGCTGACACTATGCATAAATATATATCAAATATGGCTTGGGCGAAACTACCTCTAAGAAGGTGAAATGAAATTTTAAGAGAGTTCGGTCATATTTCAAGTGACTTGAAAAATAAATAGAGGGTGGAAGTTTGTACGGAAGTTCACTCCCTTTTGAAGTTAGATTCATGAAATTTGATACTATTAAATAAAATTAAGTAATAAAGTTATTAAAAATTTCCTCTAACAGGGTGAAAGTTTGGAAGTATGGGTGTTTTTTTGAGCCATATATATACATGAATGTTAGCTTGCTAAACTTATAAGAATGTTAAATTGTATTCAGAGACAAACTTGATTCTGCCGTTGAAAAACTGTTGTCTCCGTACATCGACATAGGTCGCGATTGGTTTTCCAAATACAATTCAGTGACGATGCGTTCATTAAAAATTCAAAATATTTATTCAGTAAATTAGCAACAAGAGGGCTCTTTTAGATGCACTGCCTATTACCGGCGTGATATTTGGTTATATTTATTTATTTTTTAAAAAGTTTACTTAGTGCTGGCAGTATTGAAATTGGTTTTAATTTTGTGGGATCTGTATCTTACTGTGTTTCATCAGATCAGAAAATACTCCAATATCGACACACTTGTCAAATAAACAGCTAGATAGGTAAGGTGCAGTTAACTCTAAGATGGACTGTAGTATTGTTATAGAGAAGCCCCAGAAATATTCAGTCTTTTTTAGATTAAGTGCTCTAAAAGATTTAATAACAATCAAATGTTTGGAGTTACATGATAAAAGTTAAACACATAAGTACATTCCTTTATATGCCTTGACCTCGTGCCGCGACGAGTCAAAAACCATCCAATTCCAATTTAAAACTTTTTTTGTATGCTGTCATAGTCGTTGTCACCTTTTACTGTTTTCACAACGACACGGGGCGCCACTGTCGCGCGTGAACGCGGATTCTACAGTCGTAGGTACCTATTATTGGAACTTACCTACACTTCCACACTTTATTCTATCAGTATTCGAAATTCTTTTTAGATAACAATAATTGTCATGTATTATATAATATTCGTTGGTAATTATATCACAAAAATAACATCGAGGTAAGATTTCGACTTTTTTATTAGGTAGATATGAGCTCTGAAAGTCGTTAAAATTGTATTCCCCGTCTATTTTTCAAGGTGAAACTTGTAAAAACTCGCTAATTAGTAACAATAAACTAATACTTTTAATAAAATATATTTTCAACGAAGTAACTAAACAGAAGTTTAAGATAACAAAAATTATAGCATTATATTGATCTCAGATTTCATAGAATGTCTTAAAGTTCGGGGGTCTAAGTTTACTGGTCATCTGAGTGCGTTTTCTTTTTTTTTAAATATAAAAAAGGTTGAAACAAAATACTTCGACGTGAACGGAGTCGCGGACAAAATTAAGTTGGTAATTAAAAAAAAACTCTTCAACGAAACCTTAATAGGTAGTGCACCGACTAACTTGCTCTTGACTGGACCGGCTTTCCCTACTGGTTTGGGCTATGCTTCGGCACTAATGGAAATAAGTTCGAAATGGAAAAAAAAAATTGTTTTGTTATGGAATTTTTGGATTTTTCTCTAATTTGTGCTAAACACCTTGCTTCTTGCCAAATTTCACGATTCTAAGTTTAGATTTTGATTGAGAGTGTCGAAACATACGTTTTTTGCGGCATAAACGGTCATAACTTTTTTGTAAGTTAACTTAGAAGTTTTATTTTTCACAGCAATAGGGACTGTGGACCTGAGTATATGATTTTAATTTCAACTCGATACCTTTATGCGTTTCTGAGATAAATGGTCTTGACAGACAGATGGACGGATGGACGGACCGACGCGCGTACAACAAAGGGTTCCGATTTTTGCTTTTGAGGTACGGAACCCTAAAAACGTTAGAGACGAGTACGACGTAGGGTTCATGACGACCTGCTCCCACTCCTTCCGCCTGCCTATTTAGAGAATAACACCATAGTTCGTGACAAGATTTATTTAAAAAACCCTTACTTGAATTTTCCATTTAGCCGCCAATTAAATGAACGTGATTGCATGCACATCCGTGTTAACCTCGTGGAAAATTGAACTCGAATAATAAACATATACGACAACTAATTCTGTAGGTTGGTTACTAACAATTATCGAAGCTCTATAATATAGAGAGCCTAGCTTTTTGTCCGCGACTTCATTCACGGAAAGTTAGAACTTCCGTTTAAAAGTACAGATACTGTTTACATCACCTTCGAAGGGTATTTCACTGGTTCAGGCTCATAAAACACAATTTAACACAACTTTACAAACATCACCTAACGTTTTGACGCGAGAGGACGCGTAATGGCGTACGTAATGAAAAATGATTATTGTAAAGTGCAATGTTTTAATCTGATTTTTGGGTTTTTGAGTCGTCGCGGATCGAGGTCACGCGCGACAGTGGCGCCCCATGTCCTTGCAAAAACAGTAAAAGGTGACAACGACTATACCAGCATACAAATAAAGTTTAAAATTGGATGGAAAAATCCGAAATGGTCTCGGCTTCCCTGAGAAGCTTTTCTACGCGTTTTTACCACGTGTCACTGCCAAGCTGCTACTTTCTGGTGCGTTTGGTTATGCATAGGAAATTAGTGTTCGATTCTTAGGGAAACCGGTAGGAATCGATTCTCTGACGTTGATGTAGCAAAGGATTTTGAGCGGTTCTTTACCACTAAATCATTACAATCTTTCATGTAACTCCAAGTACTAAACTTCAGTCCATCTTAGAGTTAACTGCACCTTATCTTGCTGTTTTATATTTTAACAAGTGTGTCCTTATTAAAGTGTTTTCTGATCTGATGAAACACAGTAAGAATATACCCTTGTTTAAGACAGGGGCAAAAATAGTTCTCACAAATCTAATAACAATTGCAGGAAACACACAGCGACCCGTTTCAAGTCCGGGGTGAATGTGCCTTCTTTGCTCCTTTGCTCAAATTCTGTATTTAGTTTCATCGCCCTGCAAGTCGGTCTTTGGTCAATTAGTAAAAATTGCTGAAAGCATTCGATACATTTGTAAATTAAGATGCTACACTGAACGTCAATCGTTCACTTCACCATTTCTGTTTCCTGTCAGGCGTCGCCAACAAGAAATATAACTTAAAATTGAAAACGAGAAGAAGGCACTTCCATCTAAGCAATTGTTCAACGAATCACGGTTTTCACGGTTAGTATGTTTTGATGTGTTCCTGTTTATAGCTATAAGGCTCAACTTTTAAAAGAAACGCACCTACTTTTCTTCACGTATTGGTATAACTAACATGGAACAAATCAGTTTGTACAAACAAATAGACAAAGTTACTTTCACATTTGTAACATAAGTATGTATAGTTTATATTATATGTAATAGGTATGGATAGATTTGATTCGAATTAGATTAAATACCACTTAAATACATTCATAGAAAATATTCAATTAAATACACAGTTCCCACGGAAATATCGACGCAGAGGGAGTCGGTTCAAACCTATATTTACTTATATTATACTCGTAGATATAGAAGTAAGGCAGGGCGGGTCGCTAATCTATACTTAATAAGTAGGTAATAAGAATAAGCCCGTCGAGTTACATAGGTGATGCAATGACAATGACAAAAAGTTATCTAGAATGCGAATGCCCACTAAACATCGCGCCGGCGGCGGCGGTTGCGTGTTTTATAATATGGCACCTCCGAGCCTCCATTAATAATAATAAACTACACGTTTTTTTATATCATACCACACGTCTCTCAACATATTCAATACGGCCAACTATTATATATTCTGTGATACGGCTGTGTGTGACTTATGTTAAGATTTTTATTATAATTGTATTCTTAACAGCCATTAATAACATATTCGATGGGTCACAGTAATCTAAAAACATCACTTTACAGACGTAGTAAAGTTGAATGACATCATTGAATAGAAGAAAAAATACAATTACCTACCTACGAGGTTGTGAGTACAATTAAGTGTAAACGTGACCAAGAGGGACAACTTGCCTACGATCGTTGAGTTCCTATGCTTATTACGCGATGAATTCAACACGATTTTGCGCTTGACTCTTAGCAATTAGCGGTGGGTAAAGTTCCGTTTAGACACGCCTTTCAATGTAGAGTAACTCAAGTCAAGACTGCAATGAAATAGGACGTAAGTAGCCGTGACCTCACGTGGCTGATTGCAATTATATGCCGATCATCAACATTTTAAAGAAACAGGAAATTACCAAAGTGAGATTTATGTAATTTTCGAATATTAGGGGTAAATCTACAAAGACAGGACTTCGCAATTAAGGATAATCAATAAATAATTAAATTTTAAATCTTACACAGCAGAAATCATAGTCTGTGTTTGAGTTAGCTATTTAACTACGGCGAGTAGGTACATACCTAGGTACTTAGGCTCGCTTGCCCGTAAATGTTAACCTTTTTTTTACGTTCCACCTAACGCTTTTTACGGACCTTTTACGGGACCTATAGCGCCAAAACGTAGCCCCCCTGTGGGCTCGCCTTAAGGCGGGGAACTCTCCTAGCTCTCTCGCCTACTCCGCTGAAAGCACCCTGGAACACAGCGGGGGCCTTCCAGCTCAGGACCTCTTACAGACTCTTTATAGACCCCCCGATCGCAGGCCCCCGTTACGGTGGCATGCGGCTGACATAAGCCAACCGCCGCCGACCCAGACGCCTGCGGCGCATTGGCAGCTCTACAGGTTCAACCTCACGCTGCCGCTCCGCTGCTTCCTTCAGCGACATGACTGTGTCAATGAAGGTCACCATCGCCTCCCATGCCTCCTCGCCGCCAACCATGGCTTGCACCAACCAAGGCAGGTAGCGAGAGGTCCCCGCCTACATACGAGTTAATGTTAAACCTAGGTTTACCCCGGGTTCACAGGTTAAACCAGGGTAATTAACCAAGGGTTACATTTATGTGCAAGCGGGCCTTAAGGAAATAAAATTTCAAAATTTTGCAATTATACTCATAAAGATAATGAGATGGTCTCAAAAAATTACGAAAATTGAGAATGACCCACCCTATGAGAACGAATTACGGCAAACATTTGAAATTTAGTCACTCATATTTAACTAGCTTTTGCCCGCGACTCCGTCCGCGTAGAAGTCGTTTATCGCTGCTCCCTCGGGAACTGGGCCATTTTCTCCTGCGTAAAAATGATATTGCGTTTGACGTGTTTTAGTATCGTTTTTAACTCCGCCGCCATTGTCAAGCGAATAAGAGTTATTTAAACGTTGAGAACACGGAAACACAATTTTCCGAGTTAAAAACTATCCTATGTCCTTCGCCGGGTCTCAAACTATGTCCGTCCCGAACGAGCTTCGTCTAAATTGGTTCTACAGTGTAAGCGTGAAGTGGCGACGGATAGGCTTAGAGTATTCGTCGACACGACTCTTCTACAGACTTAATATATATATAAATGACGTGCCGATCACCACTCTGCCCTCTTAAGCCAAAACGCAGTATCTCAGATAAAACTCCTGTTGCAATATCAACCATATGACTAACAGAAGAGAATTGAAACTGCTTTGGTAGTTGAATTTGAGATACTGCTTATTGGCTAAGGGGGCAGCACTACACACATAAAATCAGCAAAAAGTTGTTGGATTTCGGAGGCTAGGTAGGTTCAAATAATAATTTATGTTACTAAAGCGCTTGCATTAGTACGGCAGGATTAGTTTATACATATTGCAGTGAAATTAATTAGGTACCATATAATACTTTATGAGTGTAAGTCTTAAATAGTTTGTATGAAAATCAGTAGGAACTTCCTGATGTTTAACCTTAGGTGAAAAGGTCAAGGATAAGCTCAGCAGTTTCAGACACCGGAAGAAGCTGTTGGAGGCCATTAAAATGGTCATTCGTCGACTCCTGGAAAAGCGCATAAAATATAAAGGCGAACACTTCGCCGCCTAGATATAGTAGTGGCTGATATTTTATCGTTTACTTTCTTAGTTTAGTTTAGATTGTGCCGTTTTTTAAGCTTTTGTTTCTTTTTATGGAACCTGTTTCCGGAGTAAAATTACATGTTTCATTTCATTTTATTTAAAAAAAACAATAGGAATACTTTATTTATCTAATTTAACTTTTTGTTTTATTCTGTTCCCGAAATTTTCAGTTTGGCTCTCGTATTTCTCTGTTCCGTAATAATACTATAACAATACCTATTGCGCTTTCACGTAATAGTTCATGGAATGTATTTCAACGTTTTATACCTACCTAGTTTAAAGATATTATTATTGACACGGAAATCGAATCACCTCGCTTCAGTCGGCCATTACCGCTGAATCACGACATTAAATTGTAGATCCGTCTACATCTTTTTAAAAAAATAAAACAAAGTACCTACCAGAGCACTTAGTCATTCTAATCACAGCGTACCTGTAAGGTTCATTATATTATTAGTTACAAGGTTACAACTATTCAATTTACCATATTTGGACGCGTTTATTAAATTCTCTAACTCGATAAATTGATAAGTAGGGAATGCCAGAACACTTGCAAATTGGCTATCACACGAAAACCTATCTAAGGGTAAATGTATCTACATACCTTCGCCCTATATTACTTGTTGATGGCATGGCCGAAAACAAAATAATTAAACCTCTAGGGGAGTACTAGTAAGGACATAACTTGTTAAATACAACATTTTAAATGGCAACAGGTTACCATAGTACTTGACTTAGACCCAAATAGTTTGACCAGTATAGTTATAATCTCATCACTGTGCCATAAGGTATATATAGTTTACAATGAGAAGTTATCACAAAAAATATGCTTTTAACCTTTTTACCGCCACGGTCGGCTGCAAGTTTTTGTGCCCCTGACGCTATCGACGTCACATGCTGCAACCGCGCCGATTCAAAATGTATGGAGCAGATCGACCGCCCGGCGTCCCGGGCGCGAAAATCCTATAATAATAATAATAATAATAATAATAATATCACGGGACAATGTCACACAAATTGACCTAGTCCCAAATTAAGCCCTAAATAGGCTTGTGCTATGGGTACTAGACAACGATAAACTTACTTATATAGAGAAATATATACTTAAATACATAGAAAACATCCAAGACTCAGGAACAAATACTCGTGCTCATCACACAAATATTTGCCCTTACCGGGATTTGAACCCAGGACCCCTAGCTTCGAAGGCAGGGTCACTCCCAACTAGGCTAGCGTGTCGTCTATGACGTGATATGCCGTGTTTGGCGGACTAAAAGTTAACAGAAATATGTTTATTTGATGTTTAACGTTAGTTTTGTGTCAGGTGTGCGACCCGAACAAGCCGGACGGCAAGTCGACGGCGCCGCTCGCCATCGGGCTCACGGTGACGCTGGGCCACCTGCTCGCCATCGACTACACCGGCTCAGCCATGAACCCCGCACGCTCCTTCGGCTCCGCTCTCGTCGCCAACGACTGGCTGAACCACTGGGTAACGACGCGTCTATACTAACAAGCCCGACAACAAGCTAACGGTGCCATCAGCACCGCGCTCTTTGCTAGTTTTTTGCTTAACCAATGTCACAATCTAACTCAAGGTCTGGTGGAAGGTCCTACATGATGAAAGCATCCTGGCCGAACAACGTCCTTTTCCGGCGGCCCTGCGTGCCCGTATTGAACGTCTTAACCATTGATTAAATAAGAGTTACTGCGTACGCTCTGACGACATATTCTAATACTAAGTTTATAATGCTAAGCTCCGACAATATTATTCTGTACCATGGCGAACCTGAGCCTGTGTAGGGCTAGGCTAGGTGACGAAAATGTATGGTTATTTAACCAAATACCATTCTTTGATTCGGTGCAATAAATACATCGATGTCAAATAATAACCCGTGAGCCCGCAACTAATTCGTTACTAAGTTTTGATCATCGACGATCATAATTTAGTAGTCGGTATAAGTACATGAAACGCAAGTACTCAAATGTTATTATATTAGTAGATACGTAAAATCAAAAATCGATCAAGTAGATGAGGTACTTAATACGATTAAGGTTAGATACCTGCTCAGATACCATGCATGACAACCATCAAATAAGCTTAACTCTATTGTCAGAAGTACCTAGGTACTCATTGATCGTTTTAAAACTCACGTCGATAGATGTGAGGACCCTTTACGTGGCAGTTTATCGTGTCTGCAACCTGGGTAAGATCTAATAAACCGAGATCAGCCCCCTATTTCACCATCGTGACAATGACATGTGACAGGTGACCATTCGGTATAGGTACATTGCAAATTTAACACGATGATACATTACTGGGTTCATGTAAGCTGCGCCACGTACACTAAAATGTCACCTGTCACCTGTCATGGGCGGCTCACGGCTCCCATTAGGCTCTTCGATGTTTTTCTGAACACAAGTACTTTCTTGCAGTCTCTGGATTGCAGTTTCGCGATTGTTGTCTTGAGAATCCAAATGAGTCTCAGATCCCACTTGTCATCGAGTGGCTTGTTTACCCAGGGTTTTGAATATAGGAACCAGGGTTAGGGTCAGGGTGGCTTCTCTTTGCCATAAAAAAATCAATTAACTATTCGCAGGTGTACTGGGCCGGGCCGGTGGCGGGCGGCATCGCAGGCGCACTGCTGTACGTCCACGGATTCTCCGCGCCGCCGCTGGACGCCTCCGAGCCGCCGCGGTACCGCCCCGTCGCCTCCGACGACAAAGAGGTAGCTATAACATGGCCATCAAATAAAATTTATTTGTAAGAGAGTGAGACCCGTTTCCGTAGTTAACAAATAACGATAGAGCAAGTATGACCACGAGGCCGATCGGTATTTCGTCTCGCATCTCATTTAATTAGCTTACACCTCAGATCAGTCTGTGATCTGAGGCTTACACCATATTTTTACAATGTATGGTCATTGAAAAACTATTTTCAGGAATAGGCTCACCCAATTTTAATGGTTAGGATTTTAACACGTCCGCGGACGAAAATGATAGCATTCGAATTCAGCAAACTGTTCCCAACAAGTGTGCCTTTATTGCCCAAGAACGTATTCATATTTGTTTATGTATACACGACACGATAGCCTAGTTTAAATCCCGGTAAGGGCATTCCTGAGTCTTGGATGTTTTCTATGTATTTAAGTATATAGTTCTCTACATAAGTAAGTTCATCGTTGTCCAGTACATGGTCTCGAGCTTAGTTTGGGACTAGGTCAATTTGTCATTTGTATAATTTGGCGTTTTGGAACCAAAAGACATCGAAGGGAAGTCGGGCACGTCGAAAAATATTAACGAAAAAGCAAAAAAACAAGTTAAACGAAATTAGTTTCTTAACATTATACCCTATTGCCCAGGCCACTTGCGATTTTTTTGGATTATTTCCAAGTTTGGATTGTTTGTAAACAGTCATTTTGACTTAGTTTATTATTGAATCCACCAAAATATCATTCTGGAAATTACTAGAATTATCTTATAGCTGGATTTATCAGGAAAAATGCTAAATCAATTTTTATGGTTAAAATGTATTGTTTGACATCAGACACAATGACCGAAATAAAAATCCAAAAATAATGTAAGTAGTTATACTCCCGTATACAATAATACAATAATGTAGTTATGTTCCTACATAAAAAATATTATTAACAGAAATGCGCTAATTGTTTTTATAGTAAAAAATATTTTCAATTATGCTCTTTATTTTCTGTTGGATTCAGTTCAATATATGACAGGAAGCGTATTATAAACCATTAGCGTACCATAACTGAACCTACTCGTATATGATTTACCTACTTTACTCGATTTAAGTATGCAATTAATTTCAAATCAATATTTTTTTGTGATGTAGGAACAAAAATAAGTGAATTCTATATGTACATGAAAGAAAATGAGTTAAAAGAAATATTTCCAAAGTAAATAATACTTATAGCACATTTGCTCTATTTTAACAAAATTATAACAGGTTAATTTTATTTTTTTTACTGGTCGGCTATAATTTTAAGTGGATTAATACAGAATATGCTTGTAAACTGGCTAAACTATTTTTGACATAATAAATTTACTGTTATAGATAGGTATATTGTTGAGTTTCGATCCAAAGAAGTTTTAACTTTCCTTTCCCTATTTTTTAGGGTTCCGTAGCCATACTAGGAACCCTTATAGTTTTGCCATGTCCGTCCGTCCATCCGTCCGTAGCCTAGTTTAAATGAAAGAGCATATAACGAATATTAAAGGAAAACTATCACGACTAAGTACCTAGACATCATTGGTTCTTGAGATACAGGCGATTAAAGTGATTTATTTAAAAAACGACTTTTCCTTGCGTTTAAAAAAATGTTTAATGGTTTTAAATATTTTTAAAGACAGCTTACGTGAATGTGAAATACAATTCTCTGCTATAATCAATAAACTCAATTGTTATATCATTAAACAGAATCTCCATTAAACAGGCTTTTTTTGAGAATGCAGCTTTTACACCATGCGATTCCAGATTCCTAAACTATAAATTTGTCTCGAAAGATAAAAAGTACTAATTATTTATACATTTTGTTAAAAGTGTCTTAAAGCAAATTTTATCAGCTTTCTTTAAAATCAAACGAAACTGAAAAATTCTAATAACTGTGGCCGTGGCATCAAAAACGGCGAACCAGGGTACCGAACTTCCAAAATGTTGAAAAGTTGAGATATCTTGTTTTCAGTGCGACTTATACTAACCATGATTTATCATATTTTGGACACTCTTGAGCTGAGCTATCCAGCCCTGTAAGGTATGTCACATATTGCCGTTACTAAGTCCGTCAATATGTGACCTAAATACTCGTAAATAAGTCGGTTTATTACAAGTATTCAATAGATCATGTAATTACCAGCACTATCCTTATTAAAATATCCTGTTAACTATCGAACGCCATGCGATACCATTACGCAAGACAAGTTATTTGTTAAGGAAAAAGATAGCTATCGCAAATGGAGGTAGGCATGAAGAGACTATTTGCGTGAGTAGCTATCAATCAACATGGTGAGCATTACCGCGCTGGGCCACTCCCTGGGCGCACCTTCAGTCGTACTGACTATGAGTAACGCCAGAGTCGCCACTGGTGTATCAAATTAACATGCAAATGCCAGTTGTTGGCAGCGAATGTTTACCGATGTGTTTATAATTGCAAGCGCACTGGACGCCTGCCGGCGGTCTCCACTGTCGCTACTGCTTGGACGGTGGAACAAAATGTAAGTGGTCACGACAAGGTAACGCTCCCTCCAACGTAGTTCCTTAAGCTACAAGTTGTTTTGTCGTAAGTTTATGAGGTTTTAGCCGATCGATCGGGACATTGGCGCTCGAACACTTTGTTTATTACCGAGAGGCGCAACCAGGTGCGGATACGTACCTATAGGTACCTAGTTTACAGAAATGTTTCCTCTCTTCTCAATATTAATGCTTTCGTTTTAGTTGTGCTTACCATTTCTTTATCTTACCCCGTAAGCCTCGATATTTACCTTGATATTTGCATAAGAATGTACTAAATAAACTACAACAACCGCTACTTAAATTTAACACGCATTCCTCAAACGATTTATCTTTGTTTTTGTGTTACAGCTGAAGCGATTGGATGGCGGGAAAGCCGAAGAGATGGCCTGAAGCCGAGCCGCGGCCGCTGCGCGTGTGCCGCGCCGCGTCGCCGTGCCTAACCAACCCTTCCATTACCAATAATAATGAACCCAGGAATACAACCCTAAAAAGACAGTAATATGGAGCTTGATGAACTCTGCCTTAAAGGGACATCTGTTAAAGTATAACAAGCCTTATCGTTAGGTACTTTACTGGTCGTATATGCCGTGCAATACGATTCCTATAATAGTCTAAGATCCGAGTATACAACGACATTCACCGAACTGGTTAATGGATGAAAGTATTTCATATTAAACTAGCGACCCGCCAGCGGCTTCGCCCGCTGCAATTTTTTTTCTTTCACATCACTTAAAGGTATGAGAAATAGATGTTGGCCGATTCTCAGACCTACCCGATATGCACACAACATTTCATAAGAATCCGTCGTGTCGTTTCGGAGGAGTATGGGAACTAACACTGTGACACGAGAATTTTATATATTAGATCAATATGTTAAAAATACATTGCAAATTTCATTCATAGTTTTTTGTTTATTTTTATATATAAAATATATGTGTGTATATATTTTACTTGATATTAAAGTAGGTATATATACCTATACATTTTTAGTAAATAAAAAATATACCTTTTTTTGACATTAAGTTTATTAATTAACCAGACCAGTGCAAATTACTAATATTGATTTACCTGTTTATACCTGCCTACCCAAAAGTCATGATGGCAAAAAATAGCCAACCAAGCTTTTATTGTATACTGTTGATTGGTATGTAATTTTGTATATTACCCGAAACGGTGACATGAAAACAAAATAATGATTTGTAATTTATCATATTCTGGACTGATTTTTTTAGTTAACTCACTTGCATAGTGCAAAAGTTTATTGACATACATATTTAATTGAATAAAAAATACTTTCATCCATTGACCAGTTCGGTGAAGGTCGTTGTATACTCGGATCCTATACTATAAACAGATGCACCCACTTTACTAATTTGAGATAAGATGTTTTAAGATGCATCATCCACTGTTTAATCTATTCTTTACACCCCTTGTAAATAATTGACTTTTTCATGTATAGGTGGTTAATAACTTCGGGTAAATTTCTTACTCATGTGCTTGACAATGTTAAATTTTGAACTCGAAGTAAGGTGATCTATCCTCGGTCTGAAGAAATGGGCACTAGCGCTGTTATTGCGTTACTATGGCTGCGGGTTACATCCCTAGGAACTTTGGCACTCAAGTCAAATGAATGAATAGAATTACTTAAATAAAATGTTAATGCCTATCGCATGCATGTATGTAATTAGGGTAGGAATATATTTCAATCAGTGGGGACACAAAAGAGGCTTTGTCCTACAAAAGGTGGTGTAGAAAATGTTTTAATTTGTATTAAGTATAGGCTTAGTCATGAAAAATGAAAGTTTTTGACTTCGAGGGATGACAGCGTTAGCCGCCATGAATTGAAAAAGTATTTTTTTTTTCTTATTTAAATGAACAGTTGACTTTATCACAAAAATGTCTATGAGAAGTATTAAGACAACAAAATTTCCCTTTATTTATATTTGTGTTTATTTTATACCTCTTACATACAAAGTACCTAACAAGAGGGTTTTTTTATATTGACAAAAAATCATCTATATTTGTATAATTGAAATTTTTAACTAAGTGTTTTAAACATATATTTTTTTTAAAGCCGTTTTGAGGTTCCAGGTACCTACCTGGAACAAGTTATCGACGGTTACCTAACCGTCGATAACATCATTTTCCGCGCTGGCCACCTTTTTTGCCACCAACAAAAGACGCTGCATCATACCACCAAGTCGGAACATGGCTCGGAATGGAAAGAAATCCAGAAGAATCGGGCTGGAGATATGACTATACCTACTCCTATAGGTAGAGCATGTAGCTGCAGAAAATCTGGATTGAAATCTTCTATTGCGTGTGGATCCTTTAGTGTTCAGGCATGCGAAAATGCATCAGAAATTGAGATAAGTAATAATTACGACAAATCACAATGCAATGAGATGGAAAATGCCAGCGCGGATAATGAAGAAGTTATAGATATTAACCTTCGTAGAACCACAAAATTATTTCAAAAATATTAGTACCTATTAAAAATCAATCTTAACAATATAGATTTTTTTTATTTCAATATAATTTTTTTCCCTCTTGTAACTTTGTATCTATAAGACGTACAGAATAAATATAAACAAGAAAAAGAAATCAATTTTATTGCTTTATACTTCTCATAGACATTTTTGACATAAAGTCAACTGTTAAAGCATTATGTAAAAAACGAAAAAAATTGGCCCCTTTAATTCAAGATGGCGGCAACGCTGTGACCGCTCGAGGTCGAAAATTTTCATTTTTCATGACTTGCCTATCCTTAAGCTATACAAATTTAAACATTTTCTACACCACCTCTTGTAGAGCAAAACTACCTGCATTCTGAATTAATAGTCTAAGATCCGGATGCATGACAACTACGTTAATGTGTTTTTTAATCAAAATTCAATTTTTCTGAATAATAAATAAGTGGGGAATTTCATTTTTTGCCAGGGTGCCTATCAAAAACGTGTGCTAGCTTGTATTTTTAATTAAAAGAATGACTTGCTCTTTAATTAAATTATATACCACTTCACAGCAATGTGCGTTAAGAACTTGATGCCGTAACGCACTTGGCCGCCACCTCTCGGCAGCCAGGTGTAAACAGGCAAATACTTTGTAACAGTTATATGTTCGTGACGTATATACATTATCTATATATAAAATTAAAGCTAATTCATTACCTGGGACTTCGGTTACCACTTTGCATTTTATTCATCAATAATAACTAACTGAAAGGAGCCAGCAAAAGGGTGCGAGTGGTAACAGATGGGAATAGCTCTTTGAATTGAATGTATTTTGTCCTGCCCAGAATGGATTTCAGACATTGTCTCTATAAACACCTACCCCATCCTAAAAAGCTACATATCTTTAAGGTTTGCGGCAGTTGCCGTTGGTAAGTAATAACTTTTTTTAATTTGCCACGGCCTGGTCCGCGAGCAGTTTTTACAACAGTTAACATTTTAGCCTCCTAAGGCCTCTTGTACAAAAAAATTTACATAATACGTTTATTAGATAATATACCTAATGCAAAGGGAATAAAATAGGTTCTCCTTTGTTTTCATGAGGGACTATCAAACTAGAAAATTGACTCTATTGCATTTGTAATAGGTTCATACTCCATTGGCAAATTTCGTTGTATGGTGGGTCTTAGGAGGTTAGAGCATGTAGGAGAAAAGTTACAGTAACCGCTCAGTCGAAATAGCCCCGTTCGAACATAATTAATTAATCAAACAGTCTACCAATAATACATGTTTATACACTGAAATAGTATCTAGTTAGTATTTATACACTATATGAAATGTGAATTGGTCGAATATTCCAATGTCTCTAACTTTACTAACATTACTTAGGTAAGATTTTTACATGCACTAAGTATATCTCTTAGGTATCACAGTTGCTACATACTAACTGAACAATTAAAGGGGATACTGATATAATTACGTCAGATCCTTTAATCATGATCCACCAAAACAATTATTTACCTCATTTTCTCATCTACGGTCACAGACTCATTGTTGACACGTCATAGAACCTTGTCGCAGAAAAGACATTTCGGAATTGCAAAATTGATAGTTTTGTGTGAAACTACAACTGTGTTAATTGTGGTACACCATATTCTTTTTACAATTAATAAATTAACCATTTCGAGGAATCATGTTAGGCTTACCGACCCACCCACATTTAACAGATTTATCAGCTTTATCGAAATGTTTTTTTTGGTATTTTATATTTAAAAAAAAAAAGTTTTTTATTTAAAAGATATTAAGCGTGTTCAAACCTTGCTATATAAATATTTACTGAAACCCTGCAACAAACATTGAAATGATTGATTAACTTTGAACATTGACGTAAACTAAGTACTTCTTGTCATTATGATTTGTGTTATTGTGACAGGTTCTACAATAAATAATTGTACAATATTTGTGAAACGCACAGGGCCGGACTTGAGGGAGGGCAACTGCGGCTTCCACAAGAACCCTCTCTTGTCTGCACAAGTTGTGGGTAACCAATATGAAAAAGAATTAGGGGCTTCCACTCCTTCGTTGCCCCAGAGCCCCACACCTCTTAATCCAGCCCTGGCAACACATGTTACGGATGTATTGCATAATTGTTTTCATTCGTATTATCACGGAAACGTACGAACGTTAGACACGTATTATCTAGTACGTTAGTACAAAAAGTATTGTGACCGACTGAAATAGCAAGAGACGTTTCCGTGAAAATACGAAGGAAAACAATTATGCAATTCATCTGTTTATAATAATCCCATATACCGAGCAACCTGAGATCAAAGAGTGCTAATATTTATCAAGCAGTTAAATAGCACTTGTAGAATGTCTATTTTTGTAATACTTTAATTAGGGATAAGTAAACGTACCTAGTTTTTAAGTGAAGTATAAGATTTTTGGATTATACAATTTAAACACTATTCTTACTATAATTATATTTGAATAGTTTACCTACTCATCGGCGTAGCTATTGTACCTATTGGCATGTGTTCAATAATAAATGTACGTGTGCACTTTAAAATAATTTGTTTTTTTAGTATGATGAAATAAAGATATACTTAACTATTTTACTTATGTAGTTTTATAGCTGTATTCAGCAATTCAGCTGTACACGAAAAAGCATGCCAAATTCCTTTTACCAAAATTGGTCCAGCCGTTTCGGCGTGAAGAAGTTCCAAGCACACACAAACTTTCGCCTTTATAATATTAGTGTGGTTGCCGGGTTAGAATAGTGCCATTCCATGTCTTCCCGTGGATGTCGTAAGAGGCGACTAAGGGAATGAGGGCTTCTAGTACTATTAGGCGATGGGCTTGCAACCTGTCACTAATACACTGGTAAACATCTTAGCCTGTTTGTGCAAAATGTGGTTACAGAATTACCAACAACTCTTTTTTGTAGTTGTTGGTATTTCTGTAGCTCTGCCTACCCCGCTCTGGGAATAAAGGCGTGATGGTATGTATGTATGTATATATAAAAATACCCTACTTCCCTTGGTCACGGCATCACGCGTGAATGGCTGGACCGACTTCGGTAATTCTTTTTTTGGCGTGTTTGTTATTGTCAGGAGAAGGTTCTTCTAATATATAAAATTCTCGTGTCACGTGTCTCATGTCGTGTTAGTTACCATACTCCTCCAAAACCGCTCGCCCGATTTTTATGAAATTTTATGTGCATATTCATTAGGTCTGAGAATCGGCTACTATATATTTTTCATACCCCAAGTGACATGAAAGAAACAAAAAATAATAATTGCAACGGGCGAAACTGCTGACGGGTCACTAGTATAAAATATAAATATAAGAAAGTTGCGCGAAAAATTAGAAAATAGTTAATAACACAACTGTTTTAAACTAAATTTGCAGCGCGCATTCTGTCATGTCCATGGCGCCAACTGATAAATGACAGAAAGCAATGTTCTCTAAATCTTAGACTATAACTTAAAAAGTCACTAAGGTGACTAGACAAGTAGACTGTTCATTTCGTGTAGAGATCGTTCAATTGATTAATTAAATAATTTATTTTGAAAAATACTAAGTCGGTACTGCAGCCATTTTCTACCAGTACACACAGCCAAACAGAAAAAATACGGTTAAGAGAAGGTCCTTACCGCGCTGGTCCTACCCTCCTACAAACGAAGACACTGTTAACTGACCACCCACAGACTTTAATACGTTGCGATAAGGTTTATGTTTATGTTTATTGTACATGTACAGTTAACAGTGTCTTCGATTGTACACTAGATTTTACCAATACGTTCTGGGCCCATCCGGATCACTGCCACTATTTAGTACAGTCCTTGGCTTGGGAGGACTTTGTTCAGATCGCCACATTCGTTCCATCAGACCGACAGCGAGCTGACAAGAAAAAGGCATCTAAAGCCTCAGGAATGGCAACCAATCTTGAGATAACAAATATGAGATTTATAAGCTTTTGACCACCATGTAGCCAGTGAGGTCTTTTGACAGTCCTCTTGTGTACGTCCTATAAGGAGACTCATCGTTACAAATTCATGGAGACTGCATATACAAAAGAAATGGTTAGAACCAGCCGACTAGTACTCGGTAGAGCTCGTCGACAGACGCTTCAAAATAACAATAAGCGTATGAGTATGGTCGAGTTTATCGGTGTAGATAAAAAGTGCGTCACTCTCCGACAAATATTTAAGTGTGAGAGTGACAGATGCTTTATCCACAGCGATTTACGCGACCATAAATAGGGGAGAGTGGGTAACAGCGGATCACGGGTCACAGCGGATTATTCGCTATAATTCTTACGTCTGATGCTTTACGCACACAAGCAAACGCGTGGCTACTGCTCGTCGATACCCCCCTCTCACGCGCCAATCGCCGCCGCGCTCGCCGAGCGGAATCACGTGCTGTCACACGCAGACCAGTAGGTAAGTACGAAAGTATTTTTTTACGTAATTTAGAAATTTGTCGTATTCCCAACCCTTTAATAAATATAAATGATAGTCGTATGTTTTGAACTTGTTATTTGATAAATCCGTTGTGGGTAATGTAATTTTGGCTTGGGTACAAGTAGTTATTTTTTGAATATTTTTTTTGTGTCGTACCGGCCTATGTGTCACAGTGAATAATTTTCATTTGGGTCACAGCGGACTGTGATCCAGTGTGACCCAAGTGGAAATTACATAAATAGCGAAAAATTAATGTGGATTTGTTTTTCTTCGTAGGTAACAATGCCTCGCAATAGGGTACGAAAAACCAATATCGCTCTTCATACTGAAGAACAGATGAGTAACGCCTTAAAACTTATATCTGATGGCCGAACAATAAGATCTGCGGCTAAATCAACTGCTATTCCATACACAACGTTATATCGATACCATGTCAAGAGTACAAAAAACCCTGATCCTGCAAAACCAGTGAGGCTAACACCTAATTATGCACCAATATGTTTATTTGAATAGAGAAGAGAACTTTGTGAAAATGAAAGGAGAAGAACTGTTGTTTATTTAAACAAAATGTTGATTAGTTTAGGTCTCTTTATACCAGCATAATTTGAAAGACTTGTTAATTTTTGATAAGACTGTGATAGAAGGCTGTCTTAGAATATAAATAAATAAATAATTATGAAGAAAATTGGTATTTTATTGAACTTTTTTTTAAAAGATCCAGTGTACCCCAAGCAATTCCCTGTCACCCATGAAAAGATCCAAAGTGACCCATCCCCGGGTCATAGTGGATCATTTCCCATTTTTTGAAACACTTGTTATAACTTGTAAATTTATGCCGTTTTTACCAATAATTGCACCTGGTTTTGTAGATTAGGGACATATCTTGTGGTTAATTATCATAGATTAATTATTTACGCATAAACTTGGGATTTGTGGAGCTTGAAAAAAAAAGTGATCCATTGTTACCCACTCTCCCCTACCCCTCGGATCAAGCAGCTTATCGAAGAGGAAAATAAATAAAATCACAAGTACGATACACTTATACATGGTTTATTAGAGAATCAACTTGCTAAATAGGTACTATTTAATATGAACATTAGTGATAGTGCATGAAAAATAATTAAGCATCCAATTTTATATTAAATAGTCGTTACAAGTCATGTTATTAACTGAAACTCCTACAGCTTTACAACTTAATTGAGAGCCGACGACGACGGTTTGCGGGGAGGAGTACAGATAAGTAAACGTGTGTTACTTAGACCGAGGCTCTATTCTACTGCGTTATAACGATGTCGCGTTTGATTGTAAATGACATAAGAGAATTATCAAAACGTAGTATGAAACCCATTGGAAAATGAAGACTATGATGTAACAAAAATTAAAAAAATAAATACGGGCGATCTGCGACAGTAAAATGGCAAATTTGTAGGTAATAAAACTATCTAGAACTTTTGTATTATTATTCTTTTCACATCACCTGAAGATGTAGGTGAAAAAAAAAGAATTATTCACTTTTTCTTTTTTTTTTGTTGATTATTTGTAACCAAGTTTTTTAAGTTTTATTTTTATCTGTTAAAAAGGTTATTTTTCACTAAATTTGGTGAAAACTTACCTTTGTGACATAGGTACAAAGGAGAAAAAATATTTTAAATCAAAAAAATTACAGTGTGCTTGAGACATATAAAGGTAAGTTACCATTAAATTTCGTGAAAAAGAACCTTAAAAAAAACTAACAACTCAGTTATTATTATATTAAAATTAGATTATAATTAAAAAAAAGTGCAAATACAAAATTACAGTGTGTTTGGGACGTGGGTAAGGACCAAAAAGTTGGCCACGCTAACGCACTCAATAAAAATTTCTATAAAACTTTTCCGTTGTGACACGAAAATTAGCCATACATTTGTAGGGATAATTTTCGTGTCACAACGGAACTTTTTCCACTTTTGTTGTTTGTATAACTACGCTTAACTATGGTCCAACTATTTGGTCCTTATCCACATAAAAAGGTAAGTTTTCAACAAATTTTGAAAAAAAAAACCTTTTCTTATAAAAGATAAAAATAAAAAACCAGAAACTCGGTTATTTGTATTTTTCACATACTTTATGAGGTTATGTGAATAAAGTGCAAATAAAAAAGTTGTGGATCATTTTACTACCTACAACTTTGCCATTCAACTTTTTTTCCTGATTTTTTCAGAAGTAGAGATAAACAGTTTTTTACCCCCTTCTTCCTTCCCGACCTCAGATCGCCCGTAATTTATTTTTCCTTAAACTTTTGTTAAATTCTCTTCATTTTCCAATGGGTTTTTACCTACTATTATTTTTCGGTTTAAAAAATTATCGACCCTGGTCTAGATATTGTTAATACCGTGTAGAATTCCAGGCCAAGTCAGATTTTGAAATTTATCCTGATTTATTGACAACTTTGAGTGCATTATTAGTGTTATTACTGGGCAGAGAAATTCTAATGGACCTCTATTGCCTCTGTGTTTGACAGTAAATAAATAAATATTAGGGTTCCGTAGCCTTTATAGCTTCGCCATGTCAGTCTGTCCGCGGTTTCACTCAGAGACGCTTGGTACTGAAAAGCTATAATTTCGCTTTAGTTACATTTTAATTACGCCGACAAAGATGTGTTCTTTATGTAGGTCATGTAAAGCAAACACATTTTTTTTACATAATAACATTGATTGAAGTATCGTAGGTTATAAAAAATCGAATTTTTAGAACACAAAATAAAATGTTCAAATAACAAAAACCGCCATTAAAAACTCAAAACATAACTTCATTTTAAAAGCTTTTATGAAAAGTATTTTTTTGTGATTTAAAATGGGGTTTTTTTGTTTTTTTTAAACATTTTATTATTTATTATACTTTTTCTCTATTACTCACGGATCCCCACATCTGATACCAACTTGGTGACAATGGGACAACCTCGGGTACACCCAACCAAACAAAAAATGTTTTTTTTTAAATTGATACACAATTGTCGGAGTAATTGCGTAACAAAAACAAAAAAAAAACACTCCAATTGAGAACCTCCTCCTTTTTTGAAGTTGGTTAAAAGGCACACACTTCGTTGAAAATGTAGAGCGACATATGTAATTGTATCATGCGTTCATAGATTATGAATGGCGCAAGTTATTGACTGCAATCTTATTAAATTTATATCAGTCGACTAGTCGATCAACAACGCATTGACATCGTTAAGGATTGTCACTATCGCCCTCTCCCGCAGCTCATGCTCACCCCGGCTCTTGGTAAAGTTGTACGCCGATAGTATCCGCGATTGGTAACTTATGAAAGCGATAAAAATATACAAAAGAAATGGTTAGAACCATCCGACTTAGTTTTTAAAATTTCTTACTAAATACACTTATTAAATACAAGTTTCATTATATTTTAGGATAAAATGTTACAAACTCTTCCAAACAAGTAACTAGATCAGTCGTTTCGATTAATTATCGAATTACCCTCCCGTAGGGCTAGCGTGATTAACAGTTTGCTAGCACCAAACAAGGTTGTCGTCCATTAAACTTCTCTTCAATAATTCACGCGTGGTTTTACTTCCTTCCTAGAAATATTACTTATAATATAACACAGTCCATAATTCAGTTGTTTGACAACTCAAAATGCACAAATTTTGCCACAGATTTGATAGTGCTTATACATTAATGTTTAAAAATAACGCATTTTTGTACGTTACCAAAGATATTTAATAGACATAGGGGTTCTAGTTTACAAAGAAGTGTTCAAGCATTTTGGTGGCTATCGAATGGTTCTGGTGAACGAAATAATTGATATTAGACTTGATAATAAACATTGTTTCAGCTCGTCTTGCTTTTATATCGTAATCACATAGTTGACGATAAGTTACTCTGTTTTCATAGGGGGTTCTAGTTTACAAAGTAAAGTGTTCAAGCATTTTGGTGGCTATCGAATGGTTCTGGTGAACGAAATAATTGATATTAGACTTGATAATAAGCATTGTTTCAGCTCATCTTGCTTTTATTTCGTAATCACATAGTTGACGATAAGTTACTCTGTTTTCACTTAAACATCTACAGCAGCAATTCTCGAACTTTTTAGCGACGGAACCCGTGTGAAACAGTCCCAAAAAAAGGAAAACCTTTATTAGGTTAATAATTAAGTACAACTTTTATACATCATATTGTTCTACGGTTGATTTTATTACGGAACCCTTGTAGCTATTACATATCTCCAGGGCTCCGCGGAGCAAACTTTGAGAACAGCTGATCTGCAGTATAATTACGATATAAATATAGAAGATTGTCTACAAGAACTTGGAACACAGCTTTAATAGCTTAATAAAATGAAGCTTAATGTTTAATCTGCTATACCGACTCTAGTTAAATAAAATGGCACACAAGTATTACTTAAAGCAGTACGAGTCGTAGCAAGCACGAGTAGTACCCACTTGTAGCTCGCCGCGCAGTGCGTCTCGAACGTTATAGATTAAGTCGAGGGAAGAGCGCGCGACTAACACGTTTTGCGGCATTGTTGCATCTGTTTGTGTGAGTGCTTAAGGTATTTGTGTGTGTAAAATGCAAATTGTAGTGTGCAGTGTGCGAACACGAGAAGCGCGAATCAAGCAATCACAGATGTTTCCTCAATACCACGGCCTCCATCCGATATCACCAAAACCATATTGGTTATGATCAAATTCTGTATCTTTATTTTGTGTACTACTCTTGCATTACTAACAAACAATTTAGAAACTAAACAAAGCATTATAAATATTGTAAAAACATTTGGTTTAAGACATAGTACAATACGCTAGCTTAATCAATATTTTATATTAATCGTTATGATATACACCTAGTTCTAGGAAAATACAAGAATATAAATTAGTATTAAATGCTAAAAAGTGATGTAGTAAAATTCAGTTCATTGGATTATCCAATTTTTTTACCTACTAGATTAAAGTCAAACTCGATCCTCAAGAAAACAGGAAATGATCTTTCGAATTGAACCCAATATCCTGCTATTCCCAAAAATTAACCATTAGGGTTATTAATTACATTAAGAGTACAACGTATTAATTAGTTAGTACATTCACCATCAAGGTGCTCACAAATATCGGAACACGACTTAATTACCAAGGCGTTAGAGTGCATGATCACAAATTTTTGACCACCCTGAAGAGTACGCATATATTTGAGGCGGCTGTACCAGTTTAAATAACAGTCGCAGTGGACTCGTTAAACCCAAGACTAAATCGACTAAACATTTGAAACATCACTAAAATCCCCCGAGATGCCCTTGAGCATCATAGTCGGTTACTTATGCAAGTTCTCTTTTTAAATCGGTTGGGCTAGACAAGATAAAATTCACATTCTACCAAATGGAACAACTACAAGTAAAAAATATGTAATAATGAGTAGATATAAATTTGACGTAAAGTGTCATGTGTTTAAACTTAAGCCTAAGTTATTCCATACATTTATTCTAAATTCATTTCTGATTAACGACCCTAAGAAAACACGCAATACACGCATATATTTAGAATTAGTTTACAATTAGCTTATTTAACGTACACCTTGCATAAGGGCTGTACACACTTATCCCTTACACATGTCGGCTACAATTTCACCGGGTTAGTCGACACCTTCTCTTAACGGTGATATATTATTATGCTGTTTGTTGCATGTGCTGTGGTAATCTGTGGCATCTGACTACCGTTCACTAGACTTTGTACTGTCTAAACAGAAAAAAGTGGTGTCGTATTAATAGTTTTGCTTTGTTACAAGTCTTAAGCTGGGTACGAATCTGAGCGGCTCAGCCTGAAGCATGATGAGGCAGCGTGCTGGCCGCGAGCCGACATTTCAATATAGCGTCGCACGCGATGTCCGAATTATTAACAAAAAGAAGAAATTGCCTCGGTGGTGAAACGGCTCAGCAACTTTATCAAATTTGTACGCACCTCGCCCACAGACAAGTTAGAACTTGTCGTTCTGCCCGCGGCATGCTCGGATACACGTCCAATTTACGCGAGGCACGCACACTGAGGCGCCTTTGAGCACGGTCAAAAGACCGACGCGCTGCTCGCGCACAGCGCGTGAGCGCGTACAAACCTGAGCAAAATAGGTGAGACGTGCGTGCCTCAACCCGAGGCTGCTCTAACTCATACTCACCCTTACATAAACGAGACCCGCGACAACCACCCTCAGGGCTGTGTCGCTGGGTCGGGGCCAAGTGAGTATAGACCTTTGTTACTTTATTCATATTTGAATGTAGAAATATGTTCAGTCTCAAAACATTTTATAGAGACTAGTGGTTTAATTAGATAAAGTTTCTTAAAGTTACCAGCGCTTACCTTTGATAGTAAATAACTACCATGTACTAATATGCGGAGACGTTTCGCGTAAATACACACTGTTATACACGCTTATCGTACGCGGCTTGCGGCTGATCTGAGGCTGTCTTGCAGCGAAATGTCTGTTGCTTAGCTACAGCCACGACTATAATAAATAACAATACTTAATGTAAACGCGACCTTATTCTTCACTTAATTCAGTTGAAACTTACACGTATGTTATCGATAAAAAATTATACCTACGTTTATAACATGAACGCTTTATTGTAAGAATGAATCTTTCGAATTGCACCTTAGTATAATATTTAAAGCAACCTTCTCACCAATTTCATTTTAGACGCAGCCAAATAGCGTAATTTGGCTTTTGGGAGCCATTTTTTATTTGTTACGTACGATCGAGGACGTTTTTGTTTCAAAAAGTGAATTATAAACGTCAGAGTATATTTTTCACGTAACTTGCCGATCGGTTAATGGCATCTTTTGGTTCAGCGAACAAAGTCCGCAAGATCCGTCGTCAAAGGTTTACACGATGAGACTCTAAACAATACATTAATTTTATTACTTTTTAATAAGTTACTCCTGAGGAACTGTGCTTTAAGTTTTGGTTTACGTCTGGTTATATAAATACATACTCGTAGACAATAGTTCCTTTAGTTTAATAGTATTAAATAACTCGATGGACACTGAGTAATACCTTTTAATACAAACTAATAAATTATTACTAAAAAAATATGTACTTAAAAATCGTTATACGACAACTAATATAAAACATACGATTTTGTTACATTTCATTCTTTAAAATATTATTGAATTATTTTAACTAAACACTAAGATGTTTTTTTGATCATTGGGCATTAGTTATCAATGAAATAATCATAAAAATGATCCACATAATAAAACACTCACAAACCTTATTGTACATTGTTTTAGTTAAACGCCACGATTGAAACCTGCAACGCCGGCATAATGTTCACTCCCAATTCAAACCGCGGAAGGATTGTTTACTATAGTTACAAATATGACATTTGAATTTAATTGAATGCTACTTAATCAATACCAGCATAAGACGATCTCGCCGTAGAGCTCGGTTGTCGCGTTCAAAGCGTTAAATAAAGTGGTTTTTAGATGATACGGACTTATAGTCTTAAAATTTGGATAAACATATTGCAACAGATTTGCGAATAAATAATTTAACTAAAATTAAAAAACCCGTTATAGGCCGAAATAGTGTTTTTAAACCACAAAGTCGCACCCCACTTTCCACTGTGACGTTACACGATTGTATCATCAGTATACGTAAAATTAAGCAATGGGGCGCCACTTCGTCGATTGAAAATACAGACGCATAATATCATAACGATCTGACTATAGTAACCTAAACATTTGAATGCTCTTGAGTCTTGACTCATAAACGTAGACAAACTACAATATCATAGCTAAATCTTAATACGTCCACAGCGAGCATGTACCTACAATCAACTACAAAGACACGTACCCACTGTTGTACCTTATCTCAATGGCATAAAGTGCAAAAGTGTGTGCATGTGTACGTAATTAACGGGCACTTTTAATCTAACACAAGCGCCAAGAGTGTGCGTTGTTTTATTTTAGAAAAATTGTTCCCTTCCTTTTTAATACACTAGGGAATGCGAACCAGCTAACTGGTTTACCGGCAGTTTGGAAATTTAATTAATCGCAAATACATTTAAAAAGCGTCGAAATGTGTATAATGACTTTAAGTGCACTATCTTCCAATCACTCCTGGAATTATGAGAATGGGTATTGAATTTTCCGCGCTAGAGGTGTGGCGGCCGGCGTCAGCGAGCCCGCGAATCAGTTCCAACGCACGCCCGCTGAGTAATTATTGGTAAGCAGAGGTTAATTGGTTCCATGTACAGTCAATACACGCTGCTCCTCACACGCGTGTGATGTGCTGAAGCCTTAAAATAAGACGCGACGTTCTGTTTAAGAGTTCTTTAGTATTTCTACTATTACCGCAACGAGTTTTTATGAATTGAAATGCTTCACAATTGTTCAATGTTTCTCTAAAATGGTGACTCTTTTTAGAAGTGATCGCTCTTTAACAATATAATAAATAACATTAAAAAAGGAGCCTGTTTACCGATTTGGACTAACCCATGTCGGTGATTTACATTCCCTCATCCCTCAAGTAATTTAACTTAGTAATAGCCGCGATAATAACTTTGTACAAAGATAGTTCCGCGATTTTTTTATTATTAAGAAAACCGAAGTCTAAAGAAATAATCCCATAGATGCCTTTAAAGAGATATGTTTGCCGCTGTACATGCCTTTTGTGTTTCTGGTTATTTTTTTATTTCATTGTTTATTTTCTGTTTGCATAATTTAGTGTTAAAATTATACAAAAGTTATAGTTAAGATTATGCTTAAAGTTAAAAAAAATCTTTTAAAGTCCTATATTTTTATAATTATAATTAAATAATCATTATCATTGCAATTTTATTCAATAAAGTAATCCTATTTTCGCGGATGCGGATCGGTGGTAATGCTCTTCATTATATCTAACTTATAATCTGTGCTAAAGAAAATTAAAATTATTTGTTTAAACATTTTACTAATCAATTATGAAAATTACAACAATAAATCAAAAGATATAAAACATTCCTTACTTTGGTAAATAAAATACTCGTAGCAAATAAAAATTGTAGAATACAAAAATATTATAAAAATAATTACCTCTAACAATTCATTTATCATGAAACTCAACAACAAAAAGCTTGTAAAAAAATGATCAAAAGACAATGTAAGTATAAAATAAACAAATGATTGTCTAAACATATTTAGTTCTTAAAACCCAATTAAGTTTTTTGAATAAATTAGCATTTATTAATTGATTGATAATATCGTATTATTTTAAATAGAATTACCTATGTACTTACTTCAATTCCATTAGCAAACCCTTAACACGAAATATAGTCCTTCGTATTAGCCTTATTATTTGTTTTCTTAATTTATTACATTCACATTATTTCTACAGGATTAAAAGAATCTCGTGTCCAACGAGGCATCCAAAAGGCAATCATAATCTCTTAAAAAATGATCATATTTCATTGTATAATGTTTAGATTGATTAGATACCTACTTAATATATTTTACAGCCTATTTAACCTACGCTACGCAAGATCTACGTGCTTTTTGAAGGTATTATAGATATTCGCCGATGAAGGGCGATCGTATCGTTGCAATACCTTAGGCCTTAGACCGAGAATAGATTACATATTTTTACTCTATTGCACTGCGTCGCCATTTTCGCTTGTATACTAATAATAATAATAAATACGTTGTAGATTAGTTATTATCTCGTAGACCACACACAAAACGACCACCAAGTGAAACCAGAGTTTTAAAAAGAAGAATCCCGAATATTCAATATCATGTGCGTCCACCTGAGATGGGGTCGGCGTCGGGGTCGGCGTCGGCGTCGGCGTCGGCGTCGGCGTCGGCGTTGGCGTCGGCGTCGGAGGGAGCTGGTGCTATATAAACTTGAAACACTTCTGCTTGTCGTGAGGTATCCTCGTTTTGAACAACACGGAGTCGGCGCGATATTGCGTCGAAAGTAACGGGGTGTAGCCCATAACCTGCAACAGGAAGTAGCAATGCACTAGCAATGGCGACTGATCGCAATGTTAATGGCACACCCACCACAGTCAACGGCGATTAGCGGGGTAAGAATTTTCAGGTTAGGCGTATTTTCTTTGAGTATACTAAAAACTAACCTGTGAGAAAAACTGGATGCACTTGTGTCGCTCGTGGAAATGCGTTTCATCGGAGGAGAGCGTGACGGGACATCCAGGGCATCGGAAAGTCCAGCGTGACGTCACCTGGAAAATTACACATAGGACGTTTAAAAAGAAATGGATTATATGAATACTAGCTTTAACTTTAAACTGCGTACTCTGACTTGTTTGATATTCGTACGGGTACTACGTCAAAATTCGGGATAAAAGTATTCTATGCCATCATATCAAAATTCATGCATATATTTCTATACACAAATATTACTCGAAATTTAATAAATGTCTTATCCGTATTTGTATGCTTTTGTCACCATATTGCATCTATCGTCCGTCCTTTAATAAAGACTAACCCTTCATTCATGAAATTTAGCAAAAATAACCATCCCGATTAAGCTAGCTTTAGTTTAAAAATCGAAGCGCTTTCCAATCGGTACATACGTTTTGAAGCTACGACGCTACAAGCAAGACATACACGGACACAAGTCGGGGGTTAAAAAAAAATTGGCAAAAAAATCGTGTAGTAATTTAAACCGTTCGCCGCCGAATTTTTGTCATTGAGGAAACTGTATCTTGCCTTGACGGGCGGTTTCCTGGTGATGTGCGCGACCAGGAAGTTCATGGCGATATCTTCGCAGTTCATGTACTCGTCGACGTAATCGCGGACGGCGGCCGGCAGCATGCGCCAGTACGCCCATAGATAGTACCGGTGCACGAACGCAGCACCCGTCAAAACCATACTCAGCTCACAACTAAAATAATGATATTTTTTTCAAACATGTTTGGTAATATTCGTTTAATTATTAATAATAACATTTGAGACTAGCTTTTATTGGCGACTGTGTTTTTTTGGCACAATCATCATCTGATCATTGTGAGCAAACTTACGAATTCAAACGTGGATTCACGGTATGTACAGCGCAGGATAACGGAAAGCAGTTCAAAATTGACTCGCAACATTTTACCCAAACACACCCAAGTTAAATAATAGTTATTGTGTGTAACTGATACATAATGTAATGAAGCTTTTTGAACTAAGAGTACCGGGAGTAAAGCGCAAGCGATAGTGGAGCGAGCCAATAAACAATATTGCCTTTGACGTGATATTTTTAATTTGGCTGCCATTACTGTCAAGTAAATAAAAGCTATCACAACGATAACAATATGATAACAGGTCGAAAAAAAGATGGTTTTAACCTAGTAAAATAAATGCTCTAATATGACCGTAACCATGGTAATAACAATGCCATAATGGTTATAAAATAACAGTTATTACTAGGGTTAGGATTGTGGTGGCATACCGTAGTTCTAGAATCCATGGAGTCAGGATTTCCGTAACTATTAATAATACAACGCTAATTATAGAGCAGTTTTCACGCTCGGTTAAGCTATACCTGGTATTCTGATTCCTTTAACGATATCAATATTAGCGGTTTATAGAACGCGAGTAGAAAAAAGCTTGTAATGAAGACACTAGTTCGCGTACCTCCAGCCTCCGCTTCCACTAGGACTAGGCTCACAAGGTAAGTATAAGTCGCACTGTGGGAGCGCGTAGAACAACCGGTCGGACATGCGAGTGCGCGACAGTAAACTGTTTATTGCAGATAAACTGCTATTATTATGGCCTCTAAATTATAACGAAATGCTAGTATAGTGCATTTTTAGCAACATATTAATAGGGGAAAAGAATAGTCTTCCGATTATATAGCAAAAAAAAAAAAAAAAAAAAAAAAACGCAAGATTTTTGTCAGTATTTTATTCTGGTCGCATGCAAACATCCCTTGATAAGTTTTTTATTGGTCCTGTGCTTAGGATTCACTTAAAAATGCATATTTCTTTATTACGCCTACAATTTAAAATTATATCATCTAAAGAGATTGCTATTAAATTACACAAGGCGCACTGTCGAAATAGTAAATAATTATTGTAGATATTGTTGTTATTTATAAGAAAAGAAGGTCATATTTTCATCATTTCTCCGTTATGGTTATGATATAAAAAATTACAAAAGGTTACTCATACTCTATAATTTGGGTTTCGGTTTCACTGATGAGTGGCTGCGCTTCGATCAACAGTTTTTTTTTCGTTGTCCTTTTAATGTTACTGGAGATAACCGGATCAGACCGTAAAAGTAATGCATGTATCAGATCAGTATTGCAAGCAATCCTAGATATTTTGCGTGTGTGGTGAAGTCTCACATATCGAAATATTTTATGATTGCATTCTTGTGCATCTTCCGATAATGCACCTATTGGCAGGATTGCGTTGTGTTTTATAATGTCTGCTCCATGAATTAATATTTTATGGATGGTAACGGGCATATAGTACCATCCATACAATTGCACGTATAACTCCGCAGTTTCACGTGTATAAAAACGAAACGAATCTACATTTATCGCGAGTCCTGAAGCTATGACTTGTAGTATTATGTAAAATCTTTTTAAAAGATCTACATTTAGACCCGTTATATCCGCACTAATCTGGAAGTTTGCGAAAAATCTCCGAGCAGTGTTGCCATCATTTGTGTTTCCCACGCCTTGCTTAACCATATCTATTAACAACCCCAATCTTCTTTTGAATTCATCTTGTATGTTGCGTTTTGATTGCTCTCTGACATTCTTATTTTCTCCTCTTGCTGACCAAGATTTGAATGATAAATTGTATGCTATATGTAACATACATTCAAAGCTCCTAATCCACGCATGTAAAGAGGACATGCCGAATTCAAAACAGTCTTGATTTGGTTCACGATTATAAGCTACATCGATGTCGTTCATAGCTTTTGGAGTAGCACCGCAAATAAAGCATTTCATGGCTGATGATGTATCTGTTATATCATTGCAAATTTTTGTATCAACCATCGTTAGTAACATTTTATAATTCACAACGACATTTTTGAAAACATATGGACGTAATTGCCTTATTTCTTCATTTAATTCTGCAGTGGTCTTCTTTGTTAAATTTTTGTTTTCTTTTTCGAACCGAAAAGATATTGGTCGACAATAACGAGAGGATGATGGTGTAGGATTCTTCCAAATGGATTCAGATAAATCTTCATTATTGAGTTGAAGGGGAACGAGGCTACAAACAAATACAGATGAATCATCGTGTAGAGGGTCTGAACTCTTTTGCTTGTAAACAGACTGAGAAGAGGCTCCATCGCATCCCCATTTTAGAACCAAGACAAGATTATATTCTTTGGTATTGTCAAATTTTAAAGGTCGCATTATTCTTTCTATTGTTTTATCCAGTAAACATTGCAAATTAATACTAACATAATTTTCAGCTACAGTTATTGCTTCAGGTACTGGACACAACTCTTTCTTCAGTTTTTGAATTTGAGCATAAGCAGGAAATAATCCGGGAGCAATATTATTAACAGATAATCGCAATTGCGAGTACTGCTCTCTAGTTAGGTCAGAGTTCACATACAAGCTAAGTGCATCGTCGTCAGATAAGGATTTAGACTCGTCCGTGTTATTTAAGAGTTTTTCGCAAAATTCCTTAACTTTTGTAATGTGTGCCGGGTGTGTTTGAATGAAGTCAAAGATAAATTTAGCATGTGTGTGTCTGATACTTTTTGATGCTACGTAGTTTAGCTCATCTATGGGGAGGGATCTTACAGATTCAGTTCTCCTTCTCTTTTGACGATCACTCAATGTATTAAAATATGCTTTAGAGGATGTCGATGTCGATGGAAGCAAAGTCAGAGGCTTAGTGTTAATAACATGAGACCAGTCTATTTGTAAATCAAGCCAACTGCCACATGTAGATAGAAACAAATCTTCTTTCCAACATTTGTCTTTCCGTTTATTCTTCACGGTATACAGAAATTTCCTTATTTTACCGTTTATAGCACTGCAATAAAGTAAGCAAATTGTTTAGTATTCAATACAAAAAAATATACGTTTTAGTAACATTAAACAATACTTACGATTTAATTTCCGAAGAGATGGTATTTGGAAATACAGCCATCACTTTTTCTACAGCAATACTATGATCTCGCAGATCATGTTTAAGCAGATTATATAAATCACGATTTGTTTTTAGTTTTTCCATTATATTCCGATTATAACAACACGCACAACGATTGACGACGGCTTAGTAAGAAGACATTTTTAATTTTGCGGGTATACTGAAATTACTTGCACTATAAGTTTTGAAGTGCCAGGTACAAATTATAATATTTGCCGTTAATTTATTTATTTATTTGTAAAAATCAAGGAGTTAATTCATGCGCTCGGTTGACACAAAAAACGTAATATTTAATGTATAAATAAATATTTACCGATTCTTCGATGTTAGAACTGCATTTCTATTCGGCTGCCTGCCTTAGCAGATTTAAGAAACAAATTGCTATTTCTTTTAAATAGGCGCTTTCGAAAAATGACCTCCAATTGCAAATATCTCTAAAATTCGGCTAAGTTCGGGTAAGGTTAAAATGCAGCGTATTAAAATTATCTTTAACTTATAACTTGTAATACTTAGTATCTTGGAATTGCTTGGCACATTTTTTATAATCATGACTTTCTAGTTTAATTTTACATGAATGATAAAACAGCAATTATAATTAATTATAATATGAAACACCTAGATATTATTTGTTGTGGCGATACTTAAACATATATATTCTTTGTAATAAAATAAAAAAAAGGACCTCAACTACTACACAACAGTTAAAATAGTACCTAGAAGTATAGTCGAGTTTTACGGGTTTATCGGATAGTGATGTTTGTTCGAGTACTATTCACCAACAAGGCAAATAAGTGAAAAAATAATAATAAGACATGATGGTCTAAGCGTTAAAGTTTACAAAAAAGTCATTTAACAGCAAGAAAGTGAAACATTTTATTTTCAAGCATGTCCGACCGTTTGTTCTACGCGCTCCCACAGTGAGTCGGGCAAGAGCATGTCGAACCATGCTCAGTGTTGGGTTCCTAAGCCGTTAAGAACTAGTTCATAAAAAAACTCAAAAAACAAGTACTAATTTGCTATTACAAGTTATTGGGTGCTGTCTTAGATGATTCTTAGTAGATATAAACACTTTAATCGGCTGTATCTCAAGAACCAATTAATTATACTTAGCCGTGATAGTTCTCTTTAAATCATTATACAGGGTGACTTCAAATTGCTAATACAAAACACTTGATTGTGGCTTAGTTAATGCCACACAGTATAATACATTAACCCCTTTGTTAAAATTAACTGTATTTAATTAATGCTTATTTTCGAACAAAACAAATAATTAAAGTCCCAAAGTGTGGTTACACTACATTTACAATACAATCTTATGTTCTTTGATAAGTGACAATTACTAATCAAAACACGTTTTCTTCATAAATTGCGACAGGTGACGGATAACCAAAGAGGAAAGTGTTCATTTGAAATTCTTTAAACTTTTTTGTTAATTATTATGGTAGGATAACCATGTTAAGCCAACAAAAATGGGATAATTTAAAAATTAAAAAAAAAAACTTCTGATTATTTTAAAAGTATGAGCCTTAATTGAGGGGCTAAGTTTAGGGGAAATGTGTGTAAAACATTGATTTTGTATTACCAATTTGAAGTCACCCTGTATTATATACGCTTAAATTTAAAATATTTTTCACATAATGGCTGTAGGTTGTGGGGACGCCCAACTCTAGCGATAATTACACTATTTGAGTTAATATTTCCTAAACCGTCTCCATTCAAGAACTATCCAATGATACCTCCTCGATGTTATAATGTAAAACAAATCATTTTACCGTTGCATTCCATGTAACCAAAAATACTTTTTCAAGATTTTGTTTTATAATTTTGTCGGCGTAATGTAAATGTATTGTTTAACTATGCCAAATTACAGCTTTGTAGTAACAAGAGTCTCCGAGTTAAACCACGGACGGACGGACAAACGGACATGGTGGAATTATAAGGGTTCCTTTTTGACTACAGAGAACCCTTAAAAACTCATTACTGGCCGCTTTTTATTTGCCTTAAATGTGCATGTTTGATGTTCTCAAAGATGCACATGACAGCAGTATAATAGCCGCTGCTGGCTCGTACCTATACGAGGGCGGCCTCGCCTACAGCTGCGCTACTTCATACTCGTCCAGCAACCGCTTGCATTACTTCCTCTAAGTAATGTACTTTTCACTTCTCATGCTCTTAAAATGCTACTTAAATCACTGCGAATCGGGACTAAAGCTCCTTATTAATCTCTAGGGATTAAAGTATTTTTTTTTAATTTACTTTGGAAACCCCTAAACAACCAATAACGGTGTTTGTGAATGGAGGATTATCGCCATTTTCAGTGATTGTGTATGGACCATATTTTTGGGTGTCGAAATAACCTCAAAATGACAACTGTGTAAATATATAAAAAAAAGGATTTAATTTCGTGAAACACGACTAATTATTACGAATATGAATCTATTTAATCATATTGAGGCCGAACTCTTTTATTATGCGTGGTCGAAATACTTTTAAAATGGTTTCCAAGTATGAATCTGTTGGCTTAATCGACGCTGCTTCGCAATAATGTGTCAACCCACAAACAAGTATTTAGCAAAAAAACGTCAACCTACAATGATCGCACCGAGGGTTGACACTTTATTGCTAAATACTTGTAGGTTGACACATTATTGCGAAACAGCGTCGAAATATGCAAGCATTTAAAACATCACTTTACAAAAAAACCGCGGAACTTTTTTTTCCTATTTGTATTTTGAATAGATTTTCATAACTTGTATTGGTACGTTGTTAAAAAGCAATATTGTTTAGAACGTCGTTTTTTTCCTCGCATTCAAAGTGAAAAGTAAAGTGTTTAACGCGAGACTAAACAACCATAATGACCATACCTCGCAACGGATGTAGCAAAACCGTAGCATTTGACAGTTTGATGTTAGGGTTGGCGATTACGATGAATAATTTACTTACTGTATGATTAATAAGTACCTACAATTTAATGATAAGAATTAATAACCTTATTGAACCTCTTTAGATATAACCTAGTTTAGTTTTCTATCAAAGAAAATAGAGTAGTACGTCAATGGCATCCATGTTAAATACGTTTTAATATGTCTGTCATTTTGGTAATGAAATCACGTATTTTCTCTATTTCATTAAAATATTAATAGGAAATCTTTAGTACTTGAGGATATTGGTGTAAGTACTGGAAAAAAAAGAACAAAATATTTTTAGTATTGTATGTGCAGTAAATATACAATTAAAGAAAGATAACGTCGTCAAACATTTAGCTAGTAGAAGCCACCAAGAAAAGAAAGATTTACTTATTTATTTACCTGCACAAGCCCTGGCCGAAAATACAAAAAGTACAGAGTGATAAAAAAGTTAATTTGCCAAAGTCACATTTTGTCACAAAAAACTGATATTCAAATAAGTAAATCCCACATAAAGCTAAAATAATTATTTAAAAAGATGTGTCGGTATTTAGTTCATCACTTATTTAAAAGAGAAATAAGCCAGCTATCTCATATGTGTAGCGGGCAGGCACTAGTACCTAGCCATATGAAGTGGAAACATCAAGTGACCATATACCTACAATAGAGAAGGTTCAGATGGATCACAGCTTGTATATACATCACGATGGTACTTTTTATTCATTACATTTATGGATAGGGACGTAGGTAATTATACAAGAACATAGTTTATTTCAAAATAATGTCGAGGTACATAAGATACTACTATAAAAACTACTATATAAATTTGATGATTTAAATAACATTGTTTTTATGTATTCTTAGTACATAGTGACAACCCTGACGTACATTTGCTACAGATTTGCGGGTTCGATTACGGGGTATGATAATGACACTCGATCTACAGCCACCCTCGCTCGCAAGCTCACTCGCGTGGCATCTCGCGTCATTATGGCTTGTTTTAGTCCCTTGTTGAACAATCTACTATTATTATGTATTTATTTCGCAACTGCCCAAGAATATTTTATTTAAAATTACTTAAATCACATTGATTCAGTCCATTTCTTGGTTAAAGATGTATTTGTTACTTACCTGTAATTGGAATTGTACAAGAATCCGTTGTTATAATTGCCATCCCACGCGTGGTACCGCCCAGGGAACCCGACTATCTGGTCTCGGTTCTCGCGCCACACTCTAGAAAACAAACTCTAACTGACTTTCTGTCTGATACATACATTATTATGTATAATAGGTATATTAAGTGCAGAAACATTATTTGTTAAGTTACGTAGCGCTTTCGCAGCGTTAGATACATTAAGTAGGTAGTTAAACTAAACTTCATGTCACAATAGTAGTTTATGCAACTGATGCATAATGAGAGGGCTTAAAATACGAGTGTGGTTTTATGAAACGAGCGACACCGAATTTCATAGTAGGACCACACGAGTGTTTTAAGGACTAATTATGTACAGTTAACTTTTAATTTTAATAGTTATTAATGTTTATTATGCTGTTTCAAATACATATTGCCTATTCGTACCCATGGCTTTTTTCACGACTAGCCTCTACTTAAACAAAACAAATTCAAAAAATTACACCACCTTTTGTAGGTCAAAAATAACTGCTTACTGGACTACAAATCCGTAGACTAAAAATTTGTACGGTTTTCCATGTTTTTCTGACTAAATAAATTCGAAAAAATGGAGACCTGCAGTTTCCCATAAAAAAAAACTATTACGATCAAAGTTAAACTAAGACTGGGGTTGAAAAGTATCCCCATTTTTAGTCTTCTTAACGTAAGACATCATAAAAATCACATACTCGTACGTTTTTGCTTAACATTTAGGTACTTGCGAAGATTTTTTTATCTCAATTATTAAGACAAAAATCATACCTTCTTTTAACTATTTCTTTTTTCAATACGAAAAAAAAAAACTATTAAACATGCGCCACTTTAACTTAAGACGGAGCAACTATCGGTGTTGCCCTTGGCGAAACTTCAGTCTTACAAAAATTAGCGCTTTAAAGCTTAATATTTCATAAACGGATTACTCAATCGAAAAACTGATTTCACAAACCCGTAATATTTTTTAAGGACCTATCCAACGACACTACACTATGGTAGACAAGAAAAAATACATTCCCAAGTTAGGTTTAGGGGAAGTATATTTTTTTTTTTTTATACATTTTGTTGTTTTAGTGGTGGTACGACCCTGTGCAGGGTCCGTCCGGATCGCTACCACCATCTTATCCATTAACCAACCGCCAAGCAACAGTGTTTGCATTGTTGTGTTCCGGTGTGGGGATAAGACAACCGGTGAAATTACTAGCATAGAGGCATTCCATCTTAGTCCTCAGGGTTGGCAACGCATTTGAGGTCTTAGGATTATAGTCTTGAGAATTCAAATGTCTATGGGTCTCAGATTCCACTTACCATCAGGTGGTCTGAGTGCTCGTGTGCCTTCTCCTTAACATAAAAAAAAAAACCACTTTGTTCGCGTGACTAATATGCATATTCATGCCAAATTGCAGCTCTCTAGTACTAAGAGTCTCTGCGCTAGGCTGCGGACGGACGGACGGACGGACGGACATGGCGAAACTATAAGGGTTCCTAGTTTGACTACAGAACCCTAAAAAGGGCTGAATTAAATGAAATTGGCATACAGAGTGTTAATTTCTAGAACACTATTTTCACCGACACAAAACTGTTTAAACCCTGAATACTGGCATATAACAAGGTATCAATCCCTGGTATCAATTATCGGTATCAATCCCTAAATACTAAGTAGCAAGCGTTACCTAAACGCGAAGACGATCTCATCATGCCTGAGATGCGCATCGTCGTCCAGGGAGAGCACGGCCTCCGTCTCGATGAGATGGTAGGGTAGGAATCGGTTGTTGAGAGAGTTGCGAGCGGCGCGGACTACTGCGACCGGCGCTCCGCTCTCCGGCCACGCCAGCGACGCGGCCGGCGGCGACCGTCCGTTCCACACAACCACCACCTGACGAAAAATAAGGATACTTAGAGAAGGCAAACGCCGCACACCAGTTACGTGCCGGGCCCTGTATGCTAAAGCTTGTCCCAGAAAAAAGTGTCGCATATTAACTTGTTAAAAAACCCCACCAAATAATAAAATTAATTAAATTTTACAACACAGTTGTATTTGAATATTCTTAAAATACATTTTATTCCTATAAACATCGGTTTAAGTTTTGTTCATCCAGAAACTCCTTAATTTTGCTTTAACCCGTGCCATTAATTTTTGTACATCATCATCGGTGATTAATTTGGAAGCTTCATTCCATTTCCGTTTGAAGTTTTCCACTGACGTGGCATTACTTTTGTGTTTTAAAAGCTTTTGCTTCATGCGAGCCCAATATTTCTCAATGGGCCGTAAGTCAGGGCAATTGGGAGGATTTTGGTGTTTTTCAACAAAATCGATACTATTTGCTTTGTACCACTCTATTGCCCGCTTCGTGTAGTGACACGTGGCCAAATCAGGCCAAAAGAGGACAGGTTTACTGTGCTTCCTAATGAATGGCAACAATCGTTTTTAAGGCATTCATTCAGGTATAATCACCATTAATGGTTCCTTTGGCAAAATACGGTGTACTGCGTTTGCCACATGAACAAATCGCCTGCCACACGAGAACTTTCTTTGCAAATTTGTCCATTTTTATGACCTTATACTCTTCATCAACAGTTTTTCTATCAGTGGTTGAATAATAGTGGTGACATGGAAGTGACTTGAAGTCAAGTTTACAGTAGGTCTCGTCGTCCATAACAATACAATATTTTTTCTTAGTCATTTCCGAATAGTTTCCTGGACCGGGATTTAGCCTCCGTTTGTTGTTTCGCACTTCTGTTGGGTACTTTAACTTGTTTAAATGACTTTATAGAATTATGCTTTTTCACCCTTTGCACCGTAGATTTAGATTTTTTGTATTTTTTGGCCAAGTCCCGTACAGAAAGAGTAGGTTTCTTCTGTAACGCTGCCACAATGTTCCTCTCTATATTTTTATTTACAAACCCAGGTTTACGGCCACTTCCAGGCTTTCGTTGCTACCACCCTCTCTGAACCGTTTTAAAACTATTTGATCGGTTCTTACTGAGGTTTTAAGCTCCGATGCAATGTTTTTCACAGATATACCGCGATACTGAACATATTTGTACAGAATTTTTTCATGAAACTTTTCTTTAACTGACGACATCTTTGAAAATACAAGTACTAACATCTGTTTTTTTTTATCTTAATTCAAATAATAGACAATATGCTAACTAGGAAAATAGTTTTCAAACTGATTTGATTGAAGTCTGACAAACAACCTTGGTTAGTAAAAGCGACACTTTTTTTCTGGGACAAGTTTTATTAACATAAGAATATCAGGGGACAGGTAACAACACAGTGCACATGGCGTTCGTAGGCCATACATAGCTTATAATATGAAGCCTTAGAAACTTGTCGACTTTGCCATGTAGGTATATCAAATACCTGCCTGCCTGCTGCCTGGCTACATTGGTTGTCAGGTTGTTGAAATAGACCGACTCTGAGACTCCAAATCCGTCGCCAACATCCGTTGTGAGGAACATTACATCATTACCTAATCAAGTAATCACAGAAACTTAATGAGGTACTTGATTTTTTATTTCGCCTATTAATACATCGAATATTTTTTTGCTCAAACTACACCTTATCATCATCATAACACCACTGCTGGATATTGGAAGCCACTATCTGATCATATTATCCACGATCATCTTAACATGTCCAAAGTTAGTAAGCTAGCGGGCGTCAAGCATCGCCTGGTGAAATCTGCCAAACTTGCTCACGTCATGGGGCCGACGGTGACCAGCTTTAAATTTAGGGTTAAACGATGGCTTATCGAGCATACCTTTTACAGCTTTACTGATTTTTTTGAAGTTTAAGTACGAACTAAGTACTGCTTAGCAATGTTTTAGTACTAATGTAAGGTACTTTATTGTTGTATTTTTACACATTACTTCCTGTATGTTGTTTAAGTTCGTTATTGTAATAAAATATGATCTATTTAATAGCAATTTTGTGACGAGTAATATGAATTATTATTAATAAATATGAATATGAATATATTAGTGCGAGATGGGTACCACGAATGTTTGCACCGTTTCAGACGCATACGCGTGTTGCTTGTTGTTCCGACTTCATTGAGCTATGTGATGTAAACCCTGAGAGCAAGCAAGGAACACTTCATGCCAAGAAATTCAAAATCGTCCCTTCAGCTGGCAAGATCTTGGCGACAATATTCTGGGATTGTGAAGGGATATTATTAATAGATTATAAAGAAAAGGGTTTAAATATTACAGGAGAGTACTACGCTAACATTTTACGACAATTACGGGAACCAATCAATGAGAACAGGGGGGAAAAATGACCAGAGGAGTGCTGCTTCAGCATGACATCGCCCCTGTGCATACTGCTCATGTTGCCAAGGCTGCTGTTCTTGAATCTGGGTTCGAAACTATTACTCACCCACCGTACAGCCCAGACTTGGCCCCCAACGACTACTTTTTGTTTCCCGACCTTAAAAAGGATCTTTGTGGACAATGATTTTCTAATGAAGCGTTGAAGGCAGCGGTGGTGGAGAATTTTGACACCAAAGACATAAAATATTTTTATGAGGGGTTATAATACTAATTGACAGATCTTATAAGTGTATAAAACATAGGGTCCCCCCCTATACATAGAAAAACAAAAATAAATCATTAATCGTATGCTTCTGTTTTCCTTCTTATACCGAGAACTTATTGAACGCCTTGTACCTAGCGCAATTCGGATCGCATTTAGCACCGAAAAAGGAAAATGGAAAAAACACAAAGTTCCCATGTGCCTATAAAAGTAATAATAATCTAATCGCCAAGTTTAGCACTCTATACATACAGTATTTGACAATATAAAAGAAAAGTGATAAGTTGGGTCAAAATACATTTATTGGCAATAAATTGATCAGACTGTAAACAATCTCGTGCCAAACTTGACACATTGGTGACACATGGCAACTTGGCTTTTTTAATTTTTATGTGTTTGGTCGTGTTTAGATTTACAGATTTTAAAATAAGATTACATAAGAATTGGCCCCATAAGATGCTGCATTGATTACGCCCACCTCAGGACTTAAAATCCAAATCATATCCAGTCGCTATTCCATACTTATAGTTGTTATTGTGAGCGAGTTAGACATATTATACAGAGTGATAGAGGCGATTATGTTGGAATAAGGAAAATTTAAACCAGACGCGATTTAATATAGCGTCTTTGTAGTTGTGTAAGTTCTAATGCCAAATACCACGGCCAGTAGCATGGTCGCCTTTATCGATGTGGATAAACGTGGATAACATATCTGTCACTTTCTGACCAGAATGACAGTTCGAGAGTGAAAGACGCATCAATAAAGGCGACCATGCTATGGGCCTGGGGCTGGGATTCTACACGGTAATTACGTTTTCGTCTTTGACGCGTTTCCGTATGGTAAACGTTTTGATAACTCATATGTCATTTACAATAATGGCGACCGAGTCATAAACGAAACGTTAATTGCGATATTGTTATATTATAACGCAGTAGAATAGAGGCCCTGTACAAATTGCTAAAATGGCATTCTACAATAGATTGCAATGGGAAGAGTGAGTTCGCACGGCAATATAAATTAATTTAATAATCGCTTTTTCATTTAACCCTTTAACTATTCACGTCATCATTTTTGCTGAGAGAATAACAGCTAAAAAATAAAGAAAAGCATTTTTAAACAAAAATGGTACGCGGAATCAAACAAACTCAGCAGTTATACACCACGTGTTTTCTAAGAATAATAATATTACTCTAACTAGTCCAGGTAACCTTGTCGCCTAAAACGGATGGGGTACTTTGCGTCAAATCCGGTAGTTATGATGATTTTTGCAGACTTGTTTGTTTATGATGTTGGCCCAATGAATAATACAAGTTTGTGACGAGAACTTGGTCAGCATTGGAAAACTATTGGAGGACTATTTTTTGCTACAATATGTAATGTAAGACACATACATCTAAGACTGTACCAAATGACTTTAAATAGAAAATTAGTTATTACTTGTTGTTTTATGTTTGTAGTATAGTCCATTCGGTTAGATAGTGTCGCTACACCTGCACGTACTTGTGGTTATTGTAATAAAATAAAATACAAATATAATTTGATGTAAACTGCCAAATTCACATGCAGCGTAACACCCGCAAGTGAATTTTACTGTTTAATCGAAATTGCTTGCTGGACTTGCAAAAAAACAGAACTACCGGATTTGACTATGTATAAAGTTACTAGACTAAAGTATCTCTTACAATAAGAGTTAAGTTTCAGACTTCTCGACATTAGCCTATTTGGCTTACCCACCGTATTCGTCTACGAACCTTATTTAAATAAGGCAAAGCACGCAGCCGTGCGACGGCCGCCGCCAAAACAGCATCTCGCTCGTAGGTAAGTATGACGACAGTGAACTGCTCGCGCGGGCGGTCGCCACCCAGGGCTTCGCTGAACTCGCGGCCCGCGCCCCCTGCGCCCGCGCCCACCGGCCGGAAACCCGCCGCGGATCCCACGAACCGAGCATCCGACGTCACCGGAGGATCCCACGGGAGCTGGGGATGCAGCGCGAACGGGTCGCCCCACTCGTTCCACAGCTCATACCCGTGCACCAATCCCACTGAGTAGTTCCGTCGGTACGATGGGCTTGCGTAAGGCGCTTCTAAAGGCCCCAGCGTCTCCTCTGGCTCTGTATCCAGCACTGGCGGCTCAACTTTAGGCGGGAAGTAAGACTCATTAAACGCAGGCGCACCAATCGTCGGCACCACCGGCTGCGCAGGTATATTCAGACGCGTCCGTACCACCGCTAAAAGCGAATCAACAGTCACTTGAACAGAGCTCAAATAACGCTCCCAAAACAGCCGGCCCTGTCTACGAAAAGCTAGCAAATCCGCATCCGTAAAGGCTCGCAAAACAAAATGCAACTCTGTTACGCGAGCTTTTGGAAGCATTATTACTGCCCGCCGCCAGTCTAGCACTTCGTCGTATGGCATCGTAATTCTATCCCCGCCCAAGATGACCGGGATTGCACCAGATCTCAATGCTTCGTATAACCTGGCTTGTAGTAAAGCGGTCGAAGTATACGTTGAGTCAGTTGGGGCTAGGATCAGGACGAAGGTGGAATCTCTCAACACGGCCCGTCTCGAACGATCTGTGCCGCAGAGCGCCCAGTCGCCGATAGGCAACACGGCACGCTTCTCCACGGGCGGGTCGCACTCAAATTGTAAGAAGAATACATCTGACGTTGAGCTCATCTTAGCAGTCTTTTTAAGATCCTCGATCAAGGTGCCATCCTGATCCCTATTTACGCCGTTGAAAGGTGGCTTGGAGCCCTGAAAACTAAACGCACCAAATGCATTAATATATAAAAGTTCTAGATTTCTTTTTTATAATATTTTTAATAGTTATACAAAAAGGACTTACCTGATCAGGTAATTTCGCCTCGCAGGAGCGATCGGAGCGCAGTCGGACCACACGTCTCCACCAGGTGGCCCCAGAGCTGGCGGGGTTACGATGTCGTACCCTGGCCGGAACTGACTCAGCGTAAAGGTCGACTGCGCGACCATGGCTCTTCCGATCGATGCGCCTAAAAACGCGTCACCCGACCCCACGCACAGCTCTCTCCTAGCCAGGTTGATGAGAAGGTGATTACGCCCATCTCCTCCCCAGTTAGGCAAATTCTTAATAGCCGTTTCATTCAATGAAAGCTTTATGACTTCTGTAGATCTGAAATTAATAATACCATAGTTAGTCAAGGCCCTACAACAAGTTTCAAAAGTTTAGATTAATCAAAACTTCTTACAACGGATTCTTTTCTGATGGGAAAGCCTCGCCGATAAGCACAAGATATATACAAGCTTTATTCGGGTCCTGGGTGATGTGTGCGTTGTATCCCAACGTCTGTCTGACAGTAGTTTTGAGAAAGCCGTCTACCTCAGCGTCGTTGATGGGAGTGTAAGTATCCGGGTCGTAGAAATAGACGGGAAAGCCGGAGGTGAGGGAGCAGCGTGAGTGGTCGAAGCATGAGTGCATACGGCAGTGTTGTTGGTGGGTCATGGGTAATGGTGGGAGGAGAGCAGGAGGATGGGAGGGGACGAGAGGCTCGGGCGGTGCGAGCTCGGGGGAGTCGCGGCGGATGGCTTCCAGTTGGGCGAGGCGCGCTTGGTCAGCGGAGGCGCGAAGACGTTGCAGCTCGGCGGCGGCGCGCGTGTGCTCGTTTTTTGCGCTGTCGGCGCGCGCCCCAGCCGCCGCCGCCTCACGTTGCAGCCGCGCGCGCCGCGCCTCTAGCTCACGCAGCTCGGTTGACACCGATGCCTACACAATACAAGTTTCTATGATATGCACGTTTGATTTCTCCTCTACAATCATTCTACTTTACAGTGACTTCTAAATGATGCACGTACAGTTTATTTTATAATAATAATAAGCAATAGCTTTGAAAACTTTCCTCACAGAACATTCCACATGATTAGCAATTGTTCTATAAGTTCACTTTCGATCTAAATGTAATTTAACAATTAATTCCCTAGTTGACTCGTTACAACTCTTAGTTTTACCCATTATTAACAAAACTTATTATTCACGTAATTCCAAATTGACGTTTAATTGCCGCCGAAAATACATAAAAAGCGTAGAAAGCGGTTTTATTTTTAAATTTCAAAAATGGGACGAAGTTTAGGTCCTGTTTCTAATTAGTTGTCCAAGCGGCCAGTAATAGAAATTCAACTATCATGATATTTACATACATACATTCATACATAAAGTCACGCCTTAATTCCCAGAGTGGGGTAGGCAGAGCTACAGAATTACCAACAACTCTAAAAAACTTGTTGATAATTCTGTAACCACATTTTGCACAATCAGGCTAATATATTTACCAGTGTATAGTGACAGGTTGCAAGCCCATCGCCTAACAGTACTACAAGTCCTTATTCCCTTAGTCGCCTCTCACGACATCCACGGGAAGACATGGAGTGGCACTATTCTAACCTGGCAACCACAAGGAGATATTTAAACTCTTTTAATAATTCAATATAGAACCGATTTCTTTTTCTTTATATTTTAGGAGTTTTTTAACTCATTGGCTATATTCTGGCATAGTTAATAGAGACTCATATATTTTTACTCATAATTAAAGTTCATTCTGTGTTTACTTAAGTTTTATGTACTGTTTCTAATTATAAGTCCACCACGTTAGATGAAGTAATGATGTAATGAAGTCGGTGAAAAAGGCCTAAGTTAGATACCTTATCTTGATGATGTCATCGGATCTACTTGCTAGGGTTGCTAATGTGCAGATTTTGCACTGTTGATGCTAATGTTTAACAAGCTGTGTCTCTTAAACGGTTAGAAATATTAATATAGCTAATTGGTGAAAAATAAAGTACAAGACCTAAAAAATTCCCCGTTTTCTTAAGTCCCTCGTTTTGTTGCACCCTGTATAAGCGTCAAAAAGATAACTGATTCCTCAGTTGCGTCTTGTTTTTCACCCGGAGCGGTCGTAATTGATAAGTGCACAATTTTATTTTATTGTGTGCTTTTTTCCTAAATTCTGTATCCTTGTCATATTGGTGTTGTGTCTATCATTTAAAAGACAAAATGGAAGATCAGGATCAAGACAACAGTAAAAATATTCTAATTGCCCTCACATTACAAGTACAGAGTATTCAAAACTTTTTATCAAGTCACTTCGCTACCTCAAATGAGGAGCCGCCAGAGGCTCCGAGAGACGAAATTGAGTTAGATGCCAGTGGAGAGTTGAGAGCCCGCGATCGGGTCCTTAAAGGTTACTCAAGTCAGTGTTGATAACCCTTTTCAACTGACTCTTGATAAAGTCACTAAAGAACCATCCGTGCCTATGTCGGCATCAAATCAACTATCAAAGTTTAAATACATTCAACGTTTCGAATCTGATAACTGGGCGGATATCAGATAATCAGACGTTCAGAAATATATTTTTTCTACCCTCTGTTTTATAGAACTGGAATCTAACGAGATACCTTTGGTAACCTAGGTTACACAGAACGCGGTTTTGCAGGGATTTCTTTAGGATTACTTAAACAAAGCGAAACTATGGAGCAAGGTATTAATGCTTTTATGACTTGGATAGGCTCAACTAACGTTGTCGATACCCAAACAATTAAAAATAAAATTAACGAAATATTTCCTGAGGGCGATTATCGTCAAATTTCGTCAGAGCTATTACATGGCATGTGACCATCGAGTCGATTTAGTTCAACAAAGGAGGGACAGCATTTTAAGATCAGTCAAAAGCAAATTCGACAAAGAATCTCTCCGAAAAATACCACCTTCTTGCAGTAATCTTTTCCAGTCAGATTTGTTAAATTCGACATTAAACAAAAAAGGTGGGGTTAGCAAAGTTTTCTGGATAAGCAAAAGCGAATCTCGTTTTAATAATAATAAGTCTGCGCATTTCCAAGGCAGCAGCAATGTTAAATCGAAGCATATCTTGCCTACGCAAGGTAACCAACTACCAGTCCTAACGCCAGCACCGGGCTTCGCTAGTTATTATTATTATCCACAGGTTGCACCCTCGCAGGTTGCTTTTAATCAACCTTACCATACTGCGCAAGTAGGCTAAGGAACTTACGATCAAAATCTCAGCAGACCCTCGCAGGGTAATAGAAATTTTCAGGCAGAGGCAGGAGTAAATTCTGACTTAACTTTTCAAGCCGGCCAATTGTCATCTTCCACAAGGATTTGGCAAACATTCGGAGCATACCTTTCTCTTTAAAGTCAACACTTCAAAAACCTTGCCTTTCCAACCATCCTCACATAATAAAACCATCAGAGGAAATAGATCAGGCAATAAACCAATTACCTACTAAAAATGGGTGTTTTAGAACCAGTCCTACTAACTCTCAGCCTTCTATCTCGAATATTCTTGGTAACAAAATCTCAGTTTGTACATGTGGGCAAATTCAAGTAAATAAATGTTGAGGCAGTTCCAAGGTTTATCCAAAATTCAGATTGGATGGCAAAGATAGATTTGTCGAATGCTTATTTCCACCTTCCAATAGCACAGGCCCACCGATGTTTTTTAAGGCTAGTGTACAGAAAAACCTTGTTTCAAATGACATGCTTGCCATTTGGCCTAGCAGCAGCTCTCAAAGCGTTCGCCATGCTGAATCACTGGGTAGCCCAGCTCTTATGAGAGAGGAACGTGTCATAGTTTATTTGGACGACTATCTGATAGTGTCTCAGGACAATAACGAACTGGAATCTCATGTGAGTCTAGCGATAAACATACTTACCTCCCTTGGTTGGCAAATTTTGTCAAAGTCGGTACTAACCCCACAACAGACTGCAATTTCTCAAATGGTTACCATCAGACAAATGCCTCCGCCTTCAAAAACAATTAGAATCCTTAATAGCAAGAAAATTTTCAACCACAAAATGATGCAGTCTCATAGGCACGTTGAACTTTGCAACCTTTTGCGTTACGTGTGGGGCGTCTGAATCACAGCGTTTTTGCCAAAAAATCTGCAAAACCAATCAGAGTGGTCAAGTCCCTATCCCTATAGAAGCCCAAAAGGAACTCCCGTGGTGGTTGCAAAATCACACACACACATCTGTCATACACCAGTACCCCGTAATGCATCACCTGACAACAGACGCGTCGGGCCAGGGGCGGGGCGGGACTGGGGCGCACAGCTCAACAGCCTTACAATGCTTGGCCTATGGTTACCCCGAGAGCAGTTGCTCCATTCAAATGTAAAAGAGATGTTAGCAATTTTCAAAGCCCTTGTGTGACAAGCGCCCAACCCTCAACACACAACTGTGTCGATACAGTCAGAAAACCGCAGTATCCTATCATATCTCAGAAACCAGGGAGGCACACGCTCCCGATTGCTTATGGACTTAACAGCAAAGATCTACAGAAACCTAATTGCTCGGGACATTTACCTGGCATTACACTATCTCCCAGGCCATTACAATGCAGAAGCAGATCACCTATCAGGCTATCACGTCAGAAAAAGATACCAGAGTGGCATCTCCTCCCCATTTTCTCCCAGAAAATATTCGGAAAATGGGGTGTGCCGGTTATAGATCTATTTCCCTTCCACCAAGCCCATGTAGTGCCTCAATATGTGAGCCTCGACATAATGGATCCAATAGCAGAGTTTCACGACGCTTTAAGACGAGACTGGTGCCATTCCCTAGCGTGGGTCTTTCCACCACCATTCCTGATACCTCGGGTCTTAGCATGGGCTAAGACCCTACGCTTGATTGAGATGGCTCAATCAAGCCCAGGGTCATTACCTACTAATAGTGCCCAAATGGGAAAGCGTTTTGGACGCCGGACCTAAACGGACGCTCTATAGTAGCCCCATTACCAATTCACAACCTAAAGAAAGTCCTCATAGATACAGCCACTGGAGTTCCCCCACCCAAAATAATGGAAATATCCATGGAGATCTGGAAATGTGGGGGTGGGGTGCGGCCTTAACTGGATGGACCTAAGAGCAGATTAATCTTATACAATCTAGTTGGCGCAAATCTACCAAGAAAACTTACAAACCAGACGCTGGTACAACTGGGCTATGGTGAATAAAGTTAATCCCATTAACCCCAAAAGTGCAGATTTAACCTAATTTTTGACAGACCTTTTCCAAAAGCACAAGTTTTCTCACAACCATAGCGCTTCATAAATCTGTTGTGACAACATTATGTGACCCAGATAAGTCTAGACATCTGAACTACCATCCGCTGGGTAGCCACGCATGTAATAAAGTCCATCGCAATTAAGAACCCAAATGCAAGGCAAAGCAGCACCAATATGGGATATTGACACTGTGTCAAATTGGCTGAGCAGTATGTTATATCTAATCCAAGCCTGTTTATTATTGTTATGTTCAGGGAGAAGGGTACATGACCTAACTTTATTTTTTTACACATTTAACTTTACAGATTTACAAAATTGCATTATTGAAGATGATTCTGTTACCTTTTGGCCCCAATATGGATCAAAAACAGATGGTCCTGATTACAGACAGTCAGGCTGGCATTTGTTAAGAAACCAAGAATCTCAGACCTTATATCCAATATACTGGATTAAATTATTATCATTATCAGAAGAAAGAAAACGAGATGCTAACCTAAATAGTTCATTTGTTAATCCTCCTTACTCCTAAGCCAGCATCCAAGACTACCATTGCATTAAGGGAGGCTGGAATAGAAGCAAGAGCGGAAGCATCCGATCAGGTGTGGCTTCCAAAAACTGGGTGTTAAACTAAACGCTGGATGAAATCCTAGCTAGATGTAACTGTCGCTCTTATAATAATTTTAACTAATTTTATAAAAGAGTTATCAAAGAGAATTTACCCTTACCATCAAATTTTGTAACTAGATTGTTTACAGCAGTCTAAGAAAATGATTGTTTAGGTTGTTTGAATTTATATTTTGCCCAAAATCTAATTATTAGGTTGTTACAACAATATTTCAGTGTGAGTTTGTATAATTGATGTACTTGTACACCCTGGTCTGTCGCTAAGACAATATTGCCCTGAAGTAAAAAGACTTACAGATTGAATTAAAACGTTTTAATTTCTGATGATTTAATTTTGTTAATGGATGTTATAGACTATTATGATATACATTCATATGGATGTAAGTGAACATTTCTGATGTTATACAAATGTGCCTTTTTCTGTAATTATTTCAATTAATACTTGACTTTATGTATATCTGATTTTTTTATTAGTTACATGTAGTATACTGTTACAACAGCATCTTCATTCCTGTCATGCTGTATTACATACAGAACAGTGTTTTACACACAGAACATATCTAAAATGTTGTAACCATGGCAAATAGATAACATTTATTATCTTTTCTTATTAAGTATTCATACCATTTATTGAAGCATCTATTTTATAGTATTTAATCACATTGGCATCTAATATAGGTACCAGGTACAAACAAGTCTCATTATAATGTAAGGTTTTGAATAACGGTACAGATTTTAATGACAGCGTTTTACCAAACAATAAAACACATATTAAAATACCTTATTCGAAAACTTAGAAGCAAGTCCTGCCTGGTTAACGACTTGACTGTGAAGTAATTTAATTAATTGAGGCTTAATGAGGAATCAGTTATCTTATTGTCACTTATATAGACTAATCTGCCTGGTATTACAAGAAGAAAAATAAGCATAAAATGTATAGGAATGTAGGTATACGACCTCCGGTACAAAAACGAGACTTACTCACATTATAATGTAAGGTTTCAAATAAGGTAAGTATTTTAATATGCATTTTATTGTTTGGTAAAACGCTGTCATTATCGTAAAATAAATATATTCAAAGGTCTGTCTACAAAGCACTTTCGCAGAAACTTAAAAAAAATGAGACTGGGGCATGCAATTGTGAATTGAAATAACTATACCCACCTTGATCCTCAGCATCTCTTCTATTCTTATTTTGAGATCTGCAGCATTCATCAAAGAAAAGTCTCCATATGTATCTAGAGAATGCCTCATAGGGCTACCGTCAAATGAGAATGACAAAGAATCATACTGAAACAAAATAACTGAGGTGAGCACTATGGAAAACATAGAAGCATAGCAGGATATATATTAAGGTAAGATACTTGATAGACTTAAACTTCAATGGCTCTTTAGCTATTTCAGACGCCTGCCAATATTATGAGGGATATCATTATTTTAATGGATTTTACTATACAATCAAAAACAAATGAATATAAATCCAATTATCAGTTAACACCTTCATTTGCTATGCCAAAATATAACAGTAATAGCAACTGTGCAACAACAACTAAACTGGCAGGGCATGCGGTTGTGAATTCATAAGACAATAACAGTACTTATATTGTTCTCTTTTGACCCGGTACTGCGAGTAAGGGTGTTAATTATGATAAATCAATAACATCTTTCACTTGATACTAAGGTGGGTCCAAAAGGGTATGCTTTGTCCTGATCATAGGATGATAGCATAATTACAAGAATACATTGCAAAACTAATCCAGCATTTACCGTAAGTTTACAGATGTTTAACAGCAAGATTTACAGCATAAGTTCATCACCCATTAGGCAATTTATTGATTTTTACAAAAAAAAAACCTCTGCAAGCTAATGAATCAAATGAAGATAACCCCTAAAAGAGACGGCAAAAACAATATAAAATAGTGCTCAGATTGCATTTAATACGCCGTGGACACGGTTAGAAGAGGTAGATAATATTGTAGATAAATAATAAAAAAGAGAGAAACAAACTCACTTATGATTATTGCGATAAATATACTAGCTTCTACACAATAAAACGCATTATAACAATCTTAAGGCTCGATGTAGAGATGTAACATACCTTGGATAAATAATAATGTGTAACAAGCGGCACCGCAAACAGTATTATAGAAACCATTAATATAACACGAGATAACTTTAAATGCCCAAGCCACTGGCAAAAACGTTCATGGAGCAACATGATAGAGACTTCCACTTTAAACACTATTATTATACTTTCCTAAAAAAGCTACATTTACATTATCGTACAGCCATAACTGTGAGAGACCCTAATGTTACACCTGCCTGGTGTTGTGTTGGTCCTGCACACTTCTCATCTCATGCACACAGTGCACACTGAACTGACTGAACTGATCGATCACTCAATCACAGACAAGAAGCTTACTACACTGGATATTGCACCTAGAGCACTTTTTGTGAAGACAAGTTTATTGACCCCTGAATATGTTTTTTATCCCTCTCACTTGCCTCTCACACGTTAACTTGCATCGCCATGTTAAAAACAAAAAGTCCCAATACGAAGTGTCATGGATAGATGAGCCCAAGCTTCTTAAGCCGGGTCCACACTTGTATCATTTTGCCGTATCGTGTCTCCGTCGCGTAGCACCGACGCGTATCATGATCGTTAGTGTGGACGCAAAAAGATCGCGATCATGCTACGCGCCGTATCTGATCGCTCGGGATCCATGTTGCTACGCGGTTATTAAATACCCCACACACTCGCGATCGGATACGCGCATCAAGATCGGTAAGTATGGACGTGTTTTGATACTGTATCATGATACGCAGTCATGATTTGATACATGATACACCGCGATCCACCTCGAGGCGGTTTTTCCCCGATCATCAAAGGGGACACGGATATGCTCTTGACAAGTTTGTACGTGTACCGATCCGATCATCGATCAGATCATTGCTGGCTGACTGTCCGTTTGAAATTGTCGCAACTTTTTAATTGTTTTTGTTTGTTCATCATGGATAACGAGACAGTAATAAGATTGATTGAGGCTTACAAGGCGAAAGAAATCTTATGGAACCCTCTCAACCGCAATTACTACAACAGAGCTCTAAAAAAAGACGCGTGGGATGAATTGAGCCGACAATTAAACAGACCGGCGGAGGAAATAAAAAAAAAAATTGAATACCTACTTGCGCCTCTTCGGCGAGAGAAGCAGAAGATGACCAAGTCGAAGAGTACGGGTCAAGGTAGGTATTTGTAATATTGTTTTAGTACCTAAAGCCATGTAATTTTTAGTGTCATGCTTTCTGATATTTAATTTATAGGTAAGTATTCCTCACGAAATCCGGGCTTTGAACCGTTCAGGGTAGGCAGTAGGTAAAAAAACCGGTCAAGTGCTAATTGGACTCGCGCACCGAGGGTTCCGTACAACCGTAAAGTAGGTATTATTATTATTTTGTAAAGATAACTTTTAAATCGAAATATAATAATACCTACTCTGCGGCGGTACGAAACTCTCAGTGCGCGAGTCCGACTCGCACTTGATGTTTGCTTCAAATCTTGCAATCGATTTTTGGACAACTTTTACTCAACCGATCAGCGGGCGTCATTTTTGAATAGAACGCAGGTCTGCACAGACCAACGATCACAAATGTCAAAATGATACAGCGTTGTGATACGATACTCTGCTACGCTACGGGTAGCGTCCAAACTAGAGCAAGCCAAAATGATACAGAGTTGTGATACGGCACGCTGCTACGCTACGGCTAGTATGGACGCATTTTTTCATGCGACGATGCTAGTGATACAGTATGCCCAAAGTGAGCGTCCATACTTAGGATACGCGTGCTCGATACGATGCACATGATCGTGATCGCCAAAGTGATACAAGTGTGGACCCAGCTTTAGACGAGCATAGCAAGATTTCACAAGGTTCTACGTTCTTCTCAATTTCTATTCTTGGTTTACTCATATATCAAGAAATTTGACAAATAATATAGGTACCCACTATTTTGATGTCTTAAAAAACCTAAATGAAAGATCGGCCCTTTTCGTTCTTTATTTCCCTGATTGTTGGATTTGTTGGTAGCTGTCATTTTAATATTCAAGTTCAAGTTCAAGTTCAATTTTTATATTATATGGCTACTGTCCAGTGGGACAATTCTGCCAGTGTCAAGGTTGGAAGTTACAAGTGATCGGTGAAAATATTTTTCCAAAAGAAGATGCAGATTCATCAGTTGGGGGATCTAAAAATAAATAGATTATTTAAAATAACTACAACTACAAATACTAAATCTAAAATGGCAATTTACAACTTAATATTAAAGTCATTAATATACTTAGCTAAAATATACACAAAGGAAGTATTTACAAAAGTGAGGACATAACTAAGGTTAGCTGGGCGAGAGATGAAATTAGGGAGAAAGTTGTACAAAGAGACTGGAGCAATGGAACAGTTAAAAAATATATGATCCGGAGTTCCCTCCTCGAGACCGCACTCACACAGAGAATGATCCCGTACATGTATCTTCGCCAGAAAAGAGGGCGAACAAATGTGACCAAGACGCAATCGAATTATGGTGGAGGTAGCAGATTTATTAGCTTTATTGAATTTAAAAAACCAAGGTTTTACAGGGAGACTAGGTTGAATGCCACCAAAATGTTTACCCTTGGAAAGACGAGAACAATTCCATAAATCAGTCCAGTGATCAAACAGATGGGTCCTTGCAGTTGCACGCAAGTCTTGGTCTGTAATTCTTCAGCAAGGTGTTATCACCTTTTTTGAAGAAGAGCACCACCACACTTCTGTTCCATGCTTTTGGCGTTCTCCCTTCGTGGAGGACGGAACTAAACAGCGTCTGAAGGCCTTTAAGAACTGGTTTACCACCCGCCTTCAGGAGTTCGGCTGTAATTCCATCGTCACCTGGGGCCTTGCCATTCTTAAGCTGTTTGAGAGCCATACTAATCTCGTACAGGCTGACGTCCGGAATATCGTCGGTATAGTGCCGGGTCAGTCTAGCCCTCGGGTCTTTGGCTAGATTTTCAACGGGTGTTCGGGTTGTCGTGTAGAGTTGCCCATAAAACCTCTCGATTTCCCCCAGTACCTCAGGCCTGGATGAAACGATCCTGCCGTCGTCGGTCTTCAGCTTCATCAATTGGCTTTGGCCAACAGACAAATCTCTGGTAAAAACCTTAGAGCCCCTGTTACGCTCAATAGCCTCTTCAATACTTTTAGTATTAAATCGGCGTATATCGCGCTTCAGAGACTTTGATATCTGTCTGTTGAGCTGCCGATAGCGACAAGCATCACCAGAGGACTGCAAAACCATCTCGCGCCTAACCTCCATGAGCCTAAGGGTGGAGTCCGAGAGCTTCTTGGTTCTGGCACGGCGGATCTTAAAGTACTTAGACCCAACCGCATGGACAGCTTCCACGAACCCGTCGTTGAAATCGTCCACGTCACTTCCTAGACATTCGAAACGGTTTTGGAGTTCGAGCTGGAAGCTCTCGGGGTTTTGGAGCTGGGCGGGTGCCGGGCGGAGCGTAGACTTCATCAGTCGAGACCTTTCAAGCTTGAACTGGATATTCAATGAGCCTCGTACCATACGGTGATCACTCCCGGTTTTAACCGCACTGATCACGGAGACATCATTGAATATGTGCTTCTTCGTCGACATGATAAAGTCTATCTCGTTCCTCGTTACACCATCAGGGCTCATCCAGGTCCACTTCCTATGCTCACGTTTTCTGAAGAAGGAGTTCATCATATAGAGTCCCTCCTTCTCCATAAAACTGGCCAGTAGGTGACCCCGGTGATTCCTACGCCCCACTCCAAATTTCCCCACTCTCAGCTCTTCACCGTCTCGTTTGCCCAGCTTTGCGTTGAAGTCCCCCATAACAACCGTGAAGTGAGTTCTGGAGCTGTGCATGGCTCTGGAAACATCCTCATACACAGCCTCCACCTCATCGTCGGAGTGCCTCGAGGTCGGAGCGTATACCTGTATGACCTTCAACGAATAACGTTGAGTCATTCTTAGTACAAGGCACGTTACCCTGCTCGACAAACTCTCGATCTTCACCACGTTGTTTACGAGGGACTTGTGGACGATAAACCCGACACCTCCCTGGGACTGTTGGTCGCCCTCCCGGAAATAGAGCAGGTTCCCGGACTTCAGGGTTATCATGTCCTCGCCCTCTCTAAGGACTTCTGATAACCCTATGATTCCCCATCGCAACCTGCTCAATTCTTCCTCCAGTTCCAGTAATCTTTCGTCGGTCCGCAGTGTTCGGCAGTTGTATGTTGCCAGGGCCAAAGGTCGTCGTTTTTGGTAGCCGGGTCTCTGCCGGTGATTCACTGAAGCACCCCCTGCCCCACCGTTACCATGGCCGCTACCGGAGCCAGGAATAGCAGGGCCGCCGGGGACTAGGGGTCTGGGCCGATATTGTGGATTCATTTTTTTACTTTTAAATTGGGGGGAAAATGCCACAGTCGCCACGCTTGGCAGGCGGGTTGGCGACCGCAGTAATACCTGGTAGTTCGCGGAGGACGCTGCTGCCCATCCCCCGGTTTATCCCTTAGTCGCCTCTTACGACACCCACGGGAAGAGATGGGGTGGTGCTATTCTCGACCGACACCACACGGCACCCATAGTACTTGCATAACTGATTATTTGTATATGTCAACTGGTCATATCCATGGTTTCCTTTACCATTGGTTAAACTTTATCAATAAGTACAGATATGACGCTAAAACCATCTATCCGTAGGCGAAACAAGTTACTTCTCAAACCACCCTCGTAGTTTTAGGTACAAATTTACGGTCAACCGGGGTAGAGGCGTCACTGTTTTTTTACATTTTATTTACTATATTGAAATACTCATTCGTTCTGTTATTTTTACAACTTTTTGGGAATTTAATTCGTGTGTTGAATTTTTCGCTGCACTATAACTAAAAGATATATAGGCATTTTTTTATAAAACGAGATTTTAGACGCTTTTGCCCCAGGTTGGGAAAATGCATCTTGTTAAAATAATTGCAATAAGACCTTTAAAACTTCATGACACGTTTCTGCAGCAGTTTTCTAAAAAGTTTTATAATTAGAAGGACCCGAAAACAGCTATTAACAAGCTGACACAGAAAATAATATTATTGGGGAAAATGCGTCTTCAATTACTAGAATTCCATACCATTAAATACCAGATGTCGTAAACATTTTTCTTCGATTGAAAAGAGTGAGATAGAAAATATATGAAACAGATGTTATTTTCACCTTGTGACCGATTGCGGGTAAAATAAAATAGAGTTTTTCGACGGATGATGTTTGATTTTTAATAAAAACGGTTAATATTTAAGGTTTTCCTTCTTTCTATGTTGTTTCGTTTCTGTCACTTCTATGTCTTCAAGTACTTTTTCTGATGTTAAAAGAGAGCGGATACGACTCAGAAATTTATTATAGGTACAAACATAACATCAAAATCATTTATGTAACTATTTATTCATCATGATTTTTAAACAATAATTTATTAAAGTACTTTTAAGTGTACACTCAATAATACCAAAGCAAATTCTTACATTAGTTAAATCTAAGTAAACACGCTTTATAATTCAGTCATTTATTTAACATTAATTAAATTAAGTATAAAAGTAAGAAGTTAATTTGAAAATAAGAATAATGCCGGTTTCTTAGAAAAACTATTTGGTTTTTAACAAATTAATTGAACTTTGAATGCGGATAAATATTCAGCCTTTACTTTATCCGTCCAGCAAAAAAACTAAAAAATAATTAAGAAACGCTTAAGTATATACTTAAATAATTACGTTTTTTAAAAACGTTTATACGTAAAAAAGGCATGAAAATGTGACATTGGGGCAAAAGCGGTACACTAACGCAATTACCCCAAAGGTACTGACGCATTTAGCCAAATATGAAAAATAACCTCTAAACACTTTATATGGAAATAAATAACTTTAAAAACTAAGCACTTTAAATACAATTTGGAGTTCGTACGTGTGAGTTAGGTAAGTAACTAAAACTGGTCATGTTTTAATAAAAAATAATACCGAAACCTAAAGAAAAAAAAGGATGTAGGTAAATTTTTGAACACTCACCTCACGCTCCGCGTTGCTCTGCATTAACGCTAAATTTCAAAATGATCGACGACTCGAATACGATCTGTTAAAACGCCCTCTATGTTACGCGTTTTCCTCCAAGTAGTTCAAGTGTCTATCACTAGATGGCGGGAGCAGTTGTAAGTCACGTTGTTTAAAAAATAATTCGTATTAACGCAGTAACCCCATAGTCACTATGGCATAGTGATAGTTGACCTTAACCTTTTCAGGTTGATGATTGGCCGGGACGAACCGTCGCTTTTGGGGGTTAAGAACATTGGGGAATCAAAACTGGGCCCCTAGTTCGCGGGTTCTCACTCTCCCTTCTTTAATAATTTTAGAATGGCTGTATTTCTTTCGAGTATGGGGTTTGAAACTTAAGATTGGGCAAGAATAGCGGGCGGCCTTCTGTAAAATGCGATTCGAAAACCTTGAATCAACTTTATTAAGGGTGAAGGAGCATTGAGCGCTTGCCATTCGTCTACGAAGTTCCTTAGCTGCCCCTCTCAAAAAGTGTTTGAGTCAGAACTTTCTCTTTTGGGAAACGTTTTGCCTTGACCTACCCTGGCTACGGGTACCCGGTTGCTGATAGCCATAAGAGCCCTGAAATTTTGGTATTGTGTTCCTTTGGCGAAAGGACCTTTCGTGCGAACTTGAATTCAGAATCCTCTAAAATTCTCCGCAGTCTATCGTCCATTATTGAAAAAATATCAAATAGTACTTACGTAAATTAAAGAATTACATTGACAGTTACCTGACGTAAATCTAGCTTGAAAACGAAGAGCAAAGAACTATTCGCTAGAGAATGTATATCTGCTGATAAGTTTGTATTGTACTAGGTACCACCCTTCAAATAATTGATAGTCAAAGATATGATTATTTCATTTCCTAATGCATTCGATTAAAGGCTTATAAAGACAATTCTGATCTCTCAATTCATGTTTTAGTTATAATAAGCATTCTATAATATAGTGATTTTTAAGTCGTGATCTGGAGTATCAGCGGGTGATGGAGATGATCACACTGAGAAACTTTCACTATATAGCCAATGACGAAATCATGAAAAAAAAAATAGTTGTTCCATACAGATATTTAGGACAGTTGTCTATCAATTAACTCTTAATTTGATGTTTTTTTTTTCGGGATTTCATGGTTTGGCCCATAGTAAAAGTTGATGATACCCTTTGTATGGGGACTGTGAACGTGTTATAGTACAGCACCACACTTTTCGACAGGCCGTTGATAGATTGAAGGAATCAGAGTTGGTTTTGGTTACAGATTTCAGTGAAAACTATAATTGCAAGTGTTTTCAAGAAATACCCAAGACGTTAAAAGTTTCCAGAAATCACAAGTTATTACAATTAAAAGACAGCAGAAATATTTTAAATTAAAAAATGCCGTTAACATTTTAGAAAAGTAAATTTTCATATTAATATATTTCTTGTTGTGATATTCATGCCTGATAGTGTTAAGAGTTAAGTCATGAAGATCTATTTCTACTTTGATTAAGATTATAAATATTATAATCAAAAGGGATAGCGGGCCGGTCCCAGCATAGTATCAATACTATGGCAACGCCTCCGCCCTCTGTGTGTGGAGAGCTTAAGGGCCGGAGACTACTTTTCTATTTAAACAACACAAGACAAGATGTTTATAATTGTTTATTTCATCAAATTACATCTCATTATGTATACGCACAACTTAAGACAATAATTACTAGCACAAATATTGTAATGGCACTTCCCTTGGTTGTTATTAATTGTCGAATAATTTAGTTGCATTTCTATAATTCGGTACTATGTCAAGTGTAAGAGATGTAGGAACAATATTTGGCAAAGATGACCAAGTAAGTGCTACCATAAAGATACACTCATTAACCTTAAGGATGAATTGCAAAAATATTGTAGATAGTTAAGGCCCTAACCTAATTGATGTCAATGTTTAATTGAAACAAATTATATTTCCTTTGTGTAACGACAATTAGTCATACAATCGTATTGTTAATCTTCGTTACACAAAGGAAAAATAATTTGTTTTAATTAAACATTGACATCAATTAGTTCCTTAACAATATTTTTGCAATTCATCCTTAATATGATACACAATAATATATTCTAATAGCAATTTTACCGTTTAAAAGCACACACACATACAAGTTACATAAGTTTTAAAAGTATAATTACTTTCACTATAATGTAAAAATTCAAAACAGCAGAAAGTCTGATAGTTTTTTTTTTTAAATAAAAATACTTAATACCAACTCAACGATTTTAGAAAAAATTAACAGACTTTTTTTTTTTTTTTTTTTGAGGGACCTACGTAGTTAGCCTCTGATGGCTTTGACTACTTCGCCGGAGAGAGGGCGGACTCCTGATGGGAGTCCACGCTAAAGTAACAGACCAGAGCAATTTTTTAAGATTAATCTTTAAGTGGTAATTACGAATTACTGACACGTTGCCGTTTCCAGGGGCTAATTAGACAAGGGCGGAAACCTTTGAAAATGGTAAAAAGTGAAAGAAAATAATAGTAGGATGAAACCCATTGGAAAAGGAAGAGAATATAGTAAAAATTTACGGAAAAATAATTTATATACGATCGGGAAGTGGAAGGGGTGGTTTAAGGGCAAAACAACAGTTATCTCGATTTCCGGCAAAACTTACAAGTCCTATGGAAAAGAGTTGAATGCCAAAGTTGTAGGTAATAAAATGATCTACAATTATTGTATTTAGGTACACTTTTTCACTTAATCTCAAAATGTTTGTGAATTTGTTTTTAACTATTACAAAAACAGGTTTTTTTTTCGAAATTTGGTGTACCTTACCTTTGTGTACAGTCAAGGTCATAAATATGTATACACTTTAGTACCTTGTCTATTTAACGTCATGTTTAAACTGCCATATGAAATTGTCACAGCGATGAAAGTGACAAGGTACTAGTGTTTACATATTTACGACCTTGACTGTACCCATACACAGTATTTTTTATTTTACTTTAAATGTTTTATTTTTACACCTTATTTTGAGTTAATATCGAAACAGTACCCTTAACTCAATCGAAAATTCTCACGTCAAAAATAAAATGCACAATTGCTATGGTAAATGTTCTCAGTAAATGCAAAGAAAACATTATGAAATAGCAGGTAGTAAGGCCCTGACCCTCCTAGCCCCTTCCCCACTTTTCAATAAAATACCTTTTGATGGGCAAACATTTTCTTAGGTCACTCGGGTACACAACTTATCTTGAAATAGCAATAAACAGGCATCTAGGCATATAAAGAAGATTTTAAACCTTTTTCAAAATATTATAGATGTCTTATTGTTTCTTAGCATTTTCTGAGAATATTTACCATCCACCAACCATCCAGAAAGTAGATTTCAACGAACAAAAAGGCCAGACTTTTTTAAATGGCTGATTGTTTGACGTGAGAACTCTTGATTGAAAATTATGGTGCTTTTTCAATATTAAGTCAAAATAAGGTGAAAATAAATGATTTTTTTACCTCAAGAAAATTACAGTGTGTGGGATTCACCAAATTTCGGGATAAATCACCTCTTTTTTGTAAAAGATAAAAATAAAAAACCAAAACCATTTTTTGAATTTTTCACTTACATTTTGCGATTATGTGAAAAAAGTGTTCATATAAGAGTTGTAGATCATTTTATTACCTACAACTGCCGTTAATATTTTTTCCACAGGACTTTGTCGGACGTTATGCGACTTGTAACGAAGTTCTCTAAAGAGGCAAGGCAAATAAATATACGCATTTGGCATTATGCAACGGTTTATACCACTACCAAGAAATATATATTTCTAATACTTTATATTCCTCAGAGGTATAGGCCGTATTCACGCAAATTATAGTCAATTAGCTTAACCTATTCGTAATATTATTCGACCGGATAAATTATTCAATTTATATCTAGACTTACAACTAACCTCGTCGTCCTGACTTAAAAAGAAATGCATCGTTCATTGAATACAAAACGGGCACGTTTCAAAACATCAACTACAGCGACGTAGGTAAACACAATACTAATCAATTGTTGCTCAGCTAAATCTAAGAATAGGTATGTGGCGCTTGGCGTACTGTCCATAGCAAGGTTAAAAATGACAAAATATCGCCAAACGTCCTAAAACAATATGAAGACTTAACACGATTAATACGTAGTAGGTACAAGTGTGTATTAAAACTACCTACCAATTCAAAATAAGGTGAAAATAAATGTTTTTTTTTATCAAGAAAATTGCAGTGTGTGTGGGACATAAAAAGGTAACATTCACAAAATTTAGTCAATTATAACTTTTATTTTTTTTTAAAGTAAAAAAAAGTTTTTTTGTTTTTTTTTACTTCCATTTTGCGGTTATGTGTAACAAGTATTCATATAAGAGTTGTAGATCATTTTATTACCTACAACTGCCATTAAACTTTTTTCCATAGGACTTGTAGTCTGACGATATGCGACTTGTAACGAAGTTCTCTAAAGAGGCAAGGCAAATATACGCATTTGGCATTATGCAAAGGTTTATACCAGTATCAAGAAATATATATTTTTTTTTTTTTTTTTTTTTTTTTTTTTTTTTTTTTTATTTATTTAGGAAACAAACAAACAAACAAATATATATTTCTAATACTTTATATTCCTCAGAGGTATAGGCCGCATTCACGCAAATTGTGGTCAATTAGTTCAACCTATTCCGATTAATATTATTCGACCGGATGAAGTATTCAATCTATATCCTATCTAGTATAGTTAGACTTATAACTAACCTCATCGTCCTGACTTAAAAAGAAACACATCGTTAATTGAATACAAAACGGACACATTTCAAAATCAGTCGTCAAGTACAGTCAAGGGCATTCATATCTACACACTACACAGCCATCGTGGACCTTATTGCCAGTGGCATAAAGGTGTATAGATATTTTTAACGTCTTGGGAACGTATATATATTTATGCCATTGACTGTACCTACGCCTAAACAACGAACAAATCTAATATTGGATACGGTTTTCATGTCCGATTTACAGAATTTAATATTCTTATGAATAAAACAGACAAAACGTCAGTTGCAATTTTTACGAACATATCCTACAGCTACGTAGGTAAACACGATACTAATCAAATCTAGGAATATGTGGCGCTTGGCGTACTTTGCATAGCTAGTTCAAAATGACAAAATATTGCCAAACGTGGTACACTTATCTTTAAACAATATGAAGACTAACACGATTAATACGTAGTACAAAGGTGTGTATTAAAACTACCTACCTACTTTCATGACAACTATTTTCAAGATCGTAAAAACATGGTTATAGAATAGAAGAAAAGCCCGTTTATAAGATTCGGTCTGCGAGAGCTTGATTTCAACAACAATAAAGATAAACGACACATTTTGCAAATTATATCCTTATTTCGCTGAAACTCTTATTATTTCATATTTATAGCGAGAGTTTCCATTCGTATGATGAGCTAAAAGGTGAGTAAACAAAATGTTAGTACTAAACAGCAAGTTACATTTTGGACACATTTGCTTAGAAGCTCTACTTTTAGATTTGCATACACCAAAATGTCTCTGTATGCTGGCTTCGTTAAGAAAATGCAATCCGCAATCACATTTATAAAGTTTTACCATTTCTTCTTTTTCAGTTTCTGCCACCCCACAGAAAGGCTTTTTATTATATGTGTTGTTTTCTTCAGCCCTCGTAACGACGTCTGAATCTGAATCAGTGTTACTATCTAAAAGCCCACAATCTCCATTTCTAGATGCAGTTGTTGTATTTTTGTTTAGGTCATAAGAGGATGGATCAAAAGAAACTATCGTCATATTTGACAGCAAATAAAAGGAGTCACTTTCGTGATTTCTCAAATGAGTTTTGAGTCTGCTCACGGAAAAAAGGAGACTGCATACTGGGCACCTAAATTGTTTCTTCTCAAGGTGACATGCATGCTTTGGTATACACTTCTCATTTTTTACGCAGAGTTGACATTTCTTACATTTGTATATTTTGTAGTCGTAAATTAGGCCCTGAAAATTACATCTTACGGTCTTTTCAACTTTTGCTGCACATTTTTTAACTTTCCCAAGAAGTATAACTTTCATATTTCGGTCATTAAAACTGTCAAATTCTTCGTGTATTTTTGCATGCGCCTCATATTCTCTGCTGTACAGGAACAATCTACATTGAGGACACTTTTTCAAATCGTTCTTATCGCATTGATGATTTTCCAATTTAAGTATATCTATAATTCCGCCACAATTTCTGCATAGGTATAAAACATATCTTTTACGGAAGTAAAAGGAACTATTCAACTGTTTGTCTCGCTCTTGATTAAAAAGGACAATCCTGTATGATTTTAATGTTATTCCAGGACGTTGGTGAACCTTTTCATGTTTTATTTGCGATTCTGCAGAGTTAAACGGCAAATTACATATTGTGCAAAAACGGCGTCTCAATTTAAAACAAGAATTTTCTGAATGTTTGTAAATTGAACTAGAATCAATGAAACAACAACATTGATCGCATTTATACACAGTCAAATCTGGAGGTCCCTGTTGAACAATATCCATCTTGATTCTACCCTCAAACCTATAAATAGATTTGCTCAGAATCTCCGTAACTTTTTCTTGCGGTACAGTCTTAAAAACATGATTTATCCATAATTGATTTTCTGAAGGAAAATAATAACTATCAAATTTTAAAACTTTCATTGAATTTCCCTTTTTATGCATACTGTGATGATTCAAATAGCAACTTCTGTCGATATGCAATTGACAAATGGTACATATTTCTGTTTCTATTGCTTTTTCTTCGGTTACGTAATGACCCTGGCAATGCTCAATCATTTTATCATATGTATCAACAGTAACATCGCAATTCCTGCATGTGTACAAAATTTCTTTATCCTTTAATGAGGAAGCGTTATCTTCGTCAATTTGCGAGTTTATGACGTTATCTATGGCTTTACCTTCATTGGAGCCATGATCTAAATTATTTATAGATTGATCAACCATTTGTATTGTAAATTTTTCATAATCATTTTGAAGGTAACTGTGATATTCCATATGCAGCTTAAAAGCTGCTTCAGAAAGCTTTATTTCACACTCCTTGCAAAATAAATATTCACCTACTTTGCAAGTGTGGTTAATCAGTGCGCCTTTAGTTACGAAATGCACGTTGCAATTTACGCATATCGGATATTTTGGCAGCGGTGGCTTCACAATTTGATTATTGTGAATATTATAAATCTTAAAATCCCAAATTTTCAAGTTCTGATTTTTATTATGTAATTTATTATGTGTCAGAGAACCATTACTAGTGGATACAAGACCACAAAATGTACATACAACTTGAACTGTATTTTTACAACGTCGCTGCCTATGCACACATTTCTTAAAGTTAGTAACGAAACATTTACAAGTATTACAATAAAAATACGATACGTTGGGCCTTTTAGTGTTGTCCGTCGGTTTGCAATTTGTAGTCATTGCCCGTTTTCTTTTAATTTTACTCAATGACCTTTTTCTATTAATTTTATTTGGCATTTTTTTTACCACTGCTCGCTTTCTTAGCTTTCTTTTGAAGATCTGGTTTCTATTAAAACACTGCATGAAAGATTTCCTTTTCCGCAATCTTCTACGCTTTTCGACTTTGTCGACAGCTTTATGACGATTATGTAGCATGTTCTTAGATTTAGGCGATATAGTTTCTGTTCTTAAGTCGGATTCAATTATTTCACAATCAGAATCATCAGATATAATTATTGGACGATCAGTTTCAATTATTGGACGATCAGCTTCAAATGTTTCAACTCTTGCCTCAGTTTCTTCATTATTGAGAATATTATCCGATTCTAGCGGAATTTCGCTTAAAGCTACGAGACATATAACGGGAATCGCATCTGATTTCTGATTTGATCGCGACGATTCTTTATTATTCATCATTTTATTTAATTCCGGCGAAATATATTTTGACGCTACTGAACATAGTGGTATAGGTTCAAAGATTGCGTTCACCGGTTCCGGTTTTTTTACATTAAGAATCATATCTGATTTTGACGCAACAGCTTCAAAGGCTTCGGAACTTGAATCATCATATACAAGTCTCGTAGATGAGTTTGACGACATCGATTCTAAAGATTCTAACATTGGTTCAGATTCCTTATTGTTGTGCATCTCATTTATTTCTTGCGGAATATCTTCGATATCGAGACTTTGATCAGAATCGTCGTCATATCTGAGAATTATGTCTGAATTCGGAGAAATAGCTTCAAGACAATCGTCCCTTGGCTTAGGCTCTTCATTGTTATGAATCTCTTCAATTATTAGCGATAAAGTATCGAAAGTTTTGAGGCCTGAACCGAATTCATTATTATAACTGATATCCGATTTCATACGTGCGTTGGGTTCATTTGCACCAAGTCTATGTAATACAACCTTGACTTCACCACATAGTTGTTCTAATTCCTTTACTTTCCTCCTTATATGAAATTTATCTACAGATTTATTTGCAATAACTTCGGTTTCAATCACTGTTAACTTCCTCATATTGAAGTCATTGCGGCAGTGATCCGATTCATGTACTATTTTTAATGTACTATCTAATAGTATATCACAAATATCGCAGTACACCGATTGCAAAGTCTCCAATTCACAGTATTGAAAATGATACATAAAGGCCTTTTCAGTAAAATGTGTGCAGCATTTATAACACTTAAAGAGAATTTTATTAACATCCACTTCCGCTAAGTTGTATGTTATAAAATTATTTGAGACTGAATGTTGTCTTTCATGATTCAATGCATCTTCTTTTTTGAATATTCTGTAACAGAAGGAGCACTTCCAATTTATTAACATTTCCATGTGTTCTGAGTGGCATTCTGCAACTTGTAAAGATACAAAGTGAATATCACATTTGTGACATTTAAATAAAATAGATTTCAACACTGGCTGAATGTCTGATGTATTCTTTAAATCATTAAGAATATCATATAAATGTTCAATCAGAAACTTCGGTGTTTCAAACATTTTATTGCAATGGAAACATTTTTTACTCAACTTTGCATTAGATTTATTGTAAGTATTGTTCGGGCTTCTTAAAATTTCATCATTGTTGTTGTTATTGTTAGGTTTATTGACGAAATGTGCATTGTGGCATTCGTAACTTTGTTCAATATGTATTCTTAGCAAAAAGATGGATGTAAATGTGTTAGAGCAAGTACTGCATTGGTATACTGTGCTTTTCGAATTGTTGTTCTGAGAAGTGTTTGGCATCTTTCGCCCGTGAAACGTTGCATGATCATTAAAATAGTCACTAGAGTCTGAGAATAAAGTTAAACAAATGCTACAGTATCGGTTTGACCCCTGTAAATAGGATTGTACATCTACTAAAATGACATTCAATTCATGAGGTTTTGTGAAGATATCAAAGGTGTCCGGGTCAACGGAAATCCCGTTAGGCTTAGAACCCAGTATAATAGTGTTACAAGGTTTTTTTTTTTTTGACGGTGGAGGTACTGAGTTGACTTGTTCTAAGTCTTGATTTAAGTTGGTTTCATGCTGTTCCGAACCTGGTATTGATTCAGATTCTGAAAAATAAAACCATTTTGTGAGGATTTGTCATCACAGCAATTTTAAAAACAAATAATAAATATGTTATTACCAAAATAGCTTTCTATCTCCCTTTTCAGAGCTATTTGATATGTTTCGTCGTCTCCATCAAAAGAAAACCTTTGTTTTATCGTATAAAGATCCATTGGAATTGCCATCTTCTTATTTATCTGCCACTGCAACAAAATAATTCGAGTACACAATTAAAGACTGATCCAAAGTCGACATACAGAAGAATGTCTGGCACATCTTGGATAACCCATAAAAAAGGCATGAAACTGTTAAGAACCATAACAGACAGGCACATCGGAGGAAAACCTTACCCTTGGAAGCTATGCTTATTCTACACGATGCTAAACAAGACGAGTTAAAAGGATCTGATGAAATCAGAAACAAACGTTTTTAGCAATTTGACCCCAGAGCCATGTGTGCAGGTGGTTAGTTGGAAACTAAATTGTTAGGGAGGGTATCCCAAAAGGTACCCCGCTTCACACCAAGAAACATAAAGAGGTGATTTTTTTTTTTTAATAATAAATACAGGAGGAGTATGTATGGTCAATCATGGTGGTGGAACTAAGTATAGGGATGTTTTTCTGTGTGCAGAGATGGACCCATTCGAAAACTTTAGGGCCTTTCGGTTGGTGATGACCACTTCCCGATATGGCCACTTCCTGATATGACCACCTCCCGATATGACCACCTCCCGATATGACCACTTCCCGATATGACCACTTCCCGATATGACCACTTCCCGATATGACCACTTCCCGATATGACCACTTCCCGATATAACCACTTCTTAAACGACTCCATAAATCGGGTTAGTAGTAGAATGATTAAATCGCAAAATGAACGTCTCGCCAAAGTGACCTCATTGCTTTTTCTCATCTCAAAATGTCCGAAACGCAAAATGACCGCCAAAATGAACATTACGTCACAGCTCAATACAAAATGCGAAGTTCTATGGAACAAATGGGACATACCCATTGTTTTTCTCATTTTATTTGTCCTAGCTCGACGGAGCCCCGCGTGGCGGAGCTTCTATTTCTGGGCAATTTGCCCTTCGGGCATTTGAAGTTACTTGGCGAACCTGACCAACCTAGTAACGCAAACGAAGTGGTCATTTTGCGTTTCGGACATTTTTATAATGTAGGCTAAAACTGATGTGCTCACTAACCGGTTATAGCCGGTTTTAACCGGTTACATTGCATGCCCTAGTGCTCACTTTTCCGAGTCGGTAATTTTGCGAGTTAGTCTACTATCCCAAAAAAGCTTGCAAATTTATTTAAAGGGAATCGAAATACACTTTACGACTATGATACTTTTCTGTACACTACTGGTAATAAGTTTCATTACAGAAAATATTAAAATCTCGATAATTTTTAATCGGTCTACTTTCCCTGTAAAAAATGCCGATACACCCCGTCGTGGCATTAACACCCATCACTAAATAAAAAAACAATTCTATAGTAACAAGAATACTTTATTTATAAATGTAGGTATATATATAACATAACTGCATTTTTTCTTAAATTAAATGCACAACTTTCAGCAAAAAGAAAACATAAATTAACATAATACCGGCAAGGATATTAATAATATGAATGGTTAATGTATTTTATCGAATGGTAATGTAAAGTTGGAAAAGTATGTGGTTGTTATTTAACTAATTTTATGAGATTAATTTTTCTCAAAAAAATTATTGCAGAGAGCTGCTTGTTCTCAAGCTTTTTTAATAAGTTCTTGTACTTTTGATCGAAACTTATATTCCGGTTTCTTCGGTTTTTTTTCAGATCATGGAACAAATTTGTAATAATCCTATTATCGCAATGATCAGCTTCTTTTTGAAGTTTATATAGGAATAAAAAAAAGTTTGGCTTGCGAGGAATGTTGCCATTTATTCTTCGATGCCAACCCTCAAGGGCGTTAGTTGTTCGGTGGTTGCCCTCAACGCAGCTAAAGACCTCGGGTTCCATATTTGGGAACCATTGAGATTCAAAATACCTTTTGAAGTTTATCCACTCGCTTGTCTGTGCTGCTATATTATCACAAATATATAACCATGCTTCGGAAATATAGTCTGCCGGGAGG